>VXBC01007163.1:91691-122583 GCA_013399945.1 Ploceus nigricollis
TCCTCACGGCCCCGCTCCTCACGGCCCCGCTCCTCACGGCCCCGCTCCTCACGGCTCTGCTCCTCACGGCCCCGCTCCTCACGGCCCCGCTCCTCACGGCCCTGCTGCTGCTAATTAGTGCTGCAGCTGGCGCAGAGCAGAGGAGTGCATTGGCAGAGTGAATAATTGACACTCGATAATGCTGTGGAATGATATCCCAGCCAGGAGATTGGATTAGCAGCAGGAATTGAGTTAGTAATCTTGATTCTCTAATGACCTGTGAAGGCATGGGTTGCCTCGCTCTGTTTCGTGGCAGTTCGGGCTCAGCTGCTTGGTGAGAGCTGCTCTGGGCAGTTTTGGGGTTTGGCATTGCTGTGGGCTGGGGTTTGTCCTCATTTTCCCCTCCTCCTGGAGCTTGTTGTAGCATGAAAGGTTTGCGGAAATCTGTCACGGAGGCCTTGAATCCTGGAAATGGAGGGAAACGTGAAAATACCTGGTTCTGTGAACATTTGAACACTTCTATGAATAAAGCAGCATCCACAATTCCTCTGCACCCCTTAGAGGGTCAGGAAGTGGCACCAGTGTCAGGGTGTGGAGAAGTGGTGCTGGCAGGTCACACATCACTGGCATTGGGTTGTGTTTGTGTCAGAGCCCAGCATGGGCAGAGCTGGCTCCAGGTGTGCAGGGAATTGTCCTGGTGACACAATCCAGTGTTCACAGCAGAAATGTCCCTGCCCAGGCAGCAATTCTGGCTCAGTGTCTCCTGCCAAGGAAATGATTTTGCTGTCTCCTTCCATTCTTTGCCTGTTTTAGCCATGCAGGCATCTTCCATGTCCAAATATTCCTGCAGAGCTTTGCTCCTCTCCCAGGCTGGAAAACCACCACTCCTCCTTGAAGTCAATCTCCATTACACTTCAGTGAGAAGCTGTGATGCTCCTTAGCCTGCAGACTGATCTCTTTGGTCATGGCTTAGCAAACACTGACCAGCCCCAGGAGCACAGCTTAGCCCTGCAGATTCTCATCTGAGAGACTCCTTAGGGCACACAGCAGCTATTCCAAACCACCAGCTGATTTCCCCAGTGTAAATATTTTCTCTGAGATATTTGGTGCCTCTTGGCTCCTGGGCAAACACTGCTGTCTGCTTGTGGATCTAGGACTTTGCCGATAAATAATTCTTTGTTCTTTGCCAGCTGGAGAGCCCTGGCTGATTTGAAAGCCTTGACAGACAGGTGTGGTAGTTCATCACAGGAGCAGATCGTGAGCTGTCACGTCCCTGCTCTGTTCTAATGTGCTGCTGGTAAAGAGATGTAAAGGCACCAGGCAAATTTTGTCAGTGCAATACACCTGAGAGAAGGGCAGTTCCTCACAAGTGTCACTGTCTGTGAGCAGGTTCTTGGCACCAGACACTGCAGGGATGGAGGGGCAGCACCTCCTGGATCCTCATTCCCTGCAGCACAGCTCAGTAACTTCTGTCCACAAGGGAGCCTTAAACTGTGCTGCCCAAAGGGAGGGACAGTCCAGGCATTCCCTTATCCTTAGGGGCTGGGAAGTATTGGGGATTCATTTCAGCTGTGTGCCTGGATTTTACAGGAAATAGAAATGGGCACCAGCATTTTCCAAGGAGCTGAAATCTCTTCATGTCAAACCCCTCTCATGTACAGCCCCGAGCAGGGGTGGCTGTGAGTCAGTTCCTGCAGCTCAGCTTCTCCTGGATATTTCGGGTCAGCCTGACCCTGCCAGTGGCAGAGCTGTCAGCTCCTTTTTCTCCCCTTAATCACCCCCACCCTGGGCTGGGATAGGTTGTGAGAAGTGAATTCCAGCCCCAGGGAAGGCTCTGAACCCCCATCCAAAAACAAGAGGAGAGACAGCACCAGAGGTTTAGTGCTGCTGCCAGAAGCAGGGCTGGAGATGGGATCCAGGGCTCCCAAAACCTGTTGCTCTGTCCTTCCCATTTGATTTTTCAACATCATTTCTACTGTGTCCTGAGAAAAAGAGTAAAACTTGGTAGGATGGGTCTGTTTTTTCCAGTTGTTTCCATGCTAATGGCAGTTATTAATGACTTTCTTTTCTCCTGATTATTTTTTTTCCAGGAAGTGGGATACCAGCATGGGAAAACCGTATTTAATGTGTGGTGCAGGAGTGGAGTCCTTGACAAGATGCTGAAGGACAGGCAAGAGACCTGCAAATCCAAAACTGATGTAAGTGCTCAGGGAAATGCTCTGTGCTCCTGGAGCTGCTCAGGGCTGGGCAGGGGACAGTGCCTGCCCTGAGGCTGGTTCACAGCTCAGTGCTCTGGATCTCCTGGCAGGGAAGTTCCAGTTGGTTTTAAAAAACAGTTACCAAATGTATTATCCAAATTTTGAGGAATTTGAATAATATATTATAATATAAGGGCTCACTGTCCTTCCTCTCCTTTGAATCCCTCTGATTTGAAACCCAAGTGCTACAAAGGCTTCATGTTTTACCCAGTAATTCTTTTTTATCATCTTTTAGAGAGGGAAATGAGCAGTAATTTTTTAAGGGATGGCCAGAATGAATCATAGCTGTCATGAGCCTCACAGAGGGAAGTCAAGTGAGGTGAGAGATGACACTGAGGATTTGCAGCTCTCTAGGGGTGGGTGGCAGAGCACTTTGGCTCGGAGATAGGGAGAGGATGGATGGCAGGATGGACACTGGGCCAGGGATGAGGGGTAGATGATTCCACATCCAGGTGCCCTCAGTGTCAGCAGAGGCTGTGAGTCACTGAGGGGTGGAAATGGCTCTGCTGGGAGGAGGTGAATGTCACCCCCAGCTCCAGGGGCACTTCCCAGCATCAGCTGGATCTGCCCACGCTGCCTGGCAGGGCCAGAGGGGCTCTGGAAGGAGCACACAGGGACTGAGCCATGGAGGAAACCACTGGAGATCCAATGAGCCTGAGGAGCCCCCAGACTCCTCAGCCTGGGGTTTCTCCCTGGGAGCGCACCTGGATAAGGAGGTGCTTCAGTGTGACTGCACAAGGTGGGTCCTCAGTCCACCTCTGGCACCTCCTGATCAGACATGAGGGGCTGGGGTTCAGGTTTTGTGTTAAAAGTCATAAGGAGAAGTCAAGGCAGGGAGAATTGTGTGTCTCAGAGTTGGCTGTGTCCTACTTCAGCCTCGCTTTTATCACCAGCCAGTAAAAAGCCTCAAACATTTTCAGTGTGTTCAGCTGTGACAGACACTTCTTTTAAAGAAGACTCCTTTTTAAACTGCCCTTTTTACAGGATTCAGTAATGGAGGGGAATATTTCACTTAAATCATGCTATCACAGCACCATGATGGACATTTATCACACCTACCCTGGCTTCTGTGGCACTTCAGTGCCCTGGAGAGCAAATCTGTCACCTCCTCACTGCAGACACAGCCTGGCCCTGCACTCACTTGATAATGAGGCACCAAGTGCTGATTGCTGAGGTGCCACAGCATGGAAATAACAGGGTTGGGAGAGTGACTCACCAACCCTGCCAGGTTATGGAGCAGGAGCCACGGGCTCTGTGCATCCCTGGTGCTCCCTAGGACCTGTGGGATCATCTGCTCATCCTCCTAAAACTCCAGAGCCTTCTGAAACACAAGATCTTTGCATCTGACTTCTGTTGCAGAAGATTTATTTCTATGAAGTTACAGCTCCCACTGGGGTATTTTTCTTGCTTTTCTTAGTCCATTAGAGTCACTTAAGTCCTTTAGCTGTGTTATCTTCCAGGCAGAACAGCTGATATTTTTAACTTGCCTTTCATTAGCAAAGGTTTTGATGCTTTATATGTTTTAGTTCTTCATCTATTTCTGGAGTGTTCAACATCTGAGAGCTGAGTGCCATTTCTTATCGTCTCGTTTCCGTGTCATGAGCATTGCAATTTTATTTAAAAATCCAGATATTTAATCATTTAGATGCTTCTCCTTTGCTTTGATCATTTAGTCTCTGTTTATCTTGTCTCCAAAATGCAAATACTGAAGACACAAACAACAGGAACCTTACATAAACTTTACTTTGAGCAGCTCTTACTCTTCCCCAGTATGAAATGCTGCAGCACCATTAATTGGGTCTACTTGGGGAAGTTCTGTCTACTGAGCTGTTATTCATAGTCAAAGCTAAATATAATCCAGTGGACTACAATAGCAACTGTCTTTCTCCTCTAATTTATTTCATAAAGATTGTGCCAAAGAGAAAACTTTCCTCCTTGGGGAAAAAAAAAAACCAGAGAGGTCTGAGAGTAGGTTTCAGGTGGATCTGAGACACTTCTTTGCTTTGTGTTATCTGATGGGAGGGTGATTTTGTCCTTAAAAGTAGTGAGAGGAAGCACTGAAACATTAAACTGCTGTTTGTAAAGCACCAAATGAGTGTGGGAAGACACCTGGTTTCCCACAAGTGGTTTTCCAGTCCTAGTGCTGAGGTTTTGGGTGCTCTCAAACAGTCTGACCTGGGGGACAGATGCTTCTGAGGGTCCAGTCACACTTCCTTCCCATCCATCCTCACCACAGGAGCTGCTGATGGTTTTCCTGGGGCGTGCTTAGGTGCTGGGCCCTGCAGGATTTTGTTCAGCTGTTCATGCAGAGCCCTGGACTTCCATCCCATCCAAAGCCTGTCCCTGCCTGCTCCCAGGGACAGCCTGGCACTTGTCTGCCCCAGTGCTCTGTGCAGCCACCTCGTCCTCCTGGGTTTTGGGGTGCAGGGTTGGCCTCGGACGTGGCTGTGTCCCTGTGGTGCCCAGAGGGTGCACGTGTCCCTCACTGAGCTGTGTGGCACAGACTGGAGCTGTCAAGGAGCTTTTCTTCCCTGTCCCGGGAAGGAGCTTTCTGCAGATGCTGCGCTGGGAACGTTCAGGTTGGATGTTCAAAGTGAGCCTGGGCTGACTCATCCTTTCCAGCAGTTCCTGAACAGTCACAATGAGCTTCCCAACTTCTTTATGTTTTAAGGTGTGTGTCCTGAGCTGCTGCTGTTCCATTTCATACAGGTACCTTTTCATTCCCTCCAGGCTTTCTCTGCCCCCGTTGCTTGTCCTGGATCTGCTCTGTGCTGTGGCTGTTCTAAATTACATCAAAATCAGCTACAGATGAAAGGTCAACTGAGAGCACTGTGCTGCAGCAGCAATGGGCTGCTGCTGTGACCCCACAGGGGTTGTGTGATTCACAGGGTTGGTGTTCTTGCCAGAGGAGCAGAGGATTGTTCATAAAACCCCGTGTTAGGAAGCTGCCCTGGCTGGGAGCACATGGGCAGGTCTGGGTGTTTGGGAACACGAGTGTCACAGCAATTCCTGGCAGCCCAGTTCCCTCTGCCAGCTCTCCCCCATCCTTTCCTCTGGGCTGGGGTTGTTACTGTGCCCATTAAACTCACTGGGGTTAAAGAAGATGAGAGGTGTTCAGGTGTCCACCTGGTTACATTGTGCCTGGCCCCAGAGAAGGAGAAAGGGCTGCAGGAAGCCTTAAATGCCAAAGTTGGGTTTTCTTAGAGGAGAGACTGGAGCAAGAACTTCTCAAAATAGAGAACACTCAGCCCACTGCTGGGGTGAGAGAGTGAAAATAGCCAGGGTTTACTGGAGAGAGGAATTGCAGTGGGAGATGTCTCTGCAGGCTCTTGATCACTGCAGCACCTCCAGCTCTGGGGCTTTTAGGGGTCCCCGGGGGGTCCTGGTCACCCCAGTGCCCATCTGTCCCTGCAGCCTCTGTGGCATCACTCCAGCTGAGGGATGGGCCACCTGTGTGTCCCACCTGGTCACCTTCTCCCAAAAGCAGAAGCTCCCTAGGGGCTGCACCTGGCCCAGCCAGTCCCTCTTACAAAGGGACACTGATGGAGAAAACCACATGGAATGAGCTCTGTCCATGCCCAGCTCCTCCTGTGCTTATCTCTGGGGTCATTTTAATAAGGCTTCTTGTTGTGTGGGTGGAATAAGAGCCATTAAAAGCATGTCCCACTGTTGGGAATCCCATCTCTGCCACCAGACCTGCCTCAGGAGAGCTGTTTTGAGGATTTCTCACTGATGAGTAATGGCTTTTGAGGGGGCAGCTGTGGAGAATTTGTGCGTCTGGAGTTTTGTCTGTTCAGTATCATTTTTATGCAGTCTCGACTTGTTTGGATTTTCTGTGTACATTTGCTGACAAACCTTCAACTTCTCTGTGTTGCAGAACGTGACCTGTCCCACCACGTCCTTCACAGACCTGGCCGAGATCGTGTCCCGCATCGAGCCCGTCAAGGCTCCGCTGGCTGACGGTGAGCGGCGGGCAGGGAGGGGGAGGGACAGCTCCTGCCTGACTGCCAGCCCTCCCCTCCCCTCCCCGTGCTCAGCAAGGGGCCTGCTGGGCACTGCCAGCCATGCCCTGCTCCCCTCAGAGCCCTGACCCTCTGTGTCCCCCTCCTGCCACCTCCTCTGGGACAGCGGGATCAGTTGGGGTGTCCTCAGCACCTGCTGTCAGCCTCTTACAGGTCAGCTCCCAGGGGGGAATAATCCCTGCTCGAGTCTCAGCTGAGGGAAATAACACAAATGGCAGCTCAGCTTCCATCCCCTCGGGCTGTCCCGTGCCTTCTGCTGGCTCCATCCTCAGCCCTGTTGGGCAGGGGGGAGGCTGAGTTAAAGCCCTGCCCCAAGGATGTTTTCCCTGTTGTCATGAGTAGGATCAGGAGTGACTCACTGGCTCCACTGCTTTTTGTGTGCTCCTGTTGTGGGAGCAGCAGTGAACTGATGAGGAGCAGGTAGCAGCTCCTGCATGGTGACACACAGGTGCTCTGTCCCCTGTGCTGGCCCTGCCCTGCAGAGCAGTTCCCTGTTTATGGAGCTCCCAGATCTAAAAGGATCAGAGCCTTGCAAGCCTGAAACCCCTGAGTGTGTCACCAGGGCTGGAGTTCTTTCTAAACAGTCTCTTCCCCTCCTCCTGATTCTTGTTCCTGCAGAGGGAAAGCTAAAGTTAGCAGTGCTCCCATCTGTGACTGTTTGCAGAGATGT
This sequence comes from Ploceus nigricollis, assembly GCA_013399945.1. NCBI lineage: Eukaryota > Metazoa > Chordata > Aves > Passeriformes > Ploceidae > Ploceus > Ploceus nigricollis. Next base: position 98,621 of record VXBC01007163.1, read on the forward strand.
CCCCGTGGTAATTTGAAATGCTAATTACAATCATATGCCTTATGAAGAAAATATTAATCAAATGTGGTTGAAGCAGCCATTGTGAATAACAGTGAAGAGTTCATGGTATGTGGTTATTTAAGGCTCAGGCACTGAGACTTGCTGAGATTTAACCAGAGCACTGGGACAGATCCTCCTCCTTTCTGGAGCTCCTGATTCCCCGTTAGGCTCCTGCTTTCTGCTGGGCAAGGCCGTGGATGGAGGGTGGCAAATGGACATGGCACCTTCTGGGCTGAGGGGGGGCAGTGCAGGGGCTGCTGGGGATGGATGGGGTGGGCAGGGGCCCCGTGCTCCTCACGTGCTGCAATCCCTTGGCTGTAGGGTCTGGAGGAGGGGGTGGCAGCAGAGTCGTGCACGTGGGCAGTGCTAGGAAGGATCCTTTGTGTTCTGCCGTGGGTGGCTCCCTGTGGCTGAAGGGACCCTGCCCATGTCTGGGTGGCAGTGACAGCAGTGACATTCCTTGGTGTCCTCTGTGCATGAGACTTCTGCTAAATTGCTGTGGGGGAAGGTCTGTGGTGAGGTGAGCTCAGGGGGAGGGTGACACCTCCCTGCAGTGGCCTCGTGGCTGTCAGGTGGCTCCTCGGGGCTGGTGAGCTCTGGCATTGCTCTGCTCTGGGGGTGAGGGGGCTCTGAGGCTTGTGACCCATGTAGGGGAGGGGACAGGGAGCTGCTTGGTGGCCTGGCTGTGACCCTGCACTGTCACCTTTGTTCTCCCTGGAGATCCCTTCCTGAGGGAGGTCTTGGATCACAGAGGCTGAGAAAGGCTCTGCCTGTTCTGACAGCACACTGCAGGTCTCAGGCTGGCTGAGGAAATTCTGGCAGTAATTTTGTTCTCAAGAAAGGAAAGGGAAAGGCTCAAGTTCTGATGGATGGGGAAGGGTCAGCACAGAGGGTGAGAAGCCTGGATGGGCAGGAGCTGTGTGGGCCTGGGGAAAGGGCAGGGGGAATTGTGGGGAAAGGGCAGGGCAATTTCTTCTCCTCTCTTGAGCACACTGAGAGCAGTGACCAAAACCATTAAAAAGTTTTAAAAAGGGAGCCTGTCCCTCAGGCAGGGCTGAGCAGAGGGACCTGAGTGCCAGAGTGCTGGGGCACAGGTGTCTCATCTCACAGCAGTGTTGGTGGCCCTGTTCCCATTCTCCATCCACACGTTCCCTCAGCCAGGATCATCCCTCTGCCCAGCTGTGGTTTGGACGCACAGAGCCGTGGCTGTGGCCAGGGGAGCACAGGTGCCACTCCCGGGGGTGGCTCTGTCACATCCCTGCTCAGGCTCCCCCTGAGGGATTGCTGAGCCCAGGAGATGAAGCAGTTGTAGCAATGGTTATTTGGATAAAGGCATTTGTGGAGGAGAAATGTTCATGGTGGTGTCAGATGCCTGGGTCTGCCATTCAGCTGGAGCAGGAGACATCCCAGCACCTCTCAAGGGACACAGTTAGCAGGCACCAGCCACCTCTGCACCTTTGCTGCTTAAAAAGAACTTTTCTGGAGCAGCACTAATGCAACTGAGGCTGTGCTGAGCTTCCAGGTCCTGACTGACCCTGAGGCCTGGCAGTGCCACAGGAGCCCCTCCTGCCACACCACAGCTGTCCCCAGCTGGGGGTTCCCTGCAGGAATCAGCCACAAAGCAAAGAAACACCACAGCTGCAGGAGCACGAGGCAGATCTCTGGGTGGGGAAATGTGCTCTTCCCGCAGGGAATGTGCTCACCCTGCTCAGGGCAAGCCTGGGGACCCTCCCAGGGTGGAGTCTCCTCCTGGCTGGCTGGATTTCAGGCTGAGCTCTTTGGGTGGTGCTGAGTTGAACAGAGCAGCAAGGTCTTGGTCCTGCTTGGTGCTCCTGGGAGGTTTTGTAGTGCCCAGAGCAGTCACTGTGAGCCTCAGCCTTGATGGAAGGTGATGTTTTGGGACAGCAGGGCCACCTCCTGTTCTCCTTTTTCCCCTCCAGCACCCAGAGCTGCGCTGTGAGGGATGTGAGAAGGGTGGCTCTTGGTTCTGTGTCTGTAGAAGGACCTGGTAAATGCTGAAGTGCTGGAAAAATCAAGGAATTTGGTCTTGACGGCGGCTGGTTTTATTGGAGGTATAAACTCCAAACTCTTGTTTGTGGTGTCTGTTGCTGTTCAGATGAGTTTTCAGTTTCTCTGGTGTATTTTATCAAAGATTATCATTAGTGTTTTTAGTAAAAGCTAACAATCATTCTCTAATTCACAGTAAAAAAACCCCCAAAAACTAAAAATAATGAAAATAAAAAAGACCTAATGTCTTTCATTCCAATGTTCTAGCAGTTGGTTGTAGTTATGTGCTAGGAGAAAAGGCTGTGGCACAGACTGTGCTGTTGTCTTCAGTGTGGAGCAGATGCTATTGCTGGATGTGGCTCCCAGGAGAAATACTTAATCAAGGATCTGGTTCAAACAGGAGCCCCTCTCTTCACCAGTGGGCTGCATCCAGGTACTGCCACAGAGCACACTGGAATTAACTCAGGAAAGGGGGAGAAGAGCTGGTGTCACACCAACGTGATTTTAATGGTAACCATAAAATGTCATTTTCACACCTTAAGCTGCATCCTGAAGCTCTGGGTGCCAGCAGAGGAAGGTGCTGCCTGCCACGGGCTCTGCCTCCCTGCCCACGTGCCCTGGTGTCACGAGTGGCTGGGACAGGCTCTGCAGGGGCTGGGGGGAGCTGGGACCATCAATGCCTCCCCCAGCCCTGCACATTCCTGGAGCTGCTGTGGGGAGTCAGCCCTGGTGCAGGTGGAGTCATAAAAGGGTTTGAGTTGGGAGGAACCTTAAAGCTCATCCACTTCCACCCCTGCCGTGGGCAGGGACACCTCCCACTGTCCCAGGCTGCTCCAAGCCCTGTCCAGCCTGGCCTTGGGCACTGCCAGGGATCCAGGGGCAGCCACAGCTGCTCTGGGCACCCTGTGCCAGGGCCTGCCCACCTCCCAGGGAACAATCCCTTCCCAATATCCCATCAAACCCTGTCTTCCTTAAGGCCATTCCCCCTTGTCCTGTCCCTTCAGGCCCTTGGGAGGTCCTGCTCCTGCTGCCAGTTTTGCAGATCCTCCAGGTGACCTCCAGATGCTGGGAGAGGCATTGGCTCTGCACTGATGTGTCCTCATTCCATGGGAACAGGCTGGGGGGGCTGGGGCCTTCCTTGCACATCCTGCTGCTGTGCACAGCTCTTGAGACTCCCTAAATTATGTTAATCTGCTGGATTGCTGGAGAAAGCAAGTGATTGTCCTCTGCAGAGAGGAAGGGAATGTAAATGTCACCATCCCTGTGGAGCAGAGATTGTGAGACACTCAGTTATCAGCTCCACAGCAGGCAGAGCTCACCCCAAGCCTGGGATCCCTGTTCCCAGAGCCTGTGGCCACAGGGAGTTTGGCTTGGCAGCTCAGAGGCTTCTGAAGGTGTCCCACAGTTCTGGTTGGGCTGAGAGATGGAACACAGCAGCTGTGCTGTGAAGGGCATTCCCCAGGGAGCATCCCCCCAAAACCTGTGTCCCTCTGGGAACTGGCAGCCACCACAGTGACCTGAACACTTGGACAGGGCTGCTGTGCTGTCGTTCCTTGGATTCTGGAGGGGTCCAGGACACCAGCTGACAGAGAGGACATGGTTTATGTTTATGTGCTGAGGAGCTGAGATCTGTGTGTGAGCAGTCCCAGTTCACTGAGCTGCAGAGAGCTGCTGGCACTGTCTTGCCTGTGCTCAGTGACAGTGGCAGTCATTCCTCTCCCAGTTTCCTCTGCCTCTCTGCTTGCCAGTTAAACCCTGTGCTTTGTGTCTTCTCTCTTCAGATGAGTCAGACTACCAGACTGAGTATGAGGAAGAAGTTCTGGACAGCCAGAAGGATGATTACCTTGATTTCATAAGCAACCAGGTTGAGGAAGACTCTGACTCGGTATGAGCCACACTGGAACAGGCAGAGGCTGGTCACTGTTGGGTCCTGGCTGAGTGGTGTGAGGTGGATGTGTTGGGAGAGATGCTGAGAGAAACATCTGGGAGGGGCTGCCTGAGCACTGTGCAGAATTGCTTTTTGTTAGTACAGACACTAAATGGCACATGCTCACTCTGCCACGTGTGGCAAAACCTGGCCAGAGTTAAATCCTGGTCCTGCAGCTCTGTGGGTTTGCTCTTGAGGGGGGTCAGGGCTGGAGAGGCTGAGGGAGCTCCTTCCTCCAGCTTGGGGAGAGGAGCTGAAGGGAGGATCTGTCAGCTGCCTGCAGGGTGGGTAGGGAGGAGGTGGTTATGGAGGAGGAGGTGGTTATGGAGGAGAAGGTGGTTGTGGAGAAGATGCCCATCAAAAAGTCAGGAGGGGAAAGGTACAATTTGTGCTGAAGAAAACCCTCCCTGGAGCCAGTGGGAAGTGCTGCCCTGTACACACAGCTGACACCCGCCCTGGGCTGTGCGGGGAGAGCTGCAAACTCCACCCTGGTAGATACTTGGAAAGCAAACCCCTGAAGAACCAGCTCCAGCACTTGAGCCAGCCCTGCTTAGAGCAGATGACTGGATTTATCTTCCAGAGGTCACTTCCAACCACAGGGGCTTGATTCTGTGGGACAGCAGGCCCACCCTGAGGTAACTGTGTGACCCCCAAGCTGAGCAGCATGGCTCAGAGAGGTCACATCCCTGCTGCTGTGGCTGCAGCAGGGTTTAAAAGGTGCCTGTTGTGTTAGTCATGAACAGTTCCCCAGTGGGAGCACAGGATGGGTTGGGAAGGGCCCATGTGAGGATGTCAGATGGTGTCAGTGTTTTGAGAGAGGAGCTGGGATTCTGTTTGCTGGGCTTGCCCGAGCTGGTGGGAAAGGAGCTGAAGAGAACAGCTTTTCTCCAGCTCAGAGAGGATGCTGAAGTTTCAGTTTGTGCTTCCTTTTCTCCTGCAGGATGAGGAGATGCAGCTGAGGAAGCGCAGGAATGTGCCCGGCGGGGAGGGCCAGGCGAGCAGCACGGGAGAGCCGGGATAGAGCTGGGGAGAGGCCGAGCTGCCAGCTGGGAGCCACAGCCCAAACTTCTGACAGAGCAGCCCTATTTATTTATTTAATACTTCACCAAACCAAAACAATGCCCAGAAGAATGAAGCCAGAGTTCATCCTTCTCCAGCCAGGGCAGGGGGGCTGCCGTGGGCCCTGCTCCTTCCTACAGGTGCCAGGAGCAGCAGTTACTGATCATAGACTGGCAGAGGGGAAATGTGCAGTTCAAAGCTGCCTGGATTTTTGCTGCTGTGTTTTTAGGTGCTGTTTTTACTGCCAAGGCCCAAAGAACGCCAGGGACCTCCCCCTGCAAGGTGCTGGGAGGGCTCTGAGCAGCAGCACTGGAGAGAGGGAGGGGTTTGTGGGTTGCAGCCTTGCTTTCTTTTCATACGAATCAGGTAACTGTGTAATTAACTCCTCAGTGACTTCCAACCATGTACTGGTGAGCAATGCTCTGACAGGAGCAAATCTGAATGTATTTCACTTGAAATCTAAACCTAAGAAATCATTGTGAAGGGTGGCCACAGAGCCTGGATCCTCGAGTCATCAGCAGGACATTCACTGACAGATCACGGAGCTGACACTTGCTGGGCAACTCTGGAATCACCACTTGGCTGTACTTGCCCTGTTGAAATAAAGTTATTTTGCTGGATTGAAATGTCTCTGTTTCTTTGCATCAGGTCCTACAAAGAGAAAAGTTGTCAACACCTAAGAGCCCAACTTGCCTCTGCTTGTATGAGACTTGCAAAGGAACACACACAGTTTCCAGCTGCTCACCCCAGCAGGAGTCACTCCAGGAATTGTCAGGCACTGGGAAGAAACTCCAGTGCTCTGTCCCCAGGGCTGGAGCTGTCCTGGCAGTTGGATCCTGTCCAGACCCCCCCTGCTGCTGGCTCAGCTCGTGTCACATCTGTCGTTGCCAATGGCTGCATAACCAAGCTGATTCTTGCTTTATGGAAGCTCCAGCTCAGCCCCAGCTGTAGGTGCTGTTGCCTTGAAGGGATTTGTCATCCAACCAGAGCACTGAGGACACCCCCAAAGCTGCCTCCTTCCCTCAGCTCTCCTGGCCCTCTAGGCAGGACCAGAGCTGGGCAGCACCCTAGGGCCAGAAATGTGTTTGAGGAGGACTGGGAGTTGTAAAAGCTGTGAATTGTGACCTCTTCTCTGCATTTAACCTCCTTTCCTCTCCTGGCTCTCCTATACCTGCCCTGCATTGTGCTTTCCTCTGTCACAGAATCCCAGACTGGTTTGGGTGGGAAGGGACCTTAAAGCCCATCCAGTCCCACCCCACCTTCCACTGTCCCAGGTTGCCCCAAGCCCTGACCAGCCTGGTCTTGGACACTGCCAGGGATGGGACATGTCCATGAATGTGCCCAGGGAGGCTGCTCCTCTTACACAAAATGTTGTTTTCAAGTGTCAGAGCCCGAGAGCAGTATTTTGTTCTCAGGTGAGACCACCCAGCCTGGCTGCATCTCCATCTGGCCCATGGCTCATCCAGAAGCAATGGAAGCAGTTGGAAACCTTCCCTGCAAGGATCATGCAGACCTTTGATGCAGATTTTGGTTGATGCAGTTGTACAGAATGTGTTGCAGTCGCTGGAGGCTTTTCCCTGCTATTGCAAAGAATTCATTCTTAGAAAACTTAAAAATGGCTTTAGAAGTGAAGGTAGAGCAGCTGGGGGCTTCTGTGGAGGCACAGGCTGCCTGTGGAGCTGGAGAGATTGAATTTCTGTTGAGGCTGGTTACAGGAGGGTGGTGCTGGGTATGGGAAAGGCTCTAAGCTGGGACCAAGCCTGGAAGTGAGCACAGGTGAGTGCAGGTGAGTGCAGGTGAGTGCCCACCTTCCAGCAGGTCTGCTCTGGGCAAAAATCTCATGCAGCAGCAGCAGCACAATTCAGAGATTTGGTTTTTTGGCGATGGATTGGCAAACTAGATGTGAGGTGCTTCAACGTCTGTTTATAGGTGGTTTCCAGGATCCTCTCCCTGGAAAATGGGGGTTAGAGCTGGAGCACAAACCCCAGCGACAACTGAGGTCCTCTGGCTGCCCTTGACAAGCCCCTCCTGGGCCATCTGCCTCCAAAGGACAAAGCCAAAACCAAAAGTGCCTTCAGCAGAGGCTGGATCCAACCTGCTGGCAATGGACAGACTGTGCTGGTGACAGCCCTGTGCTGTGCTGCTGGAGCAGGAGCTGATTCCAGGTGTTCCCTCTGCCCAGGGCAGCCCCAGCTGGGGCAGAACAGGCACCACGGGTTATTGAGCAGAATGAGAGCTCTGTCAGCCCGAACCCAGATGCTCTTGTTCCAGGAGAGCTCTTCCCCTCTGTTCAAACAGGTAATTCATTTCCAAGCTGTGTATGTTCTCTACAAGCATCCTGGCAGCCAGACATGCTCCTGGAGCCTGGGTGGGAACTCCTGGGCTCATTGAGGGACTCACAGAAAACAGACAAATATTAGGCTGCTGAGTGTGCTAATTAGAGCCTCTCTGTTTGCTTTGTGCCCTGTACCATGGGAAAACAGCACTTAGTTCAGATGTATGAATTCAGGAGATGAACCTCTGATGTGAGACTGAAAGTCTCTCCTAAATAATTGATCACATTTTCCTCCCTGCTGCATCGTCCATAGCTGAGCCCTGGACATTAAACCAATCTGTTCTTCCATGCTGAGGAATGTAAACCCCTAATGGGACAAATCTAAAAGCAAAATTGTTTCTTTCCATCTTGCTTTGATGCTGGCTGGGTCCTGCCCAGCTGCCTGGGTCCCAGAGGTCCCAGAGGTGACCGTGTGTGCAATTCCATCTCAGGAGGTTCTAATCAATCCCTGTCCATGTGGACAGCAGCCCTGCCCCAAGGAGCCAGTGCTGTGTCACCCCTTTGTCCCCCAGGCTCTGCTGTGCTGGAAATGCAGTGGGAGGAGGGTGGCTGGAAGAGCTTGAGGTTCCTGGCCCAGGCCAGGTGCAGGCTTTGCCTGGAAACCACCCTGCAGTTTCTTTATGGGTGTGTGACATCCCCATAAATGTGAAATCTGACCAGAAGTTGGATGAATTTCTCTTTGCTGGAAGAGCTGAAGCAGTTGCTGAGATTTCATTGTGGGTGAGGAGGACACTGAGCTTGTTCCCACAACAAATCTGGTGCCAGCCAGTGCCAACCCTGAGGCACCAGGGTCAGAGCAAGGTCCTGAGGAGCCTTGGCCATGAGCAGGACCTGCAGTGGGAATGTTCCCCTCAAAACCTTTTGGTGACACATCTGGGGGGAGTAAAGCCTTGACTGAGCTTTCAGAAATGTGTTCCAGTGATGGATTCACAGCAGATCAAGCCCCCATCTTGATCCCCCTGCAAGCAGCTGGAGTGGGGGAACACCCCCAGGCTCTGCAGTGACCAGGGCTACTGCACCAAAGGGACTCAAGGCAGGGATTTGGGAACCAGGTTCTGTCTGGGTTTGAACAGACAGGTGTCTGCTAAGGAAGGCAGGAGCCCCCCCTGAAATGGAAAATGTAAACCCCCTCCTCTGAATTATTATAATTTTGAAATTAGAAGGCTCTCAGACAAAGATATGGGAATAGGAATAACTGTTCTTTACTAGGGAAGTTTAAATAAAAATGCAGTAATACAAACTAACAGTGCCAGAGTCAGAACATGCCCTGGCCCCCTGTGGGTCAGGGTGGTGGCAGCAGTGCCATTCAGGGGTGGCTGCAGCCACCCTGGTTGTGACAGCTCCTGCTGTGGCTTCTCAGGTTTCTGTCCCTGTGTGGGGTCGTGTCCGTGCAGCCCCTGCGGGCTCTGCTCCACAGGCAGGGACAGCCACGCTGTGGTGGGGCCCAGCGATGCTCCTTCCCTGGCAGACGTCATTCTGCCTGCGTGGTGCTCCCAAATTAATCTCATCCTATTTCCTCGTGCTCCCTGACCTCCCCAGCGTGTGATTTTCCCTGCGTGCTGCCCGAGGGCTGTGTTTGAGCTGTCGAGATGCGGGGGCTTGGCTGCGCCGCTGGGTTTCACTCGCTGTCGCTGGAAGAGCTGGTGAGAAAATCAGCAAACAAGAAATATATGGAAAATATTTTCCTCTCCCTCCAGGGCTCCACGTGGCAGGACACCTGCCACTGCCACTATCCCGAGAGCCCCACCAAAACATGGCTGTGGGGTGCCAGCTTTCAGCATGGGACAGTGGTGTCCCAGGGCAGGAGGCACTGGCACTGGTAAGGTGGTATTTGATGAACAGAATTTTGGGATGTTTTGCTGGCACCAAAGCGCTGACTCCCATAAATATCCCATCCCAGCTGATGGCTGGTTCTGCTCCCACTAGGACTGGTGGGGTCTGCATTTGTGCTCTTTGTTCCTGTCCCCTCCTCAGGTCACGGAGGGTGTGACCCTCTTTTCCCAGTGGCCTTAATTTGGGTTTTAGAAGAGAATAAATATCCATATTTATGTGGATAAATATCCATATGTGTGTGCTAGGATGGTTCCTGGAGGTTCCTTGCAGCAGGAGCAGCATTTCAAATGCTGGGAAGGCATCTGTGGCCCAAGTGTCACTTAGGTCAGACATGGCATTTGCACATGGCAGAGCCACAGTCACCACTCACCACTGCCACCAACATCAGCAGGGACAGCTTTTAATTAAGCCTTATGCACTCAGGGGTTATGGACAGGAATGAGCTTCCCATCAGGAAGCAGCTGGGCCCCCAGCTCAGGAGAGGCAGGGTTTGTCCATAAGGAGCAACATTTGTGTCCATTGTGCCCTCCAGACAGAACTGTGCTGAGCCCTGGAATGCACAGAGCCCCCTGGCACCAGGCAGGAGTCAGTACCGGTGAGTTACAAATGCTGGCAGTGCTGCTGGAAATGAGTTTTTTGGGAATTTGTGCCTGGAAGTGGGAATTTGTGGCTGCCAGGGAGGGAGGCTCAGAGCGCTGCGGGCGCCGCTGCCCTGGCGGGGCCGAGCACAGCTCCCTCCTGCAGCACACGGGCAGGGGATAATTTGGGATCAGCAAGAACACCAAATGTGCATCAATTTTTAATGTACCATAAATGACACATTTTTTCCTTGGATAAGGCACATTGGATGTGATGCACAGAGCCAGGGGAATGTGTTGAGTAAGGCTGGTGCAGCTCAAGCAGCCCTGACCTGGGTGAGCTCCGAGCTGTGCCCATGCTTGAGCATGTTGCTGCTGCGTGGGCCCCTAGGGGGGTCACAGGTGGCCCCAAATGCCCTTGGCATTGCCTGCCAGGGTGCTCTGCAGCCTGCTGGACCCAGGGAGGCACAGTGAGGTGCTCTGTGGCACTGCCTGTGCCTGTGGCTGTGTTTGCATCCAGTGTGAGGTTCTGCCCTACCTGGCACGTGAGCGTCCAGCGCTGCGTGGGCTGAGCTGCCAAACCCTCCTTCCAGTGACTAATGGCTGCCCCAAGGCACGGGGGAAAGGTTTCAGCTGATCTGCCACTGCCAGAAGGGCTGTTTCTGCATTTGGAATGAGTTTGCCCAGCCTGTGTGGGGTGTTGGCTCTTGCATGGTTGGAGGAATCAGGGAAGGACGCGTGTGTCAGCTCTGTGTCCTTGGTGTCATTGTTCCCAGTCCTGTCTGGGTGCTTTCCCCTCTCCCACTGCTGTGGGTCTGCTCCCCCAGTGTGTGACCAGGTTGTTGCTGGTGTTCCTCTCCCCATTTAGGTGCTGGAAGTGGTGTGTGGGTGACTTCTCTGACTCTCTCTCCTCTTCTCACCCTGAAACTACTGCCCCGTGGCTCATCTCCAGCACTGTCACCTCGTGGCTGTAAAATCCACCCCCTTCACTTGCATCCTTGCTGGAAATAGAAAGCTTTTAACACAGCAAAGTTCAGAAAAGCTTCTAGAGCTGGGCTGACAAAGCGATGGACCCCTGGGATTTCAGGGGTAATGAGGCAGGAAAGAACTGGCAGGGAGGAGGTTGTGCCAGCCTCGTGGATGGGTGCTGGGGCTGCAGCCACGAGTGCTGACACGGGGCTGCACAGCCCAGGCAGCCACAGCCACCTCCGAGACTCTGCTGGGACACGGACCTGGTGCTGAAGAGATTTTGGCCCTGCAAGCAGAGGGGAGAGCTGAACTTTTCAGGGGATGTTGGGGTGAGTGTGTCTCTTTCTGGAGCTCTTCTGCAAGTGGTGAACCTTGTCATGAGCTCCAAGTGTCAGGAAAGAGGTTTTCCAAGTGCCCAAGAGGGAAGGTCAGGACAGATTCATCAGCTGCCCAGTGACACTGGGAATGAGCCTGGTGCCTGGAGCTGTGGGCAGGGTGGACACCAGAGCCTGGGCATGAACCAGACATCCCATCAGCTCCACTCCACATCCCTGGAAGTGTCCAAGGCCAGGCTGGACAGGGCTTGAGGCAACCTGGTCTAATAGGAGATGTCCCTGCCCAGGACAATGAGATGCTTTGAGGTACCTCTCAACTCAGTCTGTGATTTTATGAAAACCAGAGTCAATCTGGGGGCTCCACAGGGCCCAGCTGGCTACACAGTTTGCCCCACTGGAAAGCAGAGTTGTTGAGGATAACTCCCTTGGGGACCCAAATCCAGGCTGTGCCTGTGCCAATCTGGAGCTGCTGATTTCATCTGAGGCAAGGGAAATGTGGAAATGCAGATCCCAACCAAAAGGCTGTTGAGTCCCTGCAGAGCAGCACCCACCTGGGAGCCCTGCACATGTCCCTGCTGCAGACAGCCCTGGCTCCCACAGGACCCTCCTCCTCCTCCCCAAAATCTGTCCCTGGGTTCTGTGCAGACCCACGGGGAGCCAAGCACCACGTGCTGGGGACAGGGTGACCTGGGGGGGCTGTTCCTGGGCCGGCAGCATCTTCCCAGCACGTGGGGACCCAGTGGGGCGAGAGCTCTGCCTTCCCAAAGTAGGTCACGCCGTGAACTCGAGCGATGTCGTGGGCAGAGCTAAAAATACCGGCGGAGCCGAGCGCTGCCCCGGCAGCTGCGCAGGGCCACGGCCAGCACAGGGTCACCAGGGCCCTGGGGCTGCTGGGGCCAGGCTGGCTGAGGAGCAGGTGATGGAAAAGTTCCTCTGGAGCTGCAGGTGCAGAATCCACGGGAGAAAATGTCTCTCTGCTGACGGTGCATAAATCATTGCCAGTCACCTGGCAGGAGGGCCCCTGCTCCTTGCACAGACCCTTCTGCCAGCCTGGGGTGTCTCATTTCCAGCCTCCTCATCTGCTCCTCAGAAATGCCCCTCAGCTTCCCTTCATTCCATGTTAACAATTACTGGCAGAAAATGGTGTTGGGCAGAGGAATGTAACCCCAGCCTGATGCAAGAGCTCAGCAAAGCAATTATTTTTCTCTTGGGAAAGTGAGTGTTTCTCTTTTAGTGTCATGCTTGTGGGGGGCACCGAGAGGATGAGGACAAGTGGTGCTGCAGGGACATGCATGGAAGTGTCCCTGTGCGGCCCTAAGGTGGAGGTGACAGTAGGTTCGAGCTGGAGCCTGTCCCCATGACTTGCACTCCATGGGGTGTTTGCAGCTCAGGGACTTTGTCCATCTCCTCTCTGGTGTCTTGTCTGATTCCTTTGCCACTTCAGCTGTCCCCTGGAGACACCTCTGGTGTCCTCTGCCCACCATTCCTTGCACTGCAGGACTGTCCTGCTTTCCTCATCCTCTGCCCAGTCTCTGCACCTGGGGCCAGCGCTGTGGTTGCTGGAGTGATGCAAAACCAGCTGCTCTGAGTTACTTTCCCCTGATGATGTCTAGATTTTTTTGTATCCCATCTTTTTTTGATGAAACCTTTTCTCCCATCCTTTTTTTGGATGAAATGTTTCCTCCCAACTCTTTTGGATGAAACCTTTCCTCCGTTCCTGTTTGAAAGCTGGCCTATTTTAACACTGCCAAGTGAAAATGGGTTGTGCACAGAAAAGATCCCAGTTGCTCTGTAGAACTTCTCTGTCATAATTATTCACTGCCAGTCCTTCTGCTCCCAGCAGCTGTATAATTTATCAGCTGTGTTTTGTGCTCATTTCTCAATCAATGATGAAAACATTGATTAGTGTCAGGCTGGGACTGACTCCGGCAGAATCCCTCTAAATCATCTCTGTTCACTGACGAGTCCTTGTTTTGGAGCTGGATTTGCAGCTCTCCATCCATTTAATGTGGGCTTTATTGGGATTGTATAGCGCTAAATTTGTAATTAGGGTGTCATAGGATATTAAGTCAAACACGTTGCCAAAAGCTAAGCAAATAATGGCTATATGGTAACCTTTATCTACAAACTTGTAATTTTCTCAAAGGATGAACTGAGGCTCATTTGACAAGACACTTTCCATTGCACCACGCTGAGGGGTGTATTTTTAATCCCTGAATTCTATATTAATTGAATCCTCTGTGTCCTCTCCATTTTTCAATCTGGATGTGTCGTGCTGGACCGAGCAGCTGTTAACCAGGGCAGCCGAGCACCCCGTCAGCATCCTGCCAAACCTGGCAGCTCCCAGGCTTCCAGAGCCTCAGCAGCAGGAAGAGGCAGCTCAGCTCGGCTCAGTGCACTGCTCGAGGGCCCTCAGGTGCAGCTCACACTGCCCTGCTGCTCAGAAACCCCACAGATGGCACCCGAGGTGCTCTGGGGTGTTATTAGACCACAGACAATTTCATCACCCTCATGTCTGACATTCCCATCCTTTCCAAATGCAGAAGGGACCCACTGAGGGCCTTGTCACTAGCAAACCTCCTCATCTAGGAATGCTGGGGCCTCTCCATGCTTGCAGATCTTCAAAATTCACCTGGGCAATCCCTGAGCAAGGCAGTGTCACTTGGACATCAGTCCTGCTCCAAGCAGGATGTTAGACTGGAGACACCTGAGGTTGCTCCTGACCAAAATCCTTGTATGCTTTTCTAAATCTGTCTAATGAGTCTATAACACCATTAATGTTTCTTTTTTTTCTAATGTATTTAGTAAACAACTCTTTACTGGTTGTTGCTTTGCCAGACATAGATTTTCCTCTGTCCATTTACCCTCCTCTATCAATAGCTCTGCTCCATAGCTTGATGTGTTGTTGCATATTGATCAGTATCTATTCCTTTCTTCCTCACCATATTTAGTGTCATCTTTCTTCCAATGGCTGTTTTCAGGATTACCAACTTACCAAATGTAAGTTCAGCCAAACTTACATTTTCTTCACTCTGCAATATCAGCTTTTCTGCCCTGTCGCACGCTCCACTCAAAGAACTGCTGCTTTCCCACTCTGCAGAAGGCTTTTTCCCACAAATTCTCAGAATTGCCACCATGTCCAAGAGGTTTGAGAAGCTGCTGGTTCCCCAAGTGATGAAGAGCCCAGCAAGCCCTATCAGGCCATGGAGGGTTGGGTGGACTCTGTGGCATGTCCCAGGCAGGAGCAGAGTGCTGAGCCCGTCCAATCTGACCTGGTGCCCAAGGGAGGTTCTGCTCCACCTGGTCACACCTGCACTGCTCTCCCTGGAGGTCTGTTCCACTGCTTCACAATCCTTACTCAGTTTTTCTTCAGGTAGAACCTGAAATTCCCCACAGTATAACCCCATTGCTCCTTGCCCTGTCCTGCCTTCAGCCTTGTACAAAACCAGAGTGTGTTGCTTCAGTTTCCTGGGCTGAATCAGTCCCTTTTTCAGCCTTTGCTCACAGATTGCACTCTTGCACCATCTGACCCCTCCTGGTGCTCCCCCCGAGCCCTCTCCAAGCAGCCCAAATCTCCCCTAAGCATCACAGGCTGGGGTTGTCCCAGCCCTGCAGAGCCCACACAGGGCTCTGTTACTGTTATTTCTCGTGCCATGACATTTACCTCTTCTGCACAATCACAGCATTTCTGACTCTGGTTCCACTGAAGATTTGCAGCAGCATCCAGGTCCTTTCCTGCAGAATGGGTGATGGATTGAGCTGCTGCCCATCCCAAGCTCGCTGCCAAATCCCACTCAGCACTGCTTTGAATCACTAGGAACCTTTCAGGGCTGCTCTTCTCTCCACAGGACAACTTGGAAGTGGGGCAGGAGCAGGGACAGCAGAACCTGAATGCACGCTGTGGCCACTCCTCTTCTGTGCCTTGGGCTATTTTGTAGCGATTGTGGAATTTGTTCTCCTCGACAACAGGGTCTAAGCTAGAGGCTCTTTACTGCCTGTGCCTTTGTGTGATGCTCCAGCTGAAGCAGATGGCACCTATTTTGTTACACCCTCACCATGGCCAGGAGCTGCTGATGGCCCTGAATGTGTGTGCATCCCTCCTCATCCTGCAGCTGAGCTGAGTCATCCTCCCCGAATGTTCTCCCTGCTCTCTCCCTGCTCTCTCCCTGCTCCTTGCTCTGGACAGTTCAGAGTTCCCCATGTTCAGTCTCATGGCAGGCAGAAGCACCGTGCCAGAGGGAGCTCTTCCTGCCATGCCCTGGGCTCCATGGAGAGTGGGAACTGCATTTCCAGCTCCTTGGGTGTGCCCTCAGAAGCTCTTCCAGCTTCCTTCAGGTGTGTCACCTGCACCCCTTGGTGGCTGACCCCACAACTGCTTGGTGTCATCTGCTGGAAACACCCCCAATCCAAAGTCTGTGTCGCTGATGAAGATATTTGACAGCACTGGGCCTATACAGACCCTGAGGGGCACCATTGTCACTGATCTCCATCTGGACATTGAGCCACTGACCACTATTCTCTGAATGTGACTGTCCAACCATCATGCACTGGGCAGTCCATCCATCCAGTCCATATCTCTCCAATTAAGACAGAAGGATATTGTGGGGGACTGTCTCAAAGGTCTTACAGAAGTCCAGACAGATACCATTTTCTGTAGTCCCCTTGTCCACTGCTACACATGATCTGAGCCCTTCTGCCAGCAGATGTTTCACTTCAGTGGTTTCATTTCTGCACTTTTAGATACAGCAAGGGTTGGACGTGGTGCAGAGTTTTGGGAGTGAGGTGCTTCCAGGGACACAATCATACAAATTTTCCCATAATCATAACATTTTTTCTTCCATTTTAGATATGACACAGTCACTTCAAACTTCAGCTCTTCTTGTGCTGCATGGTGCCAATGTCAGGACAAAGTCAGGCTGATATTTTGCCAAACAATGAAATACTGAGATGTGGATGGAGCAAAAACTGAGTAATCACTGAATCATTGAGCAATCAATTACCACCCGATCTGTTCCTGGAGCTGTTTCTGGAATCCCAACCTTGAGGAACTTCCATTGTAAGGGCCAACTCCTGCACTCCACAGCTGCTGAGCACTCCCTGGGATCCCTGGGAGTAAAACATGTCTCTGGTAGGTAGAAAATTAGTTTCTTTTCACCAGGAGCGTGGTCAAGTGCGGGAACAGGTCACCCTGGGAGGGATCAACATCCAGCAAGTGCCTCAGTGTGGCCAAAAGAAGTTATTGTGCCAGATTTCCAGTAAAGACCTCCAGAGAGCCTTCACACCAGGGCTTCCAAAATTCTGTGGAGGAGTTAAGGAGTCTTTTCCCTATATGGCACATCCATATTGTTGTTTCCTTTGTTATAGCAATTGGGTTTATTATTTATTGTAGTTTATTCTGAGGGATTGGCTTATGCCAATTTGATGTAGCCAGTAAGAATGAAATGACATTACTACCCTGCTCAAATCCTCCTTCCTGCTACAGCTGATGCTCCTTGCTTTGTTTCTCTCCACCTGCTGGATCATTTTAAGGGAAAAAGAGGCATCTAATATTATGCTGCTCTTGAAATGCTCACTCTCCTGTCAGCTCTCCTGACCCAGAAATATTGTCTCACTCAGAGCCTTCCCCTCCTGGGCAGAGGGAGTTCCCTTGCAGGAATTTAGGATCATGCTTTTGAATAGGTCCCACCCAAGGTATGGACACCGACCACAGCAATCACCCATGCTGAGGCTGGGTCTTTTCTTTGATTAAGTGAGGTGTGCCCAGTGCAATGGTGGAGCCACCACCCCTGGAAGGATTTAAAGGCTGTGTAGATGTGGCACCTGGGGAGATGGTTTGGTGGTGGCTGTGGCAGTGCTGGGGGAATGGTTGGACTTCATGATCTGAGAGGCCTTTTCCAGACTCAGTGATTCTATGATGCTGGTACTTCACATTTCAAGCCCTCAGCCCTGACAAGGCTTCCATTTGAGATACAAATCTAATAAATAACAGGCATGGCTGAGTGCTGAGACATCCTTGTGGCTTGCCTGTGACCTGGTGTCACCTGGCCATTGTAAGGCCAGAGACCCAAATGGAGCAGCCCTGTCACGAAGGCAGCTCAAGATTTCAGCCAGCACAGTAATAACTAATTGAGTGTATTTCAATCATGAGATCCACAGAAGGAGAGCAAACTCCACAGAGTAGAAGGAAATTGCATCTTAGAGTAATCTGAATGTGGGTAGATAATTAGGCCTATATTTCATGGGAACATTTGCTGGGCAACATAATGAAAAGGCCAGCAACATAATTTTCTTTAAGTAGTGTGATGCCTCCCACTGGGGTGGTGCCGTGCCAGTGCTGGTGCTGCAGTGCAGGGAGCAGGGAGAGTCAGTGCCTGACGCTGTTGCACAGTGGTGCCAAGCTGGAACCTGTCCTCCCCCCCTCTAATGTCTGCTCAGAGAGAGCTGCTGAGGCTCCTGCCCTGCAAAGCAGTGGCAACCCCACAGCCTCATCACTTTTTCACCTTTCCAAACAACACACGAAGTCTGCTCAGCTTGTGCTTGCAGAGCCAGGCAGACCCACTGCTACCCTGGGAGTCTCCCAGTGGAAAGCCGGGCTGCGGCTACTGACCGAGTTTGGAACTGCTCATGCCCTGAGTCCCTGCTGAGCCAGTCTGGGAGGTCACTGGAGGCTGAGGAAGCAGCTCTGGGCTGGGACTTGAGGCACACACAGGTGTGTGGGCCTGGGAAAGGCCCTCGTGCCCAGTGCTGTGCCCCCCCAGGCACGCTGTGCCAGACTGGAGAGTGCACCCGCCCTCAAATCCCCCCAGACTACCACTCTGTGTGGGAAGTAAGCCCCCAAGACCTTTTTCAAGGTTTTTTTCCAAATTTGGGATAAAAAGCTCTGCTTTTCCCTATCCTCCACCCACAGCTGAGCACAGCCTGCCTTCCAAATCTCCAGCTGGGGAGGGCTGCTCTGGCTTGCTCTGCCAGGACCTTGGTGCCTTGTGCAGGAGCAGACAGATAATGTTAAACAGTATCTGACCTCTTCACAATGCTGGCAAAATTAGAGGACTTGGGAAAATGCAGTTGCTGATGAGGAATGAGGAGAGAGTTTAATCTCTGAGCTCACCCTGTGCTCAGGGTCTCACAGGCTGAGTTCCCCTCCCAGCACTGCTGCCCTCAGCAGCACTCCGGGCTGGGACATGTCACGTACAGAAGGCAGGGCTGAAAGGCTGTACCCAGCCCTGGCAACTACTGATTAGGTCTTTTACTAAAAATAGCTGGGGGTGAGCTGGCCAGCATGGGGTCTGAGCACCCTGCATCCCAGCTGGTTCAGAACTGTTCACTGGGGGATCAGGACCGCCTTTGGGGCTGGGTTTGAACAAGCTTTGCTGATGCCAAGTGCTTGGCCATGTAAGAGCAGCTCTGTGCAAATGAATCCACTCAAAGAAAAACCGTAATTCTTTACAAACTCCAACTTGTTAGCTATTGATATTGCTTCAGTGATATATAGCCTGATTTTAATTATACCAGAGTTGGGAAAGTTATTTTCTTACAGTTCCTCATTAGAGTGAAGTTGAATTTGATGAATTTAACAGCAACATCTTGAAGGGACTAAACTGGCCAAGCAGGAAGGTGGAGAGGTGATACTTGAGTGACCTTCTGGCACCCAGGAGACCTTGAGTTTCCCAGACACTTGGCCATAACCATTGTCCTCAAACTCTTTTCCAGTGCTGTGTGAATAAACCCCTTCAGCTCCTCCAGCTGCCTCAGTGTTGTAGGTTTATCACCAGCTCTCAGGGCTGCTGTGGCTTGTCAAAAGAGCTTAACTGGGACACAGTGTTTAAGGACAGTGGGCACATCAGTTTGTCTTCTCTTCTCAGTCTTGTGCTTTGCCCCTTCAGTATGAACACACTCGGGCCAGTTTTTTTGCGCAGAGATATGGGAGCAGAAGACAGGGGGCTAAAAACCATCCCTGCCCTGTCCTGTCTGTGCCATTTCTGTGGTCTGAGCACATCATGCTCCTGGGGAAGCACCTGCAGCTTGGTTTAAGCTGTGGTGATGTGAGCCCTGGGAAATGTCTGGGGAGAGTCCCACACCTCCCTTGGCACTGCTGACCCAGGTACTTTGCCCTTCCCAGGACCTGAGTGACTGAGTGTGCTCTCTGCAGGGACCATAAACAATCCTGGTCTCAATTTGGACCACAGGAACTGCAGTCATCTCACACGGGCCATTAAACATCCCCCTTTATCCTGGTTTTGTGCTTACCACACTGCTGAGTCCCTTCCCTTCTCTGAGGTTTATAGTCCCATCAAAGCCAGGAGCCAGCATGAGGCACGAACAGAGCTGGGCTGGGCTGGATTATATTCAACTGAACCTGGAAGAAAAAGAGGCCATTTCTGAGGATAAAGATCAGTGCAGAGCCCAGTGCTTGAGGAGCTGGGATTGTTTTCATCCTGTCTTTATCTTTGTAATTATCTCCTCTGGATGTCCTGAACCTATTGCTTAGTTATTCACTATCACGAGGTCCTTGATAATTCTTCAGTGTCTCATGTATTTATGACCCTGAATGCCTTAACATCAGCTGCAAGCTTTGTCACCCCTTTCTTTTTTCCCAATTAATTTTCAAGATTATTTCTGAATATGCTGAAGTGAGCAGAGCCCTGCCAGGGTCCCTGTGGGGCTCCTTTCCAGTCCTTCCTCCATTCAGGAGTCTGGCTATTGAGAGCTGCTCTTTGGGAATCTTTTAATCAGGTATTTATCTATTTCAAGTTTTTTCTGTTAATCCCAAGGTAGCTGCATTCCTGTAAGAAACTCCTGTGACAGACCTTTTGGGAACCCAGGCAGACTACACCTCACACTTATTGACCCCTCTAAAGAACTGTAATACATTTATCAAGCATTCCTTTTTTTCCAGGAAAATCCATTTTCTTTTCTTCCCAGTACTTCAAATGTATCCAACTCTGCACTAATGAGATTCTTAGTGACAATTTCACTTTACCCAGGAGGGAACCTCAGGCATCAGGGTCTGTCTTAATCCCAAACCCTTTGCATTTGTCACCTTGAAGCTCTCAGGCAGCGAGGCTGTTACACACAGTGATTACATGCTACAATTTAGTAATTAAACTGTTTCACCTCTGAGCTCTCACTGGGCACTTAGGTCAACCATCTTAGCCTGGTGCATTTGCACTCTCTAGTTTGGCTATTCTTCTGCTGACACTTGAACATGAGCCAAATCCAATGCCACATCCACATAAAGATGACTTTTGGCACAGGAGCATCTCCAAGCTTTTCCTCACTGACTACAGATGCAAAATATTCATTGTTTTTCTGTTCTGACCTTATCTCCTACGAATGCTTCTCTTGCACCATAGCCAACTTCTGACTCTCCAGCTTGACGTGCTTGAAGAAATATTTATTATTGTTTCCCTCTCCCTTTTGCAGGTTGCTGCTGTGACTGGTTTTGGCTTGCCTTATTTCTCCTTTTTTTGCATTTAAATTGTCAGGATACACAGTTTTTGCTCGTTTCGACAAAAATGACTTTTCTAAACATAAAAAGAATGGTTCCTTAAAGTCTGAGCGTCAGAATCTGGTCTGAGACCTAGACCTAATAGGTTTGAGGTTCTGGGTTTTCTGCTGGACAGAGATGTGCTATTTGGTTTGACAGGATGCAGAGAAACCAGATTTTCAAGTTGATGCATTTCTCTGGACAAAACCCATAACTGGTTGGGATGGACTTTGCCTGGCTTGGGCTTCAGGGCATTGCACCTTCCCCGGTGGAAGGAGGGAACATTCCTCTGGCCAGCTGTGATTATTTTGGAAGGTGTTTTGGGGTGAGATCCCACGAGAGCTCCATGAGTGGAGGTTTGGGGCTCAGGTGGAGGGGCTGTGAGGCTCCCGGCCCCCTGTTTGCCTGTGTGCATGTCTGGGAGGCCCTGTTGCCATGGAGAAGCCGTGGGAACTGTCTGCCTGGCTCGCCTGACTTTTTTCCTAGCATGAAGCAAAGGCATCTCTCCAGCTGTAAAGGGCTCCCTGGCTGCCTCCTCTTCTGGGGTAACCCAGACCCCCAAATGCCTGGGATAAACCCAAAGGCAGGGAGGAAACCCTAAAGGAAGGCAGGGAAGGAGCAGAGAGCAAGAGGGGAATCTGCAGGGGTGGGCGAGGGCTCCTGGGCTGCTGTGGTGTCATGGGCTGGGTGCTTCTCCAGGGCACACAGCCCAACATGGGAAATTCCCAGTGGATCTATGGGAATCTTTCCCTGGGAGAGTGGTGCAGCCCTGGGACATAGACCAGAGCATGGTTTGCATCTCCATCCTTGGAGGTGTTCAAAACCCACTGGGCCAAGCCCTGAGCAGTCTTCAAAGTGAGCCCTGCTCTGGGCTGGACCCTCCCCAGCCTCAGAGAGGGAGACCTTGCTGGGAATGGGCAAGGGAGAGTTTGAGGGAGCTCCAAGAGGCACAAGTGAGAGCAGTCTGTACATGGGATGAAGATGGAGGCATCCATCTGGATGCTTTTTAATTCTGGGAATTGATAGCACTGGGCACAGCTTCATGGAGACTGTAACTGCTTGCATGGCTCCAGTTCTCTACAAGTGGTTTTTTTTCAGTTGAGCATTCAAAACAGATGGATTTTTTCCTCCTTTTCTGTTGTAGGAACTCTTTCATGACATGACTGTACGACAAAAAATAGGGTGGGGGGAAGTCATGAGTAGAAATTTAATTGGAGTTATATTCTGGGGAAAAAATCCAATATATTGAGGCTGGGTTTTGTTTTGTACATGAAAAATGTCATTGTGAGCAACTTTGGGGTTCTTCCAGGTAGATCTGGTGGGAATTGTGTCATGGATAGAGCAGACCTGCCTGTTAGTTTGGAGGGTGAGTTCATTTTTAAGGATTAGCATTTGCCTCAACTGGCACAATATTTAAACATAGAAATAAAGACCATTTCCCCCATCTAGTTTACATACAGGGGAAAAAGGGTTGGGAAACACAGACTGACCTTATTTGTTAAGTATTTCCATGTCTTTGTTGTGCACACATGTCACTTTTTCTGCTCACAGCTTGGGCCTCAGCAAAGATACAGCTCTGAAGATTTGTTATTCATAGTGAATTTTTCAGATTGTGATAAAATTCCGCTCGGTATTTGTATCCTGCTCCTTGTGTCCACAGAAACCAGGGGAATTGGGTACCTTCTTCATCTTTTTTCCTCACTCTATAGAAATTATTTTATTTATCAATGGGTAGATTAGTAGACCAAACAGACCTAATTTGTTCAAATCCTACTATGTTTTCTTGCAGATTTTACTTTGGAGTCTATGGAGACAGAGGATTGAAGCTTTTCCCCAACTTTTGGTCTCTTCATGCAGGGTCTCTGCAGGACAGTGAAACATGAGCAGTGAAACAGCCCTTCCTCAGGTACAGACAAGACATGGTGTGCCTTGAGGGGTGTCACTCCCTCCTTCAGCTGCCTCTTTTCATGAAGCCTGTAGGAATTTTAATTATCTATAAAACTTCTACCCCTCTGTCCAATATTATTGAATGAGTGGTTCTGAGTTCCTGGGGTTCCTGCACTCGCCTGCAGAGTCAGGGGGACAATCCAAGTGTTTTTTCTGTATGTAGTATGAATAATATGTCAGAATTTGCTGCCCCACTCACTCAGGTACCCTGAAAGTAGATTTATAAAATACTTTCCCAAGGAAAAACATTTTTCCAAGCCCCTCTAGGGACTGAAACCTACACCCATGAAATTGATCTGGCGGCTGGAACCCCTCTGCTGTGAAGAAAGGCTGGAGGAGTTGGGAGTGTTCAGATGGAGAAGAGAAGGCTCTGGGGAGACCTTCTTGCAGCCTTTATATATTGAAAGGAGGTTTATAAGGAAGATGGTGGGAGAATTTTTATCATGGCCAGGATAAGAGGCAAAGGAATAGATTTAGACTGTGTGATAGGAAGAAATTTTTTATGATGAGGGTGGGGAGGCCCTGGCACAGGGTGCCCCGAGAAGCTGTGGCTGCCCCTGGATCCCTGGAAGTGTCCAAGGCCAGGCTGGACAGGGCTTGGAGCAGCCTGGGACAGTGGAAGATGTCCCTGCCCGTGGCATGGGATGGAGTAAGTGATCTATGAAGGTTCCTTCCAACCCAAGCAGTTCTGCGACTGTGTGAATTGAAAATCCTCTAAGGCAGCTTAGAGGACAGCTCAGGCTGGAGATCAGGGAAAGGTTCTTCCCCCAGAGGGTGCTGGCACTGCCCAGGCTCCCCAGGGAATGGGCACGGCCCCGAGGCTGCCAGAGCTCCAGGAGCCTTCTGTTGGGTTTGTTTTCAAGCACTCGACGATCTCAAGGCAGGTGTTTGCTCTGGCAGGTGACACTGGGCACGAGGGGGTTTCTGAACACTCACCTCCCCCTCATGGCTCCACTGCCTCCAGTCACTCTGGCAATGGCTGTGTTGCTGCTCTGGGACAAGAGTAGGGAGCAGTGACCTGCTCAGGGGACAAAGCCAGTCGTGTTTGTGTCAATCCTTCAGAGCTGTCGTGTCCAAAACTCGATAGTCTGACCTTCATGACCGTGTCCACCCCACGAGCAGAGGGATGCAGCTGCCCTGTTGTGGAAAATAAACCGTGTGTGAAACCTTTCAGCCGATCCGTCAAAGGCAGGCTGCAGTTTTGTGTCAAAATGACTGATTTTTTTGCAGGTTGGACGCCTACTTCCTGACAGGAGCCTGGAGGGAGAGACCCCCGGGCCTCCCCTTGCAGCCGTGTCTGACGGCTGCTGGCTGGATATTCCCCTCAGGTAGAATCGTGGAATCACGGAATATCCCAAGCTGGACGGGTCCCACCAGGATCATCCAGCTCAACTCCTGTTCCTGCACAGACCCCCCAACAACCCCACCCTGGGCATCCCTGGCAGCG
>VXBC01007163.1:123036-175919 GCA_013399945.1 Ploceus nigricollis
ACCAGCCGCACAGTCGCTGGTGGCAGCGGGCGGCCGTGCCACCCTTGCACCCCGCGGACTCTCAGCCTTTGGAGCGGTGACTTGTCTCCAGAGGCGTCCCCGCCATCGGCCCGGCCGCAGCACCCGCAGGGGTTTATTTGCTGGGTTGGCAAAGAGCGTGTCAGAAGTGGATTTGTCAGGGATGGATCTTTATAATCTTCGGGAATTCGGAAGCGCGGTCAGTGTGCCCGGTGATTTCTCCTCTGCTGAAATGCCGTGTGCGTGTCCGAGGGCAAAGTCAGCAGCTCCTTCAAGGGGTCTCGCTCCTTTGAATGGAAAAACTGCTCTGTGAAAATCTGCACTCACCATGTCTGCCCTCCCCAGCAGCGTCCCAAGCCACTACATGGACCAGTTAAGGGATTTGGGTTCTATATTGTGCCTCTTCTGGATTTATATTGCTTGTCCTACAGTGTAGTATTTCACTCACTGCCTGGTCCCAGTGCTTTTCAGTATCAAGCATGGGAGATCCGAGAAAATATATTTGCTGCTTAGTGGTACTTAGGTTTAAAAAGCTGTCAAAGATGAGCTTTGCCTTAGTGCTCTTTCGCAGATGAAAGGACCCTTCTCCCACGCTGCAGTGCAAGTGTCACAGCAGTCACCCAGTGACTATTTGGGGGCATTGTCGCAGCTTTTTAGCTGCTCCTTCAACACAACTGTGCCAGGGAGTAGGTCTGTCACTGTCTCTGCTTCAGCTAGACTGGCTCTTTGCTGCTGGGGAAAAATTGGGAGAAATTAAACTTTTCAGCTGTATTATATAACGCCTCCTTTGTGTTGTTAGACAAAATTGCATTAGAATAACCTGGAGTCGTGTGTAGGACTCAATCCGTGTTGCTGAAAGATCTCAGTCACCTCTCTCTGTAACTCAGCATTACGGCATCTCTGCTGTGCTCAGAGGAAAGAGAAGTCTTAAGGCTTGAAGTGAAGAGATACAAATGTGTCTGTACCTTGCCATCTGTTTGAGTTGTAAAGAAATCCATCCTTCAAACTCTGGAGTATCTCGAGGGAAAGCTCTCCAGGCAGAGCCTGCAACTTTTCCCCACGTTTTGTTGCACCCTGTCCATAACCAGTAATGAAAACATGAATGCTTTCTGTGGCATTCAGAGATTTGGGAGTGGGATTCTTTGTGGTGATGTCAGCCAGGTGCGTATACAGAAATGACACGTAAAGCACCACAAGTGCTGTGATGGGGTTCTGGGAGTGGGATTAGGCAGTCGCACAAACAACACACTCAGTAACTGGTAGGATTTCAAATGGTAGTGTGGGTGTTTGGGAGCGACTAATGTGTTTTGAACGTAATGACTTGTTAGCCTACACCAGGGTGGGCAGATGCTGCTCAGGTTCTATCAACTGTGTGGAGTCCAGGAGGTGACTTGGGGGTTCTGGTTTGCTCCATACCTGCTGACAAGCTGCAGGTACAGGTTTGTGGGAGCTCTGTGATATCTGTGAATTAAGGTGGTTCGACCAGAAAAGTTACAAGTGGGTTTGGGCTGAGGGACATAATGCCCTTGAGGAGCATCTAGTCACATAGGCCATGGCACAGGACAGGTGCTTTTATGTGTTTCCCTGTTGATGCCTGTGCTAGAAATTCCTGATCCAAAAATCATTTGAGGAGGTCGGTGAACTTGCCGAGGGGCTCCCTGCAGAGCCTCTTTGCGTGGAGAAGGTGCCGGTGGTGACAGGTGCTGTCCATGTGCGTCCATCCTGCCGCTCCAGGCACGGCTCAGCTGCCCCCATGGGCTCTGTCATGCTTAGAATTCCTACAGTGGCAATGACCCACCTGCTGAAAGGTTTCCTGGAGCACATCACACGCAGCTCCTCTGCTCTGCCCTGGGTTCTCCTCCACGTATCTCCCGCATCCTTATCTGCAGCAAGGACTCTGTAGGACACTGGGTAAGGCTACAGAGAGACTGTTCTGTCCACCCCACGAGGGCTGGGCACTTGGGTCACCTGTGTGGGTAGCACTGCTGCAATGGTCGTGTGCCCTGTGGGTGTAGGTAGCTGGGGGATCCTTATCCCCCTTCTCTGCATCTTCGGGCTCTGTCCTGTTCATATTTGTCATGACTTCTCTTTAGAGAGACAAAGCATCTCCTGGAATTCTGCTGCAAGTCCAGGTGACCATGGTGTATATTTCTTACGTGTGGCTGGAGTGAGTGTGCACACTTGACTGTCTTACTGAGCAAGGAGCAGGGTGTGTTTGCTGGTGTGAGTAATGGGATCCAGGCAGGAGGTGCAGGCTCCCTAGATTGTTAAATTAAAAGCTCTGCAGAGCGACTCGGGAGTTTCATGTCCCAGGAGCATTAATTAAGCTCCATGCAGCTTGTTGTGTGCTGGGTTCTTACAAACGAAGGACACAATTGCTCTGTGCCAACACTGTGGAGAGCACCCACGATGCTGCTGACTTTGGTCTCCATGGTCCTCTTCTCCTGGGGGAGCTGCAGCGCCCTGCATGCCCGGGAAGGGCTGCGCTTGGTGCTGCTGCTGTGGTCGCCTCTGAGGGGCTTGGATGCAAGATCTCCCTGTCAGGAGGGATTGTTCCCTCCCTGCATGTGCTTTTATTGCCCTGCAGCTCCTGGGCCCCAGTGCCGAAGGCAGGGCTGATGCAGTTGTCCTTGAGCAGTGACCTTGGTGCTGCCCCTCTGCTGACAGCCTCTCCAGGGCCCTGGCTGTGCCTGTCTCACCTGTGCTCCTTGGCTTCCTCAGAACTTTTCCAAGGGTGCAGATGAACCAAAGCCCTTCAGAAATGGGCTTTCATTGCCCTTGCCCCCTTGACACCTACAGGAAAACACTGGCACCCCAAATGAGGAATAAAACAGATATTTTCCTGCAGCTCTGCTTTGTATTGTGCTGGCCTACAGCTGTTTTTTGGGAGAGTGTGACGGTGAGAGCAAGCAGACGTGAGGCTTTTGCTGGGTGTTCCAGAACCATCTCTTCTTGCAGTCGTTAGCACAGGAAATATTTGAGTCGAAAATGTGGTTTGTCTTGCCCAATTCTATGACCTTGGCATCTAGTCCAGGACAGCCCACAGAGGGATAAGAATTTGGTCTCACTCCCTCTCTTCCTGCCTAGAGAGGGATGAAGAGTGGCTTTGAGCACGGCATTAGTTGCTGTGAAAGGGTAGATTTTTCATTGATGAAATGTAAGTGACCATGTACCTTATCCCAGGCTTCTTACTGCGTGAGTGATTTTTGGCTTAGCTTGGGGTTCTTCATGGAGTCTAGATTCTTCTTTTCTGCTTGTGAATTATCTGATGAGTGGTATGAACTGTCTCTTTGATTGCCTTTTTCTTTTAACTTCTGCCTGCTCTTCCTCTCTTCTCCTGTCCAAACTTTGTGGTCATAAATTGCTCCAATACTGTGGGGTCTCTAAGACCCATTGCTGACATCCAATCTCCCTTTACTGAGTATGAGAATTTTAAAATTAAAATTTTCCAGCTACCATTTCTCTACATAGATATTTTAGAAAACGAATTTTTGTCAGGGTATTGTTACTATTAGGCTTAAATAACGTAGGTGTCAACAGTCTTTAATGACTGAGCTGTTAACTGTGGCTGTGCTGGAGGTGTTCCCTTCTCTGCTTGGTGACAAGAGCAGGATTGCTGCTGTAGGAGGATGTAGGTCCTGATGATGCAGGTCTCTTCTCTCCTGTATGCCTGAGATGCAGCACTGTCAGATGCTGTCACAACAGATTCCTGCTGCAACTTCTCTGGGCATTACTTCTGAAGGAGCATGAGAAGGTGGTGGGTGTTCTTTATTTTTCTATGTAATACTCCTGAATAGTCCAGGTTTTGCTTAGCTTGCTGCTAAATGGAGTTATCTGAGGTCTTTCCTGTATCTCTGAGTGTTTCAATCTGCATTTCTTCACTCTGTAAGTGTCAGTTTGGTGGATAAATTTATGTGCATCGCTTTCTCATAGCCGCTTGTGTGCATCAAGGCCCCTTTTATCCCGTTGATGTGATTATTTCAGAGACATGAAGGCCATTCTGTGCTCATTACATTGTAATTGAGATCTTTGTTATTTGGCAGCTTTGCTCCTTCGAGCAAATCTCTGTCTACACTGTCTGTGCCTCTTCACAGTTCTCTTCCAGAGCTGAGTCCAGCTCTGACATCTGAGGCACAGTGAGTACTGGAAAATGCCCCAGAAGGGCAGCTGCCTGTGCTGTCTGTGTTGAGCTGCCCCGTCTCTCCTTCCCTCCCTGGAGCCGTTCAGATGGAATGCTGGAGGAAATGCTGGTGTTTTCTGAGGCTTGTCTGTGCTGGTTAGACTTAGCAGCACAGTGTGCTAGAGCCCGCGTCCCTGCTTGATGTCCTTTTGTTAAATCAAGCTGTGCTGACTGTGTGACATGCAGGTCTGGTCTGCCACTAGAATGAAAACCTCTCTCCGGATGAGTCAGGGCTAAACTTGTCCTGTCATCAGCTGATCACCTCTCAGTGCTACCTGCTCATTGGTATGCAGCTTTTGCAGTGTCATACACTCAGGGTTATAGCTCACCGGCCCGTGGAGCTGTAAGGCACCTTGTATTCATCTCATTTATGTGAAACAAGTTTTTTTTTCATCTCTTGGCAGTTAAATTATCCCAAGGTGTCTTTGCTCAGAGCCCAGTTGAAGGGATTTATGTCCAGTGCTGTCCAGTGGCGTGAGGGGGATTGAACTCCATTGGCAGTGATAGTGGAGGCAGAGCTGAGCTGAGAGAAAAGTCTGATTGTGTGACTTGTGGTAATAGATAAAAGAGAGAGAAAAGAATAGGATGAATAGAACAGCTACCATCTGTTTGAATTTTGCTCTGGCTTTATTTTGATCAAGCCGGTGGGTAGCCAAGGAGAGCGGAGAAATGGCACAATAACGATCCAGGCGAGTGCTGGTGAGCTGAGATGTCTGTGAGGGCAGGGAAGGAGCACAAAAGGCTTGGCAAGGGGCAAGTAGCCATTAGGAGCAAGAGTGGCCATCAGAGTCCCCTTGGCAAAGGGCATGTGCAGACATCTGCGGGAGATCCGCTGAGGCACGGCCAAGGAGAAGCCGATGGTGCTTGGAAAGCAGGAATGTAGAAGGGAACCACTGAGATAATAGGCGGAATAATTAGTGTGAAGTTTCGGGTGTAATTGGCTGGAAACCCCCCGTTGCATGCTGTGCTGTGTTCACCGGGGCTGGGGAGCTGTGCCCACGTGTGCGCGTTTGTTTGCTCTTGGGATGGCCTGAAGGGTCTGAGAGCCACGGGGTGGAACGGCCAGGACAGAGCTGCAGGTTCAGCCTGGGCAGGGAGCAATGCTTTTGAGCAACGCCCAGCTGTGCTTCTGACCTGCAGGAGAGCTCTGGCTATGGCCTGATCTCTGGGTATGACCTGTTCTCTAGGAGCTCTGGCACCTGGGATTGTACCCTCCTCCCTCCTCTGCCTGGGGAAACGAGAGTGAGGTCAGAGACACTGCAGCACCTTCCAGCTTGAGCCCTTACTGAGTGACACTGTTTTCACCATGGAGTATGGTGGGCTGGAGGGCAGCAGTGCTTCTCTGGCTCCGTCTTAGCTATTTATCAATTTTGATCTTAGGAAATGCTTTGTACTGGTTTTTTGAGCCCGTGGCTTGCAAGCTAAAGGTGAAGCATTGGTTCAGATTTTCAGACAGACAAAACAACTTCGGGCATTGGCAAAGAGATGAATGGAGGCAATGACAGATGAATTTGGAGCTCTTGGAGCTTTTGAACTAGTTAGAGATTTATCATCATATTTCATCATTTTTTGTGTAAATCACCATGTTCTCTCACTGATAATTTACCTGAGAACTTGCTTGCTATTATTTTTTCTACATGGAATGACTGCTGATGCAAAAGAGAAGCTTCAAAATTTTTCCCAATGGTATAAGTGCATGCCCTGTTTATGAATGGTGTTGGTGATGCCTTGCAAATACGAAACATTTCCATGGGAAGCCTTGGAGTCCCAGAAGTTTTGGTGGAAGGGATCTTGGAATCTCATGCCCATCATAATAAATAATAATCATCTTGTTAGCTGGTGGTGTGCAAGATCAGCCGTAGCTTTTGCTGAGCTTTAACCACCTCTGAGATGGAGTACAGGAGCAGGAATTTTCTTGCAGCTGAGTAGCCTCATGTTAAAATCGTAGAACTGTTAAGGTTAGAAAAAACCTCCAAGGTCAATGAGTCCAACTGCAAACCAAACCCTGCCACATCCACCACTAAACCATATCCCCAAGTGCCACATCCACACTTCCAGGGATTTTGACTCAACCACTTCCCTGAAGCAGCCACGCTCCAGTTCCCAATTTTGCATTTGTGTGTTGCTCCAGAGTCAAGTCCTGCTTTTTGCCTGGGCAGAAATGTTGCGGGTGCCAGGAACATCCGTGAGGTGCTTGTCCTCCTGGATGGGTGATGGTCACCCCTTTGCTCTTCACAGTGGGGATTGTGGGCTGGTTTAGAGCTTTTCATGTGACAGAGCCTCCTTGTGAGATGTTAGGCACTGAGGAGGACAGTTTGGGCAGCTGTCACCTCAAGCCAGTGTCTAAAGGTACAGCCTGGAACTGAACATGTAAGAATCCAAAAACATGGAAAACCTCAGCATTGTCTGTTAGTCTGAAAAGATGCAGAAGCTTAAACCTTTCTTCTTGCACGTCTCCAGCTGTGCTGCTCCAAAGCATTTTACATTTGACTGTGCTGAAATTTAGTCCCGGAGAGATTAAATTACTCTTTCTTCATTGTTCATATTGATCCTATGTTGCTGGCTGTGGATGACAAATGGACTTCCCACTCCTTCCAGCCCAAGTCACTCTGGGAAGTGCATCAGAGCCTTGTTAACCTTTTCTCCTCTGGGAGGTGGTGCATAAAAGCAGTGGGGAAGATCCTGGCTACACAAGTTGGGATATGCAAAGCAGAAGGTGGTTTTGGAGGTCAAAGCCATTTTCCACTTAGATATTTAATGGCCATTATGAGCCTTTTGCAGCAGCTTGAACTGGAGAGGATGTTCTGAGGCTGAGCACCTCTGAAGGAGGAGGACACTGGGTGTGATGCCTTGATGTGGAGAGTCTTCTCTGTTGCAGCAAATCTTGCCCTTCCCCAGGAGATGCTGATGTGCTTGAGAGCTGGGGGTGCTCAGCTCTGGGTTACTTGGCTTGGCTTGGCTTGGCTTGCCAAGGAGGTGGGTGGCTGTTTCACCTCCCTCTTTGCCAGTCTCCACCCTGGGCTGCCCAGTGGCAGCTCAGCTACAGACCTTGGAGAGATTGTTCTACAAACGTGGGGAAAATGGATGGCTGGGGGAAACCTGGCTCCAGTATTGGCTCTCTTGAGTCACAGGTCTCTTAGATACAGGAGAGCAATCACAGCACCACGACATTACAAATGCCCTGGCAGTTGGAGTCTGGAGGTTACTGTATTCCATGCCTTAATCAAGGATTCCTTTCCTGTGTGAGTTGCAAGCAGAAAGCTCTTCCCTGGTTGGAATATTCATGGGTTTGCTCTCTTACGTAGGCCTGGATGTGTGATAAAGGTTGAGCTCACCCTGCTTGCTTGATTCTTAATATATTGCAGTAAAATCTCGGTCATCCACAGGACTGGAATCCATCAGAGAAGAAGGAACTGCTTTTGTGGGAGGTTGTGGGTGACTCTCAAATAAGCTTGTCCAGTAGTGCAAATACTGACATAGCTGGGGCTTGAGAACTTAGGGTTCAGGTAGGTAAAATGGGCATTAGCATTCACGTCTGAGCTGTGATGGCTCCCAGCTGGGAGCTTTCGGGACCTGTAGGAGCCTGGAGTTGGGGTTGGCTCTGGGGTGGAGATGCCTCCTCCCTGGGCTGCCAGGAGGGGCTTAACAAAGGGAGGCTGGAGACAGTGAGCCAGTTCCTGTGTGTATCACATGCATTTCAATTCTGTTTTTTCATTTTTATTATAGAGAAGCTAAAGCCTAAACTAGTCCTGGACTTCTAGTCCAGCTCTGTTTCCCCCTTTGGCCAGGGAAACACTGGTGTTCCACCAGAACCACTGGAATCCTGGTGTGTAGTGAGGAAGCCTCTCTGCTCTGGCAGTGAATTTCCACGGGTGTCACCTGAGGCTGGGGGAATGGCAGCTGCAGGAGCACAGCAGTGTGTTGATATTGAACTGTTCCATCTTTCTTTGGCCTTTAAGCATCTCAAATCTCTTTCTTTCTCTCCTTGGCCGCCTCCTGATGCTGGGACACAGAGCGGCGAGGGCTTTTGGAGAATACCTTTCACAAAACCATCCTGAAGGCAGAAATGGCTCAGGTAAGAGAACCGATGTGCCTTGTTTATGCCCATGTGTGCCTGCACCTATGGTTAATAGCCTTAGAATGAAAGTACATTTATCTGTCATAAACAGTGAGATCTCAGCAGCAGAGAGGCAGGAGGAGTTGCACCCAAGGAGAAAAGGCAATTTGGTGACCCAAGTGGCTGTGGGGATGAGTTCAGTTAGGGGATAAGTGCCCTGTCATAAATTCACCCCTGCAGCTGATGTCCTTAGGAGAAGTTGCAGCTGCACAAGGCTTCTGCACTAGTTTGTGACTCCTAGGTCTTGCTTTCACTGGGGTATAAAAAACAGGTGAGTTATATTCTGTTCACTGGTGTAAATCCTTGCTGGCAGAGGTGACATCTGGATTTATTCCAGGGGTCGGCTTCAACAGGGGTTAAACTGAGATTTGCTTAGCTGAGGGCACTACGTGTGCTGGCTAACGTGTCAGTATTTTCCATGTAGATATTGTCCCCATCAGCTTATCATGAATTCTGCCTGATGGGCAGGAGAGCGCAGGATAAACTCACCTGACTTCTAGCAGGGCTGTGTCTTCTCTGTGACGAAAGAAAATATTATGCAGGCAGTTAATTCATTTTAAAACCTACAGAAAATCCTGTGGAATCCGAAGTCTGTGTGAAAAAGTAACAAATTGTTCTGTGCTGTTGAGGTGTTGTGCAGAGGAAAGTTATTAAATAGAATGTAGTGTAAAGTGATGTTATCATTTTAGGTAAGCTGTGTGTGTTTAAGCCCTTACAGGAGATGCCTCTTGCTCTAAGAGCAGTCACACAGTCTTTGGCAGCCAGCTGAGTACTTTCCTTTTGTCTTGGGTCTGTTCTAATGACCTTCAAATTGTCCTTGGCTGAATTGTGCTAATGTTGTGAATGGAAAGGCTCTAAGACAATGTACTGAGGTTTTCTTGGATTCTTTTCATGAAGAACTCCAGGGACACTTTAATATTTGGTCTAAGAACAGCACATGGAGGCAGGAAGGGAAGGAGAGAGAAAGGCTGGGGTTTGGTGCAAACCCTTTTTTTGTTCTTTCCATTGTGGCCATTTCTGCAGCTGCTTCTGTCACCTGGAGTCTCTGCCAGTCCTTTTTGCAGCCCCCCCCACCCCAGTTTTCAACAGGAAGAAGCATTGGCTCCTGCTCATTTTGTAGTGCCTTTGTAGTACCTGTGGGGTCATGTACGGGCCAGACAGAGAATGTCTGATGGAGACAAGAGGAAATTGCAGATCTGTTCAGATGCCCGAGGCCTGGGCAGCCCTGGTCAGATCCAGGGAGTGGGAGCCTCTCTGATATGCACTTAAAAAAACTGCTGTTTAACTCATCCTTGGGGTGCTCCTGGTTTCTCTGAGTGTAGGTTAAGGGAGCCTGGAAATGGAGCTGATGTGACTCCTGGATCATGTGCTGCAGCCAGGCTCCCCAGAGCAGCATTTCAGCCCTGTCTGTGCTTGTGACATCCATAAGCTCTCTGGGGAAGTCTTTTCACCCACTCCCCATTGGTGTATCAGCCTTGAGATTGTTTTTGAATCCAGGAGAATTTAGTTGCCACAGGCAAGAATGAAGCAGTGAGAAACACATTTGGAAATACCACAATACTTATGGGATCCTTAAGTATTCACTTGGAAAGGAATAAAATTCCCTAGAAATTACTCTAAATTCTGAGGAAGAGGGGAGGGAAAAAAAGAATCATCATTTTTAAGTCATCTTTTGAAATTCTGCAATGTATAACTTAACACAGTCTGTAACACTTCTTTATAAATAACCCCAGTAGGAAGGTTGCTATCCAATAAAAAACACTGCAAGTAGAAAATTTGGCTTCTTTTAGTTCATCCCAGCAGCCTGGTCACAGGGAAGTGACATCTTTCCTTCCTGCAGAAATTTCATCTCAAGATCACTTATGCAGGTTCTGGAGACTTCACCTGTGGCTGGGCAGGGTGCTGGAGCTGCAGCATGAGCTGCCACCCAGTGACTCCAGGGAAACAAAGGAAGGGTTCTGCTGCAGAAGTTGAAGGCATAGCACAGATCCAGAGGGACCAAATCAGCTCCAGCTCCTCAGAGAGCAGGCAGAGGCAATGTGAGCAGGGAGAGCCACCTGCATGCTGTGGTTGAATTCCCACTTGCATGTGTTGGTGCCTTAGGTCCTGAAAGCTCAGTGCTCCAAAGAATCGAGTCCTCAACACCTGTAAGTGTCTGTCAGCTCTGAGCTTTCACCTGAGCATTGTACCTGGTGGGACAGAGCTGTTTCTGCTGTCATAACCCCAGCTGTGCACCCAGGTGCTCCCTGCACTGCCAGTAGACTGAGCTAGGGTGAAGGCTCTGGCCTAAATATGACTGGAAGGAGGCAAGCCTTGGTTCAGTCCAGAAAAAAATGGTTTAAGAAATATTTAAAGTCACTGATGAATGCAGTGAGGGAAAAGAGGTGTGGATTTTGAGGAGCAGGAAGGTGTAGAGCCATCAGTGGGACGATGAAGGCATAAATGGAGGAGGGAAGGGCAGGATCCCCCTTTTCTGGACCCAAGAGCTAGAACCCTTCTCTCTCCCTGTGCAGGGCAATCCTCATGCAGAAAATGAGGCAGGTGTGAATCTTTGGTGCTTTATCTGCTGTTTCAGCTCCTCAGCAGAGTGGTGTAGCTCTGACACCCCAGGCAGCTCCAGGAGATCCATGGAGATGTGGAGGGAGATGCCAAGTGTGCAGACACTGCCCCAGCTTGCTCCACTTCTGCTGCACTTTTTTCTCTGAAGACTGTCCATTTCAGTTTGCTTTTTTTTTATCTTTTTAGTCCCTTGACTTCAAGGAAAGGAAAAGCTTTTGCATCCCTCATAACTTCACATTTCACAGCTGATCAAAGAGCTGCTTCTTCAGTTGTAACTTCTATTTGTGGTGGCTCCTCTGGAGAGCTTGTGTGTTTGTGTGTGGCAGAATGTCTTGGAGAAATTGGGGAGTGGTAATGAAGAGCTGCAGAAGGATTGTAGATCAGCAGGACAGGCCAGCTGCCTTGTCCAAGGGCTGAGTTATGTGCAAGGCTGTGTTTACCTTCTGTTTTCAGTAAAAGTGCAGTGTGCATGCTCTGCTTGCTTTGCTGGGGCAGTGTGGAGTTGCACAGCTGCACGAGGTAGAGAGGCTTGCAGGTGTTGTAGGGTGTACCTGGGGGGGAGAAAGGTGAGGAGGAGCATTTGTTGGTTACAGCTTCTGATTCTTCCTGATGTGAGGCCCAAGAACTTCATGGCTCAGAAATGTTGTGTGTCTGTTGCTATGCAATTCTCCTGTGTCTTATTCTGGAAGAGTTTTTTTCTAGGTGACTGGGGAGGTGCATTTACCTCTCCTCTTTCTCAGAGGTTGTGGCAGGGATGATGACCATACAGAGTTTTCTTCCCTTTGTTTCCCTTTTGGAACAGGGCAGTTGCCTGTGGTGGGGTATGAATGCAGAGGATGGAGGGGCTGTCCCTTTGGGATCACTCAGATTTTTTTCCCCTGATCTTTAAAATATTTTGAGGAATTAGAAAGGGAGGGTTGAACTCTGCTGCAGGTGACAGGATATGGATGTGTTGAGGGAGCTGGTGCCAGGGTGGTGATGTATCTCCTGCTCTCTTCCTGCCTCTGTTAATTGCTGGCTTATTTATGCAGGCTGGAGGTCTGGGAAGGTTCCCACAAGAGCACTCTGCCACGTTCAGCATTCATTCTGCCTCCAAGGCTGTGGCCAGAGTCTTTGCTGACTGTTGTAGCTTTCTGGTACCTTTTAAAGTAGAAGTGGGTGTCCCTTGGGACAGACTTAGAAGAAAGATACAGAAAGGGATTACAATGTGAAAGGGAAGTGTAAAAAGGCTGCAGAGAATAAAGCATGGAATAAGTAATCACTGAGTCTCACAGAGCTCATGGAATTTTGGACATTCTCCAGCTTAGGTGTCAGAGGCCCCACACTGACATAATGCACTTTAGATTTTATCTCCATGTTCTAGAACTGTGAGAAGATAAAGGTACCAGGGCGTGGGGCAGTGACATTGAAAAGGACAGCAAACAGAGCTTTTGAGAAATTCCCTGCTGCCTGGGGAAGCAGGGATCCGTCCTGGTGAGCTGGGATTCAGACACAAGGATCGGGAGGGAACTGTGGGAGTTTTTCCTGTTACTTTTTTAATCTGTTTTGCTCAGTGGGGTTATTGGGAGGGCAGCTGCTGCTGTTGGGGTGGGGAGCTGTAGGATGCAGCACTGGGCTGCCTGCTGTGACCAGCTGCTCTGGGCAAGCTGTGTGGGAAAGGTTTTCGAAACAAGAGAGATCAAATGTAAGGTGTCCTTGGTGCTGCAGAGGTGATGGGCATTGGGCAGGAGCTGTCTAGCAGGCCTTGAGCCAAATTCTCTACGGCTCCTGCTAAAGCAGCATGGCTACTGGTTTGCAGCAGGACAAACCAAAGGGGGCAGTTACCTGAAACTGGAAAAGCTTATTTTTAAGCTCAAAAAAAGTCATCTTTGTGTCTTTCCTTTGTTTTTTGCATGATGCATGACTTTTCAGTCATCAATGTGAGTGTGTAAGGAGAAGAGGGCCCTTGTGAGCTTCCCCAAGCCACATGGCAGTGGGGAGGGGTGGCAGGAGCAAAACTGTTTGTGCCTGTGCTGGGTGTGGAGTCTCCACTGGATCAGTCACTTGTGTGGAACCTGGGCTTTGGCTGTGAGTGTGTGTGGAGGGAGCAGCCAGGCATGGAGGAGCTTCCTGATGCTGCCAGAAATGGGCGTGGGGTTAGAGAAACCCCAGGTGAGGCTTCACAGCTGCTTCAGGCTGAGTGACCTGTGAGCTGAGCTTCCTGTGCCACCAGCACGTAAAGCTGCAGCTGTGCAGTGCTCTGAGAGGGACATTCCATTTCCTGGGTTCAGACTGTGGAGCTGCTAGCCCAGCCTGATTCAGAGTAAGCACCAGGTTGGCCTTTTTCTCTAGAGGATGTTTGTCCTGTCCCCAGGACAGACCCAGCAGTGCAGCTGGCCCTGCTCTCAGTGTATCCCTGTGCTGATGAGGTGGAGGTGGCCTTTTTGGGAAAAGCCTGTGCTCTGGAGGGTGCCTGAGGTGGTAGGTGGCTTGAGCTCAGGACAAAGCAGGGATGTAAAATCTCGTCTCTGAGGGCTTCAGGCCTCTTCTAGCATCAGCCAGTGCAAGGATGGTGTGGGTGTATCCTGAAACTTGCTGTGGAATGTGTTGTTGGCTTATAAAGGGAACAAAGACGTAGGTCACGGTGTTACCATGGAGATGCTGAGGCCGGTGATGGAGCTGCCACTTGCTCCTTTGGGTCGTGTCTCACAGTAGCAATTTCATCTATTCACATTAATGTTACAGGCCAGACTAAAAGGTTACTCACCTATGAGATGCCAGGTCAATGCTATCTTGGGTTTGTTTGTTTTCGAAGCCCATTTGAGCAGGGAAGACTAATTGGAACCATTTTGTCATAGTTAAGTGACCTTCTGGTTTCTCAGAGCAGCTCCCTTCCAGAAGCAGCCTTTGCCTGTTCCCTGTGGCTTTGCAAGGAAGTGTGTGACGTTCCCTCCTCGGGAACAGTGGGGTCGGGGTGCCCAGTGACGTCATGGTGGGGCTGGCTTGGTCAGGCCTCAGGTAACCCATAGTGAGCACTGTGCAGGTCCTTGTGCACAGCTCAAGAAAGACAAGGAGCTGCTGGAGAGGCTACAAAGGTGATGAGGGGTCTGGAGCATCTCTCATTTGAGGAGAGACTGCAGGAGCTGGGTGTGGTTAGTCTGGAGCAGAGAAGTCTCAGAGGGGATCTGATTAGTGCCTGTAAATATCTCCAAGGGGTGTCAGAGGATGGTGCCAGACTCTGTTCAGTGGTGCCAGTGACAGGACAGGGAGCAGTGGCCATGAACTAAAACACAAGAAGTTCCACCTCAACATGAGGAAGGAAAAAGAGCTCTGGATCAGGTGCCTGGGGAGGGTGTGGAGTCTCCCTCTCTGGAGACATTCCAAACCCATCTGGACACGTTCCTGTGTCACCTGTTCCAGGTGACCCTGCCTTGGCAGGGACTTGGACTGGATGATCTTCAGAGATCCCTTCCAACCCCAGCTACTCTGTGATTCCATCTACTCATTTGGCTTTGAAGCTACTGCATGGCTGAAATGCCACTGTGACCTTTTTTTTATTGTTGTATCTTCCATTTTTATATCCCTGCCTCATATTTCAATAACTTGAACAAAATTCCCTTTTTTTCCCATGACTATTTCTTGATCACATTTCAGCCCAGAGCCCAGCAAGGTGGGCTGCCTGTCCTGTGCCAGGGGTCACGTTGTTGGGAGAACAGAGCTGGCATGGGGAGAAGCTCTGCATTACATCTCTGAGAGGGAGCAGAGGAGACCAGGACCTACGAGCACACCAGAGGGGCAGTGACAGGCATGTGGGAGGTCTTGGAATTGAGATTGCAAGAGAAATTTCTCAGCTGTGCCATTTGAATGGTTGCTATGGGTTTTGCAGCGCCCTCAGCTTTGGCCAGAGCACCCCTCTGCTCCCCTCACTGAGGGAATCAGCTGGGTTCCTCCTGGTGCAAGGTAAAAACATCATTAACTTCATTCCTACTTCTATGGGCAAAGCCATGTACCTACACCCAAAAACTTTCCATTCATCTTCAGTGGCTATGGCAGTTCTTTGATTTAAAGTTGGAACTTACTTGTCATAAACATCAGGTCCAGAGAGTTCCAGCTGAGGAGGAACAGGGAAGAAAGAACTGTCTCTCTGAATTATTTTTTGCTGAGATGACAGATGTTCTTTTAATAGGGTTTATCTGGATTCCCCTTTGCCACTTTGCCTCTGATGCTGGAACGGAGGCTTTAAATCTAAGGTGCTTTAATCATCAGTTTAGCTGCTAAATACAGGAATAAATTTGGAGCTTCTGTCTGTGCCTTGTGGCTGTATTCTGCCTTGATTTATAAACTTCTCATCCCAGGGGGTCACAGGGGAGTCTGCAGCAGACAGGAGTTGGCTCCACAGTTGTGGATGGGCATCAGTCAGCTGGGGCTGATCCCAGTGTGTTCCCTGCTCTGCAGAAATGTGGTGGCAGTGAAAGGAAAATGTGCAAGCCCTTTCTCAGTTCCCAAAGTCAGAGTATCTAATACTAATAAATGCCTAATTATCAGGAACTACATGTACTGAGAATGTGGGTTTTTTTTTTTCCCCAAGACACTGCCAGTTGCCCAGCACAGATTATCACTGCTGTCAGTTTTTGGTCATGCATGTGCCCTGTGTTGGGCAGTGCTGTGTGGAAGGTGAAGGAAGAAGTGTCAGACAGGAGCAAGTGAAGCCAAAAAGACAAAAGGTTTTGTGTTCAAGTACATAATGAGGGGGGTGAGAAGTGGTTTGGACCTCAGGACTGGATGTCAAGCCCTGCTGGACTTGGCCCAGGTGGGCAGGGAAGTGATGGAAATACCACCTGGATGTTTCTGGTACCAGTGGACACACGATCTACAGATCAAGCACGCTGGTCTTCTTCCTTTTGTCTCGTTGCTCAGTTCCTCATGCATGTTGAGCAAGAATCAAGATGAAAAGAACCTGAGGAACCTGATTTATCTGGTCCTAAGTAGCTTTGCAGCTGTGTGAGACAGGTGTTGCTGCTGAAGGCAGCAGGTGGGGGAGCAGAGTTGTTCCCAGGGCAGCTCGTCGGCGCGGTGGAGGGGAGGGAGCTGTGCCAGGCTGCCCAGTCACGCTGGCCAGGGCTGCCGTGGCAGGTGGATGGAGCAGCTGGGAGTGGGAGAGGTGGCAAGAGCCATGTGAAAATGAAAAAAGGGAGCAGCAGCTCGAGGCGAGGGTGTTAACAGCAGCCTGCTGCAGCTGACTCCAGAAGGCAGCTCCAGTCATTGCTGAGCTCCTGTGAGTGTCCCTTGGTTCTCCTCACCCATCATCCCTGTGGCTCAGCTCTAATCCAGCATTGATTTCTGGACCAACCTGACTTCTTTCCTAGCAGAAGCAAACTGTTCGCCTCAAATGCCATTGTGGCAGCAGGTGCAGTGCTTTGGCACCTGAATCCTGTTCACTGCAAGCACAGACAAAGGTCACTGCTCACATCTTGGGGCTGCTGGTGTGTGTGAATGCACAGACTCCTGAAATGGTGTGGATTCTGTTCTACAGGCCAATAATTCATTATGATGGATGTTCGAATCTCTTTTTCTTCCACACTATTTTTTTTCTGTGGATAAATTCTTTATTAACGACTCCTCTTGAATAAAGCTTGTATTCCCTTTGCATATGAAGTTGCTTCTCCAGTGTGTAATTACTGAAGGTGCTAAATTGAATGAAAATGAAGGATTATCCAATTGTTTTACAAAAAGAAAGCATATTGGTGTGCTGGCAGCCCTTTGTAGTGTAGATCACGAAAACTCTTACATAAGTAAAAGTGAAAACACCTTGAGGAGGGGGCAAGTAAGGTAGGAAGAAAGATTTATCCTCACATTTTACATGCTAGATTAGGTAGGTGGTTTATGTCATATATATCTGGTCAATCCTGCCAGGATTTAGTAAAAAAATTTACTCTTACTTGAAACCAGTCGTGGCCCCCTGAAATGTCTGTAAATTTTGTGGAGCTGAACAGACCTCACTGCTTATAAAACAGAGATTGGAATTGGTCTCTTTGCTCTTGTGATCATCAGCATTTTCAGGCATATTATGCTTTGGGGACTTCATTTTTCCATTTAGCCACAGCTTCCAGGGCTCAGGAATTCCTGGATCTCTGAATTCCAGAGCTGTCAGTGTGTGAGTGAAGGTGACACTCCTGTGTGTTCCCTCTGAGGAGGCTGTGCATCTCCCATACAAGTATCAGTTTCAGGAGGAACAGGGGCAGCTGTCAGCCACGATTTTGTGGTGTCTTAAGAAATCTGTAGCGTCACTGTGCCCACACAGATTAGTAAATTTGACAAGTTGAGATGAGTACTTAGAGCTGGCCTTTGTTTTTAATTTTAAAAATGATTTGTTTGGCACTATTAGCGAGCACAGATCTTGGCAGATCTCAGGGAGTCGTTTGGTGGTGTTTTCCCAAGACATGCCCACTCTAGAGCACAGTTAATCCTGGAACTGGGGAGGATCTGAGCTGCTGGAGAGCAGATGCAGGGGACCTGCTGCCTCTTGAGGGGTGAAATGTGGTTTGAGAGACTCTGGGGCCTGTGACCACTCTCTGCACTGTTCTCTGACACTGTACCCTGCAGGTGGTTCCAGGCTTTGGGATGACAGCCTGTGGAGCACCTTCTTCCCCTGGAATGGCCCTTATTGTCCATTAGGCTCCTCCTGGAGCAGGTGCAAATGTCCACATTGACCATGGGGCAAAGTAGAGCCCTGCCAGCCTTTCACATTACCTGGGCAGTATCTGAGGGACATTACCCCTCACTACGCCTGGACATGGATTTTTGACTTCATGTGAAGCTTGGACAGAGCATCAGCTGCAGGTTCAAAAGGCACAGCTCTTTTTTCAGGACTCCTACAGTGTCTCCTGGCCAGCTCCAGTATCCAGAGACTGTGAGGAGACAAATGAAAGGAAACCTGACTTGTGTCAGCCTGAGCAGCCCTGACAGTCACTTCTTGAGCAGAGTGGCCAGATACTGATTTATTTCCTAGTGGTGCTGGAGGAAGTTGTATCTCAAGCAGAAAAATGAGACAAGGGTGACACCCTGTACCTGTACTAGCTCAGTTCTGATTGCAAACAGAGCAGGGGGAGAGGCCCTGGGCAATGTGAGCATTTTCCAGGATGGATTTCAGATTCAAAAGCTGACTGTGTATGGCCTCAGCTTGGGAGGGCTCCTCTCAGAGGGGCACAGGAGCACTTCATGGGCAGCAGAATGTGGCAGGAGTGAAAGGTCCATGTTACACACGTACACCACCACTCTTGTCCAGAGGTCGTTCTCCTCTTCCTCCTCCACTTTGTGGCCAGTTGCAAGATAGCCAAGCCTTCAAATTGTGGATGAGTTCTTCCAGGTCATGACTCGGTAGCCGAAGAAGTTATGTTCTGTAAATATCTACTGAGGTAAAGGCTTGGGTTTGTTTTCTGCCTCTGTTTTAAGTGCTTCTGTCTGTGCTGGACACTAATGATTTCATTTTTTGGGTAGCAGTCACGTAAATAATGCATTCCCTGCTGAGCCTTTTTGCCAGTCCCTGAGCTGCTTCCCATCTGAAGGGAAGTGTAAGAGGTAATTAACAGCCACTTGAAAAAGGATTAGCAGGTGGGTGGGAGCTACTGTTGGGTTCATGCATGGAATTGCTATGGAAATGCTGAGATTTCCTGGCACTTCATCCAGTGTGTGGGCTCCAAAGATAGTTGCACTCATGGTCCTCCCTCCTTTGGATCTTCCTACCCTGCAAAGGGAGAGGCTGTGTTTTCTTACAGGGCAGCTCCCACGGGCCGAGCCGTGGCCATCTGTGAGACCGGGGCGTGCCGGGAGCGGGGTGCTGTGCTGCAGCTGTCAGCTGAAGTCTTGCTACATTTCTTTCATGTCAAACCACCTGGCGGAAAATCAGGAGGAAAAAAAACCCAAACAAACCTTGTTGGTTTGCCTCTTTGCCAGTGTTCTGAAAGAACTTAATGTGCCAAACGCTCAGAGTTTGGCACTTGGAGAAGGTGGTGCTGGTCCTTGTCCTGCAGACTGCGACCAGCTCTGTAGCCCTCGTGTGGCTGAAGAGGGCTGCAGCTGAACCAGGGCTGTCTTGCATGGCAGCATTTTCAGGCTGTGCAATGAGACCTGCATTTGCTGCTAGAGTTGTTGGGTGGCCACACATGCTTAAAATACTGGGCCTCTCTGTGAGAAATATCTCTCATTTCAATGCCTGCTCTGGAGGTTTAGAAGGTGGCGGTGGGCACACGTTCATCTGAAACGGTTCCTGCGGGGATCTCCTGTATCTGTCTCCCCTACACAGCAGTAGCACAGAGCCTCCTGAATTTGCCAGTGTCTCTGGGGCTTTGCTTTAAGGAAAATGTGCCTTTTGTTTCAGATCACCTGCTAGCAGACTCCTACATCGGGCAGGAGGA
Organism: Ploceus nigricollis; assembly: GCA_013399945.1. Taxonomy (NCBI): domain Eukaryota; kingdom Metazoa; phylum Chordata; class Aves; order Passeriformes; family Ploceidae; genus Ploceus; species Ploceus nigricollis. Next base: position 142,304 of record VXBC01007163.1, read on the forward strand.
CTCCCCTGAGATGCAGCAGGTGGCCCAGAACAAGCGCAGGCTCTCGGTCATCTCAGACGGCAAATTCGAGAGGAGCTTCACCGAGGAGCAGGCAGAGAAGATGCCGAGCGAGGGCCCCAAGCCACGAGTCTACACCATCTCTGGTGAGAGGCCGATGCTGTCAGAGCACGAGAATGACAGCATGGAACTGGTGGTGATGAAGGGGGCTGCCCACGAGGAGTGTCACCACGGCCACCACGCGCACGGCGCCGGCGGCTCGCACGGCGTCCGGCACTGCAAGGCCTGGCCGGGCGGCCGCCAGGGCTCCAAGGAGTGCCCCAACTGCTCCAGGCTGGCTGCCCCTTCCCAGCAGTCCATTGAGCTGGAGCAGCACCCACCTGGCGAGGCTGGGTGGCACAGGAAAAGGCTGGAGAGGATGTACAGTGTCGATCGAGTGTCTGGTAAGTGAGTGCCAAGTTGTTGTTGTTGTTATTGTATTGAGGACAGGTGATTAAAGTGATCTCAAGACTCTGAGGTCTCAGAAGGTAAAATGAAATTTTATTAGAAACTACACGTGTAGCAATGTGCCCTCTGCTGACGGAGTGAACAAGTTACCCTTTGTCTCCTTAAAAAGGAAAGAAGCCCAGAAATTTCTCTCCTTAATTTGGTTAAAAGACACCTCATAGGACCTTGGGGACTTCACCTCAAATTTAAGGATAGCCAATTGGACAGAGGCCAAAAGGTCCCGCCTAAGCAATCCCCTCGAAAAAGAAGAGAACAAAGGAAGTAATCGCTTTTGTGAAGTGTTTCTAGCAGGGCAGGAACCTCTTGCCCTGGCTCAGTTTTCTCTCTGCATAGAGATTTGTTATTTTGCCTTTTATTAATACTTTTCTTTTCCTAACACTGTCTCGAAGCCATCCTGCTAATTTTATGCCATCTGAGGTAGCTGAGCTGTTTCGGGTGTGATACTTTTCTCTGAGAGCTTATTCGACCTAGCTCAAAGAGATACAAGTGTCATACACATTTTTTTATAGACAGTTACCATAAAGGTGGACTTGATTGGTTTTTAATTAATACTTTTCACACTATTGGTTAATTAGGAACAGCACCCTTCTTGTAAACATTTTACAATTAACAACACATTCAAAACACCAGCTGCAGGAATGTTTTAATTCTTTCTCTGAGCTTTCCCAAAACTTCCCGGAGGAATGTCTGGGCAAGTTTATCTGACCCTATCCCTCTGACCAGAGTGTCAGCCACCACACCGGGTGACATGAAAGGTGACACCTATCTCATCCCAGCACGGGGGTTTTGATCCTGGGCCCTTCTAGTACCATGGGGCAGCATTCCTGGAAAGGGATTGTCAAAGGAGGAGTTTGCAATAAGCTGAGCTCAGTTGGAGGCCAGCTCATCCTAGCTCCTGGTCATCAGCAGCTGCTCTGGGTGGTTTTCATGACTTCATGCAGTTCAGTGAGCTTCTTTTCTGTGGAGGGAGAGCAAAAGAGGAAGGACTCCGTCAAAACCCTGCATCCATGCTCATCCCAGAGGCAGTTCAGAGCAGGATCCTCTCTCTGTCTCTTGCTGGGCAGGGGAAATCTTTGTGAGCTGCTCTGTGGAAACCTCAAGTTATGGTGTTCTGTACTTTGGTGTGTTCCCAGAATTCTTGTTTGCAGGGCTGGAAGCCCCTCATGTAGTGACACCTCATGGGTTTCCTACAAATTCTAGCAAATAACACAGTGTTGCACTTTTCTTCCCTCCTTTCTTACCTGCTCAGTGTTCTCAGGGAATAGGGCTTGTAATTATTCCATTCCATTAAAAAAAAAAAAATTGTCTTTAAAAACAGAACAATTAATCAAATATATGTCACAGTCTGTGTGCTTTGAATTCTAAACTGATGTGCAGTCCATCTTTGCCTGTATGTGGCTGGCAAAGAGTCTGGCCTAATTTGTCTGATTTTTTCTGTAAACACACATCAAGGTTTTTAGAGCAGAGAGTCTGGCCAGGAAAAGTCAGGGTTTTCTCCTTGAAAAGAAACTGTGTGTAAGGACTGTGGAGATCAAACTGTCCAGCTTCCCTGGGTTCACAGTTTTCTGATAAATACTGCAGTGATGTTTTCCACAGGTAAAATCACCGAAGGTTTGGATCCTGGACCATATTTTCATGCCTAGATACCTGAAATTATGTGGCTACATGAATATATGGCTTAAACTGAAGAATAGTAAAGAAAAAATAGCTGATTATGAAATGTGTGGAAAAACTGTAGCCCCCTAAAATCCTGTGCATGATTTTTAAGCATTGTTCCTCTGTTCCCTGGGACTTTTTGGGCTTCACATCAGACACTGCGTGTGCCCCATACGAGCTCCTGTGAAGAAAATGAGCTTTATCCCAGGCCAAACCAGCACACCTGAACAAATCAGAATTGCACTGTGGGACTGAAGGAAGTTACTTGATACAGAAGCAAGGGAAAGCTCCACAGCATTAATGGAGGGGTTTAACTCCTCATAGCTGGGGCTGTGTTTGCTGGAAAACATGTGCTGGCAATTCCTGCAAGGAGATGCTGTTACTGGGCCTTGGAATTCAGTAACAGTTTTCAACCAGGCAGCCATTTTCACTGGGGCTGGTCATCAGTGTGGAGTGGAGATTGCTCTTTCTGAAAATGTGTCAGAGTAGTTACTTAAATGGGAGCAAAGTGGCCGGTGCAGGACCTGTGGATGCCCCCATGGGCATTCTATGTTTCAGCAGCTCCCCTGGGTGCTCATCTCAAGCCTCTGGGTCCTGACATGTGTGGCTGCACAGGCAGGGCTGTGTCCCCAGGCCCAGTTTCCATCCCAGCACTGGCACCATGGAAAGAGAGTTCCCTCAGCTTAGTCTTCTTTGCACTCTCTATGCGAGTGCTGCCACTCAGAGATAACCCCAGAGCTGAACAGCACAAGTGCCACAGGTTGCAAGAATTCCCTGGCATGTCCTTCCTGCCTGGCTAGCAAGGGAAAGGGAGCAGAGAGGAGTGGAGGCAGAAGAGGCTGATTTCCCCAGGGTTCATCTGACAGTGCTGCTTCTGTTTGCATTCACATGACAAGTTGCTGCTGCAAACCAGCACTTATGGCAGCCAGGCCCCACTGGCATCACTGAATATGGGTTTTGATGCTGAGCTTCTGATGGCTGACACCATTCCAGGGGAGCACAAGCTGTCATCTCCTGGGCTGCTCCCAGCATCTGATACAGCCACATCCACTCATGGACAGAGGTGCTGGGATTTGGGTGCAGTGGGAAGTGGCTGGAGATGCTGGATGGTGGTGGTGGTGTCCCTCCAGTGTTACCAGGCCCCTGGGTCCTCCACTGTTTCCTCACAGTTGATGGTGAAAGGAAAGGAGAACAAGCTGTTCTGCCTGGCCAGAAAGGATGTGCTGCCTGCTCCTGGCAGCAACAGCCATACCCACAATCTGAATTTTAATATGGTGAGTGAGCTCTGGAGCTGAGCTGTACTGCCCAGTCCCCACCTATGAGCTCCTCTGCTGATGTTCTACCCTTTGAAGGGTCCCAAATCCTTTATTCCACATTGAGTGCTGTGTGGAGGGCAGGGATATTTTTCCTAAGTTAACTCCAGTCTGTGAGAAAAGGAGAGAAAGCTCCCAGTGATGGTGCAGGCAAAGCCTCCTAAGGATATTAGCTGTTGTTCATAAGCTCTGCTTTGAACCAAAGCGTGTGGCTTAAAAGCTGTAAAACGCATGAAGAGATTGTCAGTCCTTTGAGATGAGTAGTCCCTGAGATGCCTATACAGAATTGTTGGCTAAAAAGGAATTTGTGCAACTTCTCCTTCACCACTTCTGTGGGTTGGAGGCTTCAAACAAGTAACTCATTTACAGTCTGAGTTGTTCTGCTTTGCTTCTGTCTCTGTATTTCAGAGGAGAGCAGACTTTGGGACTGCATCAGAAGTCTTTAGCATACTGGAATGCAGTTTCATCTAACATATATATTTCCTTGGAGTGCCTTTAAACAAGACTTGACATAAACTGTGAGCTGAGAAGGAGTGTCTGCTACAGCTTTCTATAGATTTCTTGGAAGCTGCACTTCAAAGGAAGGCTCCCCAGCTGCAGTTAGCATTTTTTGCATCTCTAATTGCAACCACTTTCTGTACTTTCAGGGAATAATCTGTAGGATATGATGATCTGTACAAAACATTTGGTAAGATAGCTGGTCTGTAGTAATTATGCCTGCAGTGGGCATATGGAGTTTGACTGGGCTTGGGCCAGTGAAAGTGAATTAAAAAATACCTTGACAATGCCAGACTATTAAATTTTATCAGATCTGAAGACTTGAATGACTGAGGCAAGACACAATCAGCAACATGAGGCAAGGCATTAGGCAAGGGAGTCACAAAATGGGTGTGAAGCAAGATGAAAAATCAGGTAGCCCCCAGCCCCAGGAATCCAGTCCACTGAGATCTCACAAGTGTTGTGGCAGTGGATTTCAATACCCCTCTGATTCCCTGCCTGCCTGACTCCAGCCTGGGAGTTCTCAGCAGGAGCTGCTGCTTGGGCAGGTTCTTCCTCCTGGTCATCACACACATAATTGGTGACTTCTTTTGCTTTTTGTCTTAATGGTCATTCAGTGAAGGTGATGCAGTGTTCTGATGCCCTGAAAACAGGGAAAAAAAAAAAAAAACCACAATTGGTTTGGGTAGGGCAGTTTACAAAGAGAGGTGACTAAATCAGCTCAGTTACCTGCAGGTTGTGGAGCTGATGGTAGTTTGACTTCCAAACCAGGGGAACTCCTGAAGGCCAAGTCACCAGGAGCAGGTGTGAGAGGGGTTTGTTGAAACTTCAGTGGCAGAAAAAGAGAGGATATTTCAGGCTTACTGTTCTGAGTGGAAGGTAAATGCTTTTCATCTTCTACTGGGCTGTATCAGAAAGAACTGGAGGAATGGGACAGTTTAAATCAATGATATAAAGGAAAAGGCAGAGACAGGAAAATGCTTTTAATGAAAAATGTTTCTTTTCCCTGTTTTTTTTTTTCTAGTTCAAATGTCAGTTCTGTAATTCCTGGATTATTCTAATCCCCAATGCTTAAGAGAGAGCTTTTATTCTTCACTTAGTAGCCTGATAGACAGGCTTAGCACGAATTTACAGAACACTCGGAGGCAATGTGCAATTATATGAGGAGGATGAGACTTGAACTATTCAGGCAGGGCAGGATGCTGAAGGAAAGTCCTGAGGGAAAGAGTTTGGGGAGGAAATATGGCTGTCTGGAGGATGTCTGTGCCTGCTGGGTGCTCAGGCTCTCTCTCTCTTGCAGATGATGTCCCCATACGAACCTGGTTCCCAAAAGAGAACCTCTTCAGTTTTCACACCGCTACTACAACTATGCAAGCGTAAGTGAAACCACTGCTGTGGCTTTTGTTCTGCATCTCAGAGTCCAGACATGCTCAGAGCCTGGAGCAGGAGTTGTGTGTTTGGCATCACTGTTCAGGGAGAAGAGAGAAAGAGAGAAACTTGTCTCTTGTTAATTTTCTTTCCCACTTACCAGTTCTTCCCTACTTCTCTCATTTGTTTGGTTTTACCTTCTTTAACTCCTCGGGCTACCCTGCTCTTCTCTGCTTCCCTGATTTTGTCTGTGACACTGTGGCCTGGCTGCCTCTGCAGAGCAAGGGTCCTGTGGATCACCAGCTGAGACCCTCCACCAGCTGCTTCTGCTGCACACACTTCTCAAGGGAAGGGTATTCCAGGCTTGCCCTGCATCCCTCACTCCAGAGAGGTGCCTTCCTCTGGGATAAGCCCTGCAGCTCTGCACTGGTCTGCACATGTGAAAAAGTGTCAGTAAAATCCCTGCAAAGCATGAAGGGTGTGAGTCAGGAGGAGCCTTTCCCTCCACACTCCATGCAGGCTCATGGATGCTGTGTTTGGGAGGAGACAGCTCTCAAAGGGCTCAGGAGAGTGAGGGAAGCCTCCTCTCCAGGGTGTACCCAGCTTGCCAGGGAGTGCTGCCTTCCTGGTTTTGAGTATTTCCTACCTGACTGGAAAACCAAGGCCAGCAGAGAGGAAAATGAGATGCTGTTCTGCCTTCCAAGGCCCTTTCCCAGCCTTGTCACCTTTTTCCTGTGTGTTTCTTCCAATGTCTGGGACACCCTCAGCTCTCTGACTCTGTTTTCTTCTTGTCTAATCTGGTGTCCTTTTTGTACTCTTGTTTCTCTGACATTTCTTCTTTCCTTTTTGCTTTTCCCTCCCCAAATCTTGAAAAGAGGCTGGTTATTTCTCTTGGGATAACCCAGACTGGACCAGACCTGGAAGGATTCATGCTGGGAGGGCTGGATCTTGAGTTGAGGAGTGGGGTAGCTGCATCCCCCAGAAAAAAACATTTAAATATTGGCTGATAACAGTCAGTGGTATTTCACAGTTCTGATCTGACTCACAAACCATGAGCAAAATCAGCACATTTGGGCACAGCCTTTGCTGTCTGAATTTGTATTTTCTGGGCAGATTTGTTGCAGGATGATGGCCCATGGCTGGGCTTACAAGGGTTGAAGGCCATTGTGGGGTTGATTTGGGGAATGGTGTCCCAAGGGAACCCTTGAGGAGCACAAGTCCCTTGATATGTGTGGCTCCTTGGTTAACATTTCTGGAGCTTCTGTGCTGCCTCTAGAAGTGACACAGAAACTCCTCCAGAAATTCAGAGCACCTCCCCAAAGTGCTGGGGTGGCCCTGGCCTCTGCTCCAGTGTTTTCAACCCACTGTGCTCGCTCCCTTCATGGAGCAGGCAGCATGAGCCAGCTTCAGCAGTGTTTGTCATGGTGGGAGCAGCTCTCCCTGCTCCAGGAGCTTGTGGTTCTGCAGCCTGACAGGCCACACTCAGCTCTTGTACATCTGCACATTCTCTGGGTCTGTGTGGAGCTCAGTTTGCATCCAAGCCACATGTCAGCCCTGCCCCAGGGAGGATTAAGCTCAGTCAAGGAGGAGTCTCACCACTGAGAAATGTTTCATTTAAAAAGCAATTTCCTTCCACCTAACAAGAAATATTCCTTCTGGAGTGAGAATTCCTTCAGAACGCTGGCTGGGGCTGAGCACTAATAAATTCCTCTTTTCTCTCTTTTTCCCTGCATCTCCTGGAATCTCTAGCATCTCGTAAGTATAATCTTAATTTTTTTATTTCCTTGTCTGTTGGTGTCCTGGCTAAACTCTCCTCTCCTGTCCATCATATTCACTCGTGCTTTCCCTGTGCTAGGGGCTGTCTGTCAGCTGGCAGGAGGTTAGGTGGCTACACCTGGTAGGCCTACATGGATCCCACCAAATCATCCTCATCCTCCGAGTGCAGCCCTTAGTCGCTGGCACACTTTGTCCCTCTCGATGCTGGTGTGCAGGGAGGATGTGACTGCAGCTCCCAGGTTCTTTCTGCAGAGCAGGGATGGTGGTTGCTCCTTTGGGCCACATTCTGATGTTTGAGGAGCAGCCCAGGGATGGTGGTTGCTCCTTTGGGCCACATTCTGATGTTTGAGGAGCAGCCCAGGGATGGTGGTTGCTCCTTTGGGCCACGTTCTGATGTTTGAGGAGCAGCCCTGGGGAGTGAGGAGCTGTGGTCTCAGTGCCCTGACCCACACGTGGTGCTGCCCGGCCCCCTGGGCAGCTCAGCCTCTGTTGTCTGCCCAGAGCTTCCCTCTGTGTGTCCCTTGTCCTCTCCACTTCCAAGCTGTGGACTTGGTTAATGGCTTGAAATGATTTCCCAGGGCGTTCAGGGGCTACGCAGAGAGGAAGAGACGGAAACGAGAGAATGATTCTGCAGCTCTTATCCAGAGGTAGGGCCCTCCCCCCACAGCTGTGACCTGGTGTTGCATGGGCCCTTGGGGGTCACTACTGAACCCTGGTGACGTTGACCGTGGCTGTCCCTGTCTCTGTGCTGTCTGGGGACACTGGCAGTGGCTCTGCTGGAGCTGTGGAGGTGAATGATGCTCAGGATAGCTGTTGTCCATCTTCTTAAAGAACACTGTCAAGTTGCTTTTAGCCTTCCACATGATCTGTGCCTCAGGCAGAAAAATACATACTTAAAAAATTAAAGATGCAATTTCCCCATTCCAACTTGGAATTTCATATCATCACAGAATGGCTTGGATTGGAAGAAACCTAAATTATGATCTAGTTCCTGCCACAGGCAGGAATTTGAGGTTAGATGAATACTGTATGTGCCATTGCTGCATCTACAAATGCACCTCAAAAATCTGACACCTAGGCAAAATTGACATCTCTAGTGACCAGAAGTCTATTTTTAAGTCTTTTTTTTTTTTNTCATAAATTTGTATTCAATAATTTTTTTTTTTTATTTTTTTTTTTTTTTTTTTTTTTTTTTTTGCAATAATAGAAGGGAAATAAAAGTGGATGGGGACTGATTCCTTGTCCAGGTATTACAGAAGGACCTGGTTTCCTTCTGCAGGCTTCCTATGGCACATCATTTATTCACAGTAGGAATCAGAACTGGTTTGGTCTTTAAAATATGCCAAGAGTTGTGGCAGCCTACTAAAAGGGATAGCACAGTATCTGTGTAATTGGTTTAAAACTGCTGTGATCACTTCAGCACTGTTCAAAACCAAGTGGGAGAAAAACATCAGGTTTTCTTAACTGAGAAATTGCCAGGCAATATTTTTTTTAGCAACTTCAGAGTGGTGAGGTTTTTTTTCATCAATAACAAAGAGAAATAAAAATCCAAACTAAGGACACTCTAAACAAATAGACGGTGTATCTTTAAAAAGAGAGATTTCTCAGAATTTATTAGGCAGAGGCAAGTCTTGGTTAGAAAATGGCTTGTGAGTACAGGAGCAGTTGTGAACCTTGGTGGGGCTGTGTAGTCAGGAGAGAGGATGGAATCACCCGAGCCATGTCCCTTCTCCTGCTGTGCACACTGCAGGGCTGGCAGGGCAGGGAGCTGGCTGTGTCTGTCGTGTCCCAGAGAGGAGGTGGCACAGCAGTGGAGGGGCTCTGGCTGCAGGGATTGCTGGCAGAGCTCAGCTCTGTCCTGCAGGGAGTGAGGAGAACCCGACTGTGGGTTTGGGTGTTTGTTGTGCAGCCCTTGGTGGGTGTTTCAGGGTTCAGCTGTTCTCACACAGCCCCTTCAGTGCTGAGTCCTGGTGTCCAGGGAGGATGGATTGTGTGGTGTGGCCACAGGGATGCTGCCTGTGGAGTGAAGGATGCCCAGAGCTTTGCCACTGCAGGAGCAACCAGAGAAGGGAGTGTGAGAGGTGCTGCCAGGAGTTTGGGTAGTGAAAACTCCTCTGGGCAGAGTGTGGTGACCCACTGCAGGCAGAGCTGCAGGGTGTGGAGTGGGACTGCAGTGTCTTGGAGCCCCTCCGGCTGGGATGGATACCCTGGAGGTGCCATGGGGTCATGCAGACCATGAGGCACACTGGAGGAGAGCTGTTCAGAAAAGGGAGTGATAAGGAGATTTCATCACTGAAACTTGAGGGATTCTGGTTGTGTCATGATGGTGAAGGGATCTTGCAAGGGATCAAGTGCCACAGGGCTCCTGGGTGCAGTTGCAGGAGCCAGGCAGGAAAGTTAGGCAGGTTTGGGGAGCCCCACTGCTCACAGAGGTGGTTGCAGCTTTCCCAGGGCCAGTCCTGTCATGCTGACATGCAGGCACAGAGGAGCCTGAGGAGCTAGGCAGCTGCAAGAAGCCCTCAGAAGGATCTAGATGTTCACAGCATGGCCACATGAGGAGGCAGTCCCAGACTTGCACTTCTTTTCCAAAGTGCTGTTTTTTCTAGAAGAAAATAGATGGAGCAAAAGGCCTTTGTCCCATTTTGTGAGTAGTGCAGTGGTTAACCTTGAACAGCTGGATTCTCCTTGGAGCTGCTCTCAGCAGAGTTTAGGAGATGGTATTTAGGTCTCTTATGGGAGAGCCCAAGCTGTCCAGGCAGCTGGAAGCAACCTTCTTCTATGCCAAAGGCTGCTTTACCCCTCTTCCCCCAGGGTCTGAAGAAACTCCTCTGTGGAGAGGACTTCTGAGCATTTAACAGAAAAGTGGGTTTTACTCCAAAATGCCAAAAGCCCAAAGGATGTGACAGTGGCCTTGGGCAATTAACATTGGTGCTCAGTGTGTGGGATGATCTCAAGCTCACGACAGACCATAAAGATTTCCATATAACATATGTCTGAGACTTTTTTGTGTAAAGAACAGCCCTGGTTCCCTTGAAATGTTGTATTTATTTGGATTTTAATCGAATGCACTGTAAGACAGACCCAGTTGTCAGTGATGGTGCATCCCAGAAGGCTTTGTACAAAGAACCAGGCCAGGGATGTGCCTAAAGGGGCACTTGTCTGATCCACAGCAGTGAATCTTTGTGTACCCAAGTAGAGACAAAATAAATCTTTGGGGAACATTAATAGCCCAAGTGTAGACAGAAGTTTGGCATGGAATAATGCTGCTCCCAGCTGCTGGTTTTGCTTCTTGCTGAATTTGGAGCCTGATGACAACAAGGGCTCCCAGGCCAAAGAGGGGAAGTGCAGAAGGTGGCGTGGGTGCAGTGCTCTCCCATGAGGACTGTGTTTGTGTGGATCTCCTGGACAGGAGCAGATGTATCCGAGTTTCTCTGAACAACTTCTTGTCAGTGCTGGAAGTGTCTTTTGGTCCAGTCAGTTTGCTAAAGCATCTGCATGGTTGTACCATGTCCTTACTCATCCCACTAACTTGTGTGTGAGCCAGACAACTTGTGACTTACCCCTTTCAGCAGCTGTGGTGTCTGTTGCCTGGTGTTTGCCCTGTGTGTTGGGAGCCACAAGGAATCCAGGAAGGCTACCCCACTCCAGGGTGCCCAGTGCATGGGCTCTCTGTCATCCTGGGGCTGCACTGTGGGGTGAAGCCACAGTCACTAAATAGGGTTCATGGGGAGGTGACCCTGCTCTTGATGCTGCTTCTCCCTGTCTCTTCTGGTGTCCTGTTTGTTCCTGCCTCCTGAGTGATGAGAAGCTAAGAGAAACTGGTCCCTTGCACTCGGAGGGGCTGGACAGAGTCCCTTTCCCATGGCTCTGAGGAGTGGCCAGGACATTCTGTTTCACACAGACCTGACTCTGGGGTGTGGCTGCTCCCCAGGGCTTTCCCCTGGAGCTGTGTGCTCTGCACCCCCTCTGGACTTGCCTGTGAGGCCCGGGCAGGGCAGCACACGGGGAGAGCAGGCCCGTGGGGACAGGCAGCATCACTGAACTCTGCTGTGCGAGGAGGGAGAGCCTGCTGTGGTCCTCCCCAGCTCTGCCTGGAGAGTAGCACTTGGGCTCTTGGGCTCCATGGTTACCAACAGCATGGGAGGGGTTTTAGGAGCTGCTGTGTTTGGGAATGAGCACAGCCACGAGTGTGCAGAGCCTGGGCACCCCACGTTCTGCTGGAGAGAGGGGAGCAGTTACTGCTCTTTACCAAGAAAAGAGGGAACACTGCCAGCACAGGCAGCAGTGGGTGTCCTCAGCAAATACAGCACAGGTAAAGCTTAACCAGAGAAAGGGGAAAGCAGCCATGAGCAGGGGGCTGCCCTGTGGGACCCCACTTGCCCTATACCACCAGCCCAGGGAGCTCAGAACAGCCTCACTCAATGAACATCACCATCCCAGCACTAAATCACTGCAGGCTGGGGACCTGGTCTCCAGCTTTGGAATGCCTGGAAGGAAATACACCATCATCCCCATTTTATTTTCTTCCTCCCTGTTTTCACAGTCCTGCTGGGCCCAGCTGTTGCTTCTTGTCACCTTTCTCAAAGGTTGTCTTTGGCCTTTCTTTCAGGAATTTTCGGAAGCACCTGCGCATGGTGGGGAGCCGAAGGGTTAAAGCACAAAGTAAGTGAGCACCTGGAAGTGTGGCTGTGAGGAGCTGGGCTTTGTGGGGTTTGTTGGAATTCTGTCACATGCAAATGTGAGTTGAAAGGTCCTGGCTTTGGACTGGAGAGAGGAATTGACCTGTTGGTGCCATTTTACCCTACAAACAAGAAGGCCAGGTGGTTGCAAGTGTCCAGGACATGTGGATGCCTGCAGCAGCCTGGAGGCTGTTCCCAAGGACCCTCTGCTGTGGCTGAGGGACGTCTCTGGTGCAAGGTGTGGAAGGAAAGCTGCAGCATCCTTGTCCCCTGTGTGGGTTTTGGTGATCACTGGGGTGGAGGCCGGTGAGGAGAACCCGAGCTGCGAGTCCAGCAGAGCTGCCTGGCCTCTCTCTGCAGCTGTGACCAGCTGTGGCTCCATGTGCCACACAGACTGCTGGCTGTCCCCTCCTGCCCTGTCCCACTGTCATCTCCACAGCCGGCCCTGGGGGAGAGCTGCCTGGTGGGAACTGAGATGATGTTGGAAAGAAGAAATAAGAGGATCAGAGAAGAGATTGGAGCAAGGGGCAAATCAGGGAGTGTTATGCCTCACTAGGGAAGAAATCACCTCTTAGGCCTGCAAGATTGCAGTTCCCTTTCCCTGGTGAAGGCAATAATCCTCCAAAACTTGGTTGAGTGACTTCCTTAGTGCTGTGAAAGTGGTGTAACCTGCTCCTGGGAGCTGAGGATTGCTCCAGAAGAGAAAGCATCTTGTTCTTCCCACCCCCTGGCCAGGCATCATGTACAGAGTGCCCACAGCAAAGCATTGCTGAGTTCAATTTACATTCTTTCCTTTCTTATATTCTGTGGGAAGTGATCAGCAAAGAGCTTTGCCCTTTCCAGAGTCTTCATTGGCATCTGAGTTAGCACTGCCTGACGTGGACAGGGCTTACCTCCATGAAACTCAGGCGTGCCTCTGCCTCAGGAGCTCTTGGGTCATGTTTTCAAAGCTTTCTTTCTGTGCACAGTAGCTAAATGCCTGGGTTTATCTCAAAGCTGAGGTTGGAGATCACCTGAAGAACTGAAGACATGGTTTGTCTCCCCAGACATTCACCCTGGCCACACTTCAGCAGGGGACAGGCTGCTCTTGTGATGCTGATCCACAGTGAATTCCTATGCTGCTGTTACTCAATTCCCTGCTCACACTCTGTCTGCCACCAGAAATAGGTATTAGTGCCCATAAGTGGCTGTTAATCCTGGCATAATGGCTCTCACATGGGCTTGCCAAGTCAGACGTGGTGGTTGCCAGTTCCCAGGAATTTGCCTGCGGTGCAGCCATCTGAGCCAAGCTCCCTGGTTTGTGCTTGGGAAATGCCAGTGCAAACAATACAGCACTCCTTGGGAGGAAAAAAAAGCCATGAGTAGTGCCCACGAGAGTGCAGGCAAGCAAAGGCTGAAGGATTTCCTCTTTTGCAACAAAATGTAGAAAGCATGAGCTTTCCAGAGACATCCCCTCCTTGCTGTTTGGTCCAGCTCTGACTGGGATGCCAGTAGAACATGAAGGGAGAACTGACTGGAGAGCTACAGCTGCCTTCTGGCTGTGCAGGTGTCATTAGCTGTGCAGTGCATGTTTCTGTGAGGCCTTGGAATCTGAGCACTTACACTGGGACACTGGACTGGCCTTGCTTAAATTGAGGTTTGAGCTGTGTGCATTTAAGGAGAGACCATCAAGTGTTGTCCTTTTTTTGTGTTCCACGTCCCGTCCTGTGCACAAGTGGGCACTTGTCTCTGCTGTGTGGAAAGGACTCACATTTGGCAAGTGGAAGGACCAGCCCAGGGGAGTCTGTGATGTGTGTCTTTGGTGGCAGTCTGCTGGATGATTTGTTTGCTGGCAGCAGCAGAGGTGCTTTGGGATCTGTTAATATCGTGCTCTGGTTTTATCCTTTAGCATTTGCCGAACGGCGTGAGAGGAGCTTCAGCAGGTCCTGGAGTGACCCGACTCCCATCAAAGCTGATTCCTTCCATGACTCTCGAGAAAGTGAGTTCTGAGTCCTTTGAGCTTCCTCCTGTGGGCAAACCCTCCAGCAGTTGTTGACTGGAGTCCCACTGGAGTAACTCCTCTGTGCCCTCTGTCCTGTCTGTGATCCTTTTTTAGTTTCCTGAGATCGGAGCAGGTAACGCTCCAGGTGTATGTACCTGTTCATCTGTGTGTACCTGTATTTATTTGTAGAGCACCACTCATCCAACCTCAGACTATTGAGCAGTTGCCAAAGGGTACCCAGTGGTACAGCTCTCTTACAGCCCTCTGTTCCCATCATCCCTTATCCTCTTGGCACCAAAACAACCTCTCTGGAAGCTCACCAGTCCAAGTCTGCCTTCACCATAGTGGGGCTAACATGGCTTCCCATGCAGGAGCCCCTTCTGAGCTCTTTCCTAGCCTGGAATAGCTCAAGAGCACAGCTGATGAGATGGAGCTTTGATTTCCTGCACAGGTGATAGCTTGGGGCAATCTGATCTTCATTTGGGCTGCCAGGAATCCCTCTGGGAATCCCCAGTAATGCTGCCATGTTCTGCTTGAGGGGACTGAGATGCTGTTGTGTTCATTTACAGGAAGGAATGCCAGCATCTGTATTCTTGTAAAGGGAATGGTTGTTTTACACAGATTTTATTGCAAGCCTGTAGGCAGGAGCTTGGTGGATATGAGTTTGCCCATGTTGAAGTGAATTTCACTAATGAAATGACCTGATCTACCAGGTAAGCGCGAGATCTGGCCCTGCTAGGTGTAGAAGACCCAGGTTGCAAGGGGAGGTGTATGAAAGGCCAGGTTCACGACATGACCCTGTTGTTTGGCAGTCTGACTCCTCCCTGCTCCCTCAGCTGCCTGGAGGCGGATGGAAAAGCCATGGGAAAGCCATGGGAAAGCCATGGGAAAGCCATGGGAAAGCCATGGGAAAGCTGTGGTTCACACAGGCTCCGGGCACTGCCCAGCGACACTCGGACATCCCCAAAGGCACAAGCAGTGGCACCTCGGTTCTCTTTCCTCAGTCCAGCAACCATCTCTGTTTTTAACCTTTAATGGTCGATTATATTCCTTCCAGATGTTTTTTTCCCCAGGAGGCATTGAAGGCCGACAGGTAAGGTTGATTTGGAGAGCAAGTTCAAGTCTACTGTTGCAATATGACTGTGTTTGTTGCAGCTGTCCTCACGCACACTCTAAGACTTCTCTGCCAGGATCAGTCTGACCAACAAGTCAGATTTTCTTTATAATCCCTGAAAAGATGTAGTCAGAGCAGTAATTACTACAAGGAGATCAGCTTTGAAGTCATTGGACTTTTGCTTATCAGCCTGGCAGTGCTGAAGTGTAGAGAGTCTGTCTGTGTTCTGTCTCCTTCCCCATTTCTGGAGTGACAGGGTGACTGTTGTGACTTAGCATTTGAAAACCAAGCTTGGTGAATGCAAGAGTGATGAAGTTCTGTGACACGTGATGTGAGCTCTCTGTGCACTCTTCATTTGTTACATGTTTGTCTGTTTGAGGACACCAGCCCCAGAGTGGTGTCTGTCACTCTGTGGGTGACAAGAGAGCACAAGCGTCATGGCACTCTTGTGAGGAAGCTGCCAAGGCAGGATGGAGTGGGAAAGGCTGATCTGCCCTTGTAATGCTCCCTGTGTTCTGGCAGGCCATGACCTTCAGGATTCCTGTGGGACTCTGGATGGTGACTTTGACTTGAACTGGGAAGCAGAAAAGGAACTTGAAGCCATGGCATGTGACGGAGAAGACTTTATTCCACCAAAAATAATGGTGAGAGTTTCCAGCTCATGCTCTGCCTGTCCTTTCAGTGCTGCTAAGTTCAGGATCTTCATGGGAAGTCAGTTGTGTAAGCACAGCCTCAGGTGTCTGTGAGAGTCACTCAGAGATGAACCAAGACATGACATGGGTTCAGATCTGTTGTTGCTGGGGGTAGTGCATTGAAAGAAAACTAGAAGGAGGGATCTATAGTCCATATCAGAGCAGGACTGACACCAACACAGAACCAAGTCAGCCTGACGCTTGTTAACCCTGAAAATAGAGACCTGAGCACCACTGCCAGCTCTGCTCCCCCAGTGAGGAACTGAGGGGCCTGGAATCACAACAGAGTTCAGGCTCTGGAGCTGTTGGAGCCAGCTGAGGCTTCAGCCAGAGCTGTCAGGCACTGTCTGACACCTGCAGCCCTGTGCCTGCTGTGCCTGGTGCGGGGCCAGCCCTTGGCTGGACCCTGTGCAGGTCCCACCAGACACTGAACACTCCCTGCAGCCAAAAGGAGGTTTTGCAGGAGTGATCCTCACTGGGATACAGTCATCCATGGTGGTGCACAAGCTGCTCCATCCTCTGTGCACCCCAGTCTCCCCTTTCCAGCCTGTTCTGGGCCCAGTGCAGCCTGAGGGCAGAGCTGTGTTCTCATGTGACACTCAGGGCACTCGGCAGGCCTGGGGTTGCTCTGGGCTGGAAGCCTTCCATTGGGGTGTGGATAGACTGGGTTAGCTGCTACCTCGAGTAACACCTGAGACCAGCTGAACAGGGCACTGTTTTATGGCCTTTGTGCTTCTGTCCAGACTCTACTGCCTTCTCCTCATGCTGTTGCACCTTTTTTCCACTTTGCAGCTCATTTCTTCCAAGGTGCCCAAAGCAGAGTATGTCCCAACAATTATCCGCAGGGACGACCCCTCCATCATCCCCATCCTCTATGTAAGTGAATCACTTCTGCTGTGGATGAGAACACGAGTCATGCAGGCACTTTTTTATTTCCCTAGTTCCTGTTAGGGTGACTCCAAAATGCTCATGTGATTTGGAAAAGCTGTCAGGAAGGGACTGGGGGTGTGTTGAACCCAGCTTTGGGGTCTGGAGTAGCTTTGTGGGGGCTCAGGTCTAGGTGCAACAGTCAGGTGGGGTGAAAATGGCACACGTGGGTTGTGGGCTCTGCAGGCCCAGCCAAGCTGCATGGGAGGATTATCAAGGGAAGGCAGGGCAGGCATTGCCAGGCTTAGGGCTCCTCCTTATGCTCATCCTTGGGATAAGCAGCAGTCAGAGCTCAGCAGTGAACCAGTGACCCCATCACCCCACGTGCAGTGGGGCATCCCTGTCAGTCATTAATTTAACTCTGACTTTCCCCTGG
Organism: Ploceus nigricollis; assembly: GCA_013399945.1. Taxonomy (NCBI): domain Eukaryota; kingdom Metazoa; phylum Chordata; class Aves; order Passeriformes; family Ploceidae; genus Ploceus; species Ploceus nigricollis. The sequence goes on from VXBC01007163.1 coordinate 159,188, forward strand.
GAGTCTGCCATGAGCAGGTGTCTGAAACAGCAGTGAGGAGTCATGGGTTTCTTTTTCTAATCATGTAATTTGCCAGGGAAGGTGGGACTGAGAGCCCAGCAAGGCCACTGTCAGTGTGCAGCAGGCAGTGCTGCTGGGGTTTAGCCTTGCTGCTCTTGTCTCTCTTCCTTGGAGGGTTGTTCAGTGGTCTGATGACCCTGCTGTGGCAGAGGCAGCTGTGTTGGGAGCGCAGCTGTTTGTCAGCCAGCTTGTACAGGGGTAAAGCCAGAGAGTGACTGCAAATCACGGTCAAACAGGCATTGCTGATGTTGACTGCATCTGAGGGACAGTCTGTGCTTTGGACGTGTCTGCAGGCTTCAGCTTCAAGCCTTTGGGTGAATTTGATCTTCATGGACTGTTCAGCTTCTGTGCTGAAATGTGATTTAGGGTGAGGGTTACTGCTGCTGTGACCAGCAGCCATCAGTTGGTGTAAATGTGCTCTTAAAGCATCCTTAGAATGGGATTGTGTGATTATTAGGGAGCTGGTGGAGTGACAGTGAACCTTTATATGTCTTCTGTCTTTGTTTCCAGGACCATGAACACGCCACCTTTGATGACATCCTGGGTACGTGAGTGTTGCCTCCTTTTCTTATCTCCTGCCCACTGCAAATGTAACCATCAATATTTAAGTCACTCAGCTGCCCTGTGCTTCAGCTGCCACTCACAGAGGTGTTTTTGTCACCCCAGTGACCCCTGACAGTCAGTTGGCTGCTCTTGGATGTGCTGCTGTAATAAACATTCACTTCTGTGGCCTGTTTTCTATGCTAAACTCTTGGTTTGTGGCAGGGAAACTGAGGCACGGGGCAGCAGGTTCCTGTTCATTGTACCTGTGGTGGGGAATGGGAGCAGTGAGAGAGGGTCAGGAGGGCTGGGGCTGCTCCAGAACTGTGATCACTACAGAGCAGTGTCTGGTGCTGTTCCATCCCTTCTCTGCCCTGTCACCTGCTGACATTTCCTGCTCCCACAGCATCCTTGGCATGTACTGAGCACCCCTCAGCTCAGCTTCCTGCCCTCAGGACTAAGTGTAAAGAAATAAGATTAATTTTGACTTTTGTCCATGGTTCATCTTTTCCAACGTGTTTTGTTGTTGTTTTTATTTTGCAGAGGAAATAGAGAAGAAACTGAACATTTATCGGAAAGGCTGCAAAATCTGGAAGATGCTGATATTTTGCCAGGTACATGAAAGTTGTTAAACACTTGGGTGATTTGTTACAAATTTGTCATTTTCTGTGGGGAAAGTGACACAGAGGAACCAATATTCCAAAGTCAGCTTCCATTAAAGGCGCTGCCAAGACACAGCTTTCACTTCCCATTTCCCAGACATGGAGTAGTCTCAAATTGCTGTGACAGCAGGAAATCAAATCTGATTTAGTGAGGCCAAGTCAAGAGCTGGGCTGATTTTCTCAAGGAACCCCAGACAAACCAGCATCAGCACTGACCTAGAAAGGATTCCAAAAACAGGAACAAGCACTTGCAGTGTCATAGTTATGGTTTCCATCCAGCTTCAGTGTGACAGTGCCAGTGGTGTGCGTTGTGGGCCAGACTGGCTCAGCTGGGAGCTGGAAGCCAGAGGATGCAGAAGAAGGGTCAGGCTGGAGCTGTGGCTGGGACAGTCCAGGCCCTGCTGGATTTGGAGCTTGCTGGGGATTTCCTTCCCAAGTTTGCTGTTCCTTGTGGTGGGCAGCTGTGGACTTCCCCAGCAGCTGTGCCATGAGAAGTGAGAAAGGTGACCTGACTTAACTCCCTCCACATGCCCAGTGCTGCAGAGGAGCAGCTTTGCTGCACACTGACCTGGAGATTGTGACTTTTAATGTTCCTGGTGTTGTGTCAGTCTGTTCATGCCTCTTGCTGCCCAAGTCCGGTTCCTCTGCAGCGCCAGTCCTCGCCTGCAGTCCCTGCCGTGCTCAGCTTCTCCTCTGCCCACCCCCAGCATCCCCAAGTGACAGGGACTTTCTTGTCTTCCCTATTACTCTCCAGCCACCCACAATGGCGTTTTTAATCTATTATTGTGCCTTTCTAGAGTGATGTGAGCACGGAACAGCAAAAACCAGAGAATCCAGCCCCCAACACACTGCCCGTGTGTGGCTGTCCCTGAGCAGGGAGTGCAGGGCTGCCCTGCTCCCTTGTGGCACTTCTGGGAATGGCTGGGCAGGACAGGAAACGCATCCAGGGTTTGTTTCCTCAGGGCCTGTGCAGAGGGGTTTCCATCTGTCTGTCTGTCTCTTGCAGGGAGGCCCCGGGCACTTATACTTGTTAAAGAACAAAGTCGCCACTTTCGCCAAAGTGGAGAAGGAGGAAGATCTGATCCTGTGAGTGGCTGTGTTGTGTTCTGGGCTTGCATGGTGTTTCTCTGCTGGATTTGCTCAATGTTTGCAGCACATGGTGGAGCAGGAGAAGTAAAGGGAGCTGAGGTGGCTTGGTCAGGGGATGAGGAGGCTGAGGAGGCACTGAACAGCAGCTGACAGCTCATTCAGGGGTGACAGCAAAGGTGGCAGAGCTGAGCTCGTCCCTGGAGTGCTGCAGCCCTGTCACCAGGAGATTTACACTGCTATCTGCTTAGTGTGTCTGTGGATAGAGACTGTCAAAAAAGGAGGAAAAAAAAGATACTTCTACTAAAACCAGAAGGCTGGCTCTGCTGACCAGAAATGAGAACATGCACCTCAAGCCTCTCGTGCTGTGATACCATTGCTAAGCTGGTGACTATGGCAGAAATCCAGGGTGTTCTCCCACAACTGACTCTGGCCAGGGGGAAATGGAATTTGTCTCTGCAAAGCCTGCTCAAAGTCCAGCCTGTTACTGAGGAGGCTTTTCACTAACATGCCAGCCTTCAGCTGGGAGTGCTGAGCAATTTTGCTGCTCCTTGCAGAGAGTAAAGCTTTGCTTGTTTTGCTGCCTACTCGCTTGTGCTGGCTCAAACTTGCTTGGCTAACAGTGCCTGGCTGTGGGGGGGAGGATATACACCAACCTGTTCCTACACAACTTTCTGTTGGCATGAGAACTGAGTATTAAAATCAACATCTGCTCAGCAATCTCATGCCCTGGCACAAACACTGGCTGTGGAATTCTCCAGCTCTTGTGCACATGCACGATTCTGAGCACGTCCCAGGCATAGCTGCTCCCAAGCTGATAAATCAGGGATCTGCAGAGAGCTGTGAACACACAGCTGAAAGTTTGGGAGCTTGGAAGTGAATCCAGCTTGTGTGTTCCTGGGAGGCAGTGCTGAGGAAAGCCGAGGTTGAAGTCTGGTTGGAACACCCACGGAGGAATTTCTGGGCTTTAGAGCCCCCCAGAGTTGCTCCAGCCCCCTGCCCAGGGGAAGGGAGTCGTGTTTCACATCCCTCAGGCACCAAGTCCCTGGTCACAGTCACTACACATCAAGGGGGGGTGACTGTGAGCAGCACCAAGCACGGGCTGACATGGAGCTGCCTGGGCTGTATTGTCTCACTCAGAACAATCTCTCCAGCTGTTCCCTGCTGATTTCATGCCCTGGAAATGAATCAGTGCACTGACAACCCTCGTGTTCAAAAGGGCAGTTGTTGATAGAAATGGGAGAGAGGAAGCTGGAGGGGATGCTTGGTGAAACTGTCACTCCAGAAGCACTCCTGGGGGACTTTGCTCCCTTCTCCTCACCTTGGAGCTCCCCTGGCTCGATGGGCTGCTCCTCCTTCTGTGCCACATGACTTGGACCTGCTCCTCAGGCCCTGGCTCTGCCCCTGTTCTTCCTTGTCTGAGATCCAGTGGCTCTTCCTGAGCAGTTTCCTGCCCAGGACACAAACCTCGGGCCCTGTCTGAGTGCTGTGTGCACACATCCTTGGCATTAATCATGCCTATGAGGAGAGATTTTTTTTTTAATGATGTGTTCTGTTTTTTCCAGCTTCTGGAAGAGGTTGAGCCGGCTGATGAGTAAAGTCAATCCTGAACCAAATATCATCCACATCATGGGCTGCTATGTTCTTGGAAACCCCAATGGGGAGAAGGTAGGAGCTTGTGGGTCACCCCTGGAATGTCTGCTGGGCCCAGGGAGGCCAGAGTCACACTGGGAGCTCTAAACCTGCTTCTTCTGCTGGCTGGGAACGTGCCACTGTCCTGTCCCGTGGGAGCTGTGCGTGGGAGAACCCTCTGGACTGTGGGGCGGGGGAGGAAGGATTAGTGATGTGCAGGACAAATAACTGAACCTTTGAGGAGAAGAGTTTTGTTGGTTTATTTATTTACTGGTGAGATAGATATTTTAAAGGACATGGGTGGAAGGTTTTCCAGAACAAAGATGGGCAGTTCTGGGTGCTCAGGAGTCATCATTGTTTTCAGCTATTAACTCTGGTATGTTTTCCTTTCAGCTATTTCAGAATCTGAAAAACTTAATGAATCCTTATAGGGTTGCCTTTGAGTCTCCACTTGAACTATCAGCTCAAGGTAATTTATTTCCTGTACAAAGACACACACACACCCTTTGCTAACCAGTCTGCCTGCTTTGGGGGCATCTTCATGAAAAAGCAGTTTTGACTCCCTTAAGTCCTGCCGTGGTCTTTGTTTTTCTTGTAACCACCTTGCATAGTTCAGCTGCTGCCCCTGGCTTTCCCCTTGCAGTTCCTGCATATGTTCACATTTCAAATGCCCTGTTTGTTGTGCCTGAGGCCTCTCCCAGGATCCTGGCAATGCAAAGGAGACAGCTTTCCAGGCTGAGTGTAGGAGAATCCATCATTATTAGGGCTTGAGGAGACTGTGGGGGAAATGCACATGGAGCAGAATCTTTTCTGTAGCCAGGAGTGCTGGGGTCTCTTCTCCAGAGCTCAAACCACTGGCACCAAGTGAATTGTGTCAGTAAGCAACTGGGATATGGCCCATCAGAACCATTGTACAGCTCAGTCTGCTGGCCCTTTTCCCTTTTTTTTCCCTGTAGCTCAAGATGTTTCAAGGAACTACAGGATTTTTCCTGTTCATTGGTCAGTGTCAGTAATTCACAGTGCAGTTTCACAAGTGACAGATTCTGAATTTGCCCATGTTCTTTTATCTTTGCTGTAGTTCTTGGCCAATAAAACCATGCAGGATTCAGCTGTAGGCACTTCTCTGCTGCCCACAGCTCTGGTCTCAGCACTGATGGGTTTTTCTTACCTCCCTTCACCCTCAGGAATGTGCAGGAGTTGAGCACATTGGTGCTCAACAATGCAGAGCTCACAGAATCACAGAGCTCACAGAATCAGAGAGTGACAGACTGCTTTGGGTTGGAAGGGACCTTAAGGATCCCCCAGTTCCAGCCCATCCATGGGCAGGGACACCTCCCTGCAGCCCAAGCTATTCAGTTCCCTGTGCATGATCAGCTCAGCTGCACACAGTGCCTGCACGGGTCCCAGAGCAAACACGCTCAGATGTGTCCAGGAGCAGCTGGCAGGGAAATTCCCAGGTTTGTGGGCAGCTCACAGGCCAGGCAGTGGGTTCTGTGTGCAGGCATTAGAGCAGCTGAGCTTTCAGGAGGCTGGGCTGAAGAATATGTCTGAATTTATCCCCTTGATCAGTCTGGGATGTACTAAGAGTGTACCCTTGTAATCCTTTGCAAAGTCATCTAAAACTAATCTTAATCAGGCCTCACAAGTGAAAATCCCCTCCCTGAGCCCTGTCTGAGTGCAGGGTTGTTTGCCCTTGTGTTTTCAAATGCACCTTCTGGCTGCCTGTGAGACCCCCTTCAATCAGAGGGGCTGGGGGGCACAGCTGGCACTGGTGTGTGCTGTGAGCTCATTGCTGGGAGCACAGACAGGAGCAGGACAGGGTTGGCCTGGTCATTTAAAAAAATATGTATTTTTAAATATGAATTTTCAGTGTTAATTATTTTTAGTGTTTCTTTACAAGGAGTTAACTCTTGGTTTACAGCCTCTGAAGTCCCTGTGCCTCATGCAGGCTGTGACTGATCATGTCCAGCCCCCAGCTGCCCTCAGAGCAGAGAGGTCAAAGTCTGGAGACAGACTTTGTGCTCAGTTCCTGTCCCCAGGGACAAGCCCTGCCAAGGGATTACAGGGAGCTGTTCATGGTTGAGGAGATCTAAAAAGATGTTTGGTTCTCACGGGCCCCTCCACGTGCCCGGTGTCAGCGTTTGCCATGGATGGGTCCCTGTGCCCACGGCTGGGCTGGGAGTTTGTGCTGCTGTGTTGTGTCACCTCTCCCTCGTGCTCCTCTCAGGGTGTGACCCCTCTGCCTCGTTTCACTTCTAGGTAAGCAAATGATTGAGACTTACTTTGACTTCCGCCTTTACCGCCTCTGGAAGACCCGCCAGCACTCCAAACTGTTGGATTACGATGACATTTTATGAGCTGGAGAAGACTTTGCAAGAGGAAGCTCATCACCAGTGTCCAAGAAGTCATGCTTTATTGCAGAGAGACTTTTTTATTGGCACAGGGAGCCCTTCACAGCCCTACGGGAGGCAGCAGTGCTAAAGGGAGGGAAGGAGGAGCCCTCGGAAGTGTCGGCAGGAAAAGTCTCCTGGGCCAAGAGAGACTGGAGGGAAGGGGGTGACAGTGACACCTCGCTGGCCTCAGTCCGAGCCGTGGGGCCTCAGGAGGAGCTGTGTGAAACGAGGACAGGATGGAGTTCCTGGCAGAACTGAGCTGTTTTGGGTCAGAATGGGCCAGATTTGATTCCAGGTCCTTTTAAAGACTTTTGAAGCTCAGGTTTTCTTACAAAAAAACACAAACCCAATTAACCCATGCACTACAGTGAAGAAGTCACCAGAGCACAGAGGGAGCAGGGGATTTTCCTGGTGGGACTTTCTGTGCTGGGAGTCCTGGAGAGCAAGGACTGCTACACCAACTCCTGCAAGCTTAGAGCAAGATGATCCCGTTTCCATGTGAATATCTATTGGGATATAGAATTGAAATCTTCTTTTTTGTTTGTTTGTTTTGTTTAATAGAAAATAAGTGCAATTTTTATAGCAAGGGAGGGGGTAAAATCCCTCCTGATATTTAATTAGTTAAAAATAACACACCATAACCAATAGATGAGGTATTTTTGGTCTGCTTGAAAATATATTCAGAATGGTAATATATCTTCTGTAGACATATTTAATCACCAGCAAACATGGTTTTAACATAAGTTAGCAGACCCTGCATGTCTGCTGCATTGGTTTGGTTCCTTTCAGAGTAGCTGTGCTGCACTACCTGTACGTGCTCTCACAAATGTGTAGTTCTCCTCCAGTTAGCCACAACTTCATTACTTTCTATTTTGCTGCTTGCAAAACTATGGAACTTTAGTTTTGCTGAAATACTTTAGGTTAGAAACACGGGACCTGGCTGGGAAGCCTCCGTCAGGCTCGTTTTGGTATAAAAATGAATTAGAAATTAATAGCCATGGTAATTAATTGTTCATACCAGTGTTTTGCTGTGTGTTGGGAGAGGAGCTCTCTTCCTGTGTGGAGACCCCTCTGAGGGGGCTGAGCACTGAGGCATTTGGGAGAAATGCTTCTGGAGGGACACAGCACAGGCTTGGAGCATGAGTTTGACTCTTCTCTGTTCACTTGATTGCCAGTTGTTTGTGCATAACCCACCCCTTTTCCCCTGACCTGTTTCTTGGTCTGAGCTGCTCAGCCCCTTTCTGTGTAGGACAGAGGAAACCCCAAGCTCTGTCAGAGCAGCCTGAGAGCCCAGGTCTGTACTTGATATTTGATGGTACCTTTTGGAATCTATTTATTTTTGTTTGGTTAGGTAAGGGGGTGCTTTTTCTGTTTTGGGAATGGGGCTTTTTTCACATTCTGCTGTCCTTTCAGAGGACAAATAGTACTTAGAGTCTGTGTAGGTCACTGGCAATTCTGGGAGGTGACACAAGTTATTTCTTTTACAAGCAAAGGAAGTAACAGGGAAGGATTACCTTATTTTCCTGATTTCCTGATATCTCAAATTTGTTGATTGTAAAGTGAAGGAAAATACATGTACAAATCTTCTTTTAACTACTTACAAAGAGAACTTGGTGTTCTGATCTGTAGAGTCCTCCTTCCCCTGTGCCATACCTGTGGTTGTGATTTTGGGGAGCAGGCCCCTGGCTAGAACTGCTGAACCCTTTACATTTAGAGCAGTTTTATAGCAAAACTTTTGAAGAAATAATGTACATACAGTAAGGAGAGGAATGGGTGGAGAGAGGTAGTTTAAAGTCACTGAAAGCCACACAGACAGGTGTGGGCTGTTGCCTCCCCCAGGTTGGGAGCTTTGGTAGCCACGTCTCATCCCTGGACTCAGTCAGGTTTGCCAGACTTACAGTGAAGGGGAGAACAGGCACCAGTCTGTAGCTTTTGGAAGAAAATGCCAGATATAAAAGAAAAAGAACCCCAAATTTATGCCAATTACTGTTTAACATTGGAGCTTCCACCAGCTCTACAGTGAGAGGTGGGAGCCAGAGGTGCACTGAAAGCACAAAGTCATGTTATCTGGAGAAGGAAATGGTTGTGGGAGTATTGAAATGCTGACACAAAACTCTCTCCCTTTCTGACCCTTTCACCTCCTAACTGGAGACAGGCAAACTGTTCTTCCTTTCTCAAATCCCAATTCAGTGAACTTGGTAGCATGAATGTAGCATTGTGCAACTATTGAAAATCTTATTTAACCCCCAAAGGGTCCATTTATGTATCCACTTGAGTGATTTCTCTGTAGAATTGTTGTGTATCCTCACTGACCACTTTTAGTACTTGGGGTGCAAAGTAGAAGGTAGATTGTACAGTAATTTCTGTGTTGGAATGGACACTATGGACTGTTCTGGTGCAGTTTATGGGATATGACAGCTGATGAATGCATTTCCCTCCAAAGATCTATATTCCTCATAGCTTGTGATGTTTATGACATGAACATATTTTTTCCTTTGTAGCATTCATTTGCCTAAAGAGACTAAATTCTCTCAGAGCTGTGACTGGAATAGAGTTGTGATGTTTGATGTCCTGTGTGCAGCAGCGTCCTTGGAGTTAACCACTGGTGACAGAGGAAAACACTTTTATTCCCCTTTTTCACTGGTGGAGTTTTTCAGGTGGCTGCTGGGAGAGGAAGGGGTTAGCAGAGGCAAATCAAAATTGTAATTCTTTAAACTTTAGAGGTAAAAATAGAGCCTGGAACTTCCACAGTGAGACCAGCCTGTAAAGGATGAGCCCAGCGTGGTCCCAGCCAGGACAGCTCCAAGTGTGTTCCTCATCCCCTGTGCTCCTGCAGCATCCCCTGGAGGTTCTGGGGCTCCCCCAGTGCCCTGCCCGGGGCAGCTGTGGCTGCTGGGCACACAGGACAATCTGCCATTCCACTCCTACCTGTTCCTTCAACTCTCACCACCCTGCTCTCGGGGTGTGTCTGAAACCAGTTCTCTCCTGTGCTGCCAGCAGTTCCGTGTGCCTGGGCTGGGTGAGGGGTGAGCAAAGAGCAGCTCCATCCTCACTGCCCTGTCCCACCGGGGAACTGCTGCTGCTCTGTGCTCTGGAGCTGCCTTTAGCAGGGGCAGGAGAGTGGGGACACCTGGTTCACTTGAAGAGAAGCAGATTAAACCCAGATGGCTGAACTGGGTGCCAGCCCTGGCTGTTCACCAGCTGCGGGTGGAGTTTGTGCTGCCCTTGCTGGAGGCAGTGTTGGATGTGACCCCCAGCCCACGCCTGGGTAAATGTGTTATCACACCTGTTAAATGTGATAAATGTGTTATGGCCCGGGCTGGCAGTGTCACCTCCAGGAGAGGAGGGTGGCAGGAAGGGCCTCAGCTGTCCCAGCCCTGCTCCTCAGCCTGGCTCAGAGCTGGGAGTGCCCCGAGGATGATCTCTGGTGCCTGCAGGGAACGTTCACTCAGCTGGAGAGGCCTGGGGGATCATAGGCTCTGTGGATGTGGCACTTTCAGAGAGGCTTTTCTCTTTTCCTCTTGTTTGGCTGGGAAGGAAAGGGAAGAAGAAAAATTCAAGTTACCCGTGGCATATAGAAATAGGTAGAAACAGATAAAGCTTTTTGCACCTCTGCTCATGCTGCAGCCACCAGCTTTCATTTGCAGCTGACCTCCAGGCCTGGGGTGGGAAACACGAATTCCCAGATAATCCCTTCCTGTGTTAAAAAAAACAAAAGCAGAAAAATCCTTGTAGCTCCAGCAAAACATCTGACTGCAAAAGGTACCCAGCCAGCTCATCCTGCCCATTGTGAGGACTCTGCTGTGGGATCCCGCCTGCTCCCACCTCTGGAGCCACCAGAGCCAGTGGAGGGGCTCGGCCTCTGTGCAGGAAACTCCAGGAAGGAATTTATTCTTCATTCCTCAGCCTGGACTTACTGCCTGGAGCTCAGCACAGGGTTCCTGCTTCCAGTGGCGTGTCCATGTGCTCCTGTGTCCTCATCCCCAGGCTCTGTCCCTGGCTCTGGGGGGATGCTCCCTGTGCAGGGAAGTGTGAGCTGGGATGTGGTGTCTGGCTGCATGAGCACCGCTCGGGATCCTGGCACGGACCCACCCCACAAGCAGCTCCTGCTGCTCCTGCCTTGCTGGCCTGTGCTGGGCAGTTCCTGTTCCCAGGCTCTGCTGGCAGGGCTGCTCGGCACCCTCGGCAGCACAAGTGGGGTTGGCTGAAGGAATGGAAAATGCTGGTTATAAACAGCCAGCCTGGCAGGATCTGGGAGCGGGAGCGTGTCCTTAATCCTGGCCCCATTCTCAATCCCACTGCAGGTGGAATGCCAGGCTCGCTCTGCTCTCTTGGTCTAAATGTAAACATTCAGCCTCTCACCAGCTGGTTTGAGTCACACTTGGATATTATTCATGTCTTAGTCCAGGATAAGATATGTTACTGTATGAGTGAGAAAATCCTTCCAGGGCCCTTCCATTTGGCACCTGCTGGCAGAACCCCAGGGATGTGCTGGGCTGTGTCCTCCTTCCCAGGGAACCGGGCCCCACTGCCAGGTGGGCTCAGGTAAAGCTCAGCTCAAGTCAAGCTGAGTTGCTCTGTGCTCTGGGTTTTGCTGTGCCAGTCCCTGGAGCTGGGGACAGCCCTTCCTGAGGATCCCAGTGTCCTCCCAAGGGCTATTGAGTGGTGATATCATTTTCCACATCATCTGTAAAGACTTTGTGATCCTGTATTTTGTCCCACTGACCACAGCCTATCCCTAGCTTTCTGCATCTTCCATGGAAGTGTTTTTTAATTCTCATTCTGGAAACACAAGCCAAAGTCAACTGGAAACTGTTACTGGCAAGTCAGCCTGGTAATGATCTCCTCTGTGGGAGCTGAGGGAGTAAATGGGTGGTTTAATGGCCATGACCCTGATTGGGAACATTGTTATTCCCAGGTCATGACCCTGATTGGGAACATTGTTATTCCCAGGTGATCCTGCTGTGCCATGGGCACAGTTAATGGTAAGATAACCTCTTGCTGGGGCAGTGCATCATCTATCAAAGAGCACCAGGAACCAGCAGCAGCTTTGGTTCAGAAATAACTTCAGCCCAATTTACTGCCAGTCAATGTGAGAAATGTAAAGACTGAAAGGAATAAACATTGTGGACATTAAATGTAAAGAATCCATCTGAAGAGAAACTACATTGCTTTTTTCCATAAATGTTAGTAAATATTAAAGAACTAATGCAACCTAATAATTTTTTCACAGTATTGTATTGCTTTTAGAGTATCCATAAAAGTGACATAGGTAAGAACAGATAAGACCCATCACAGGTTGTCGCCCTGTGTTCTGAGAATCGGGATAATTACTCAGTTCTTTGGGCATTCCAAGCTTCCTTATCTCAGCATCCCAGTGGCCTGCTGATAATCACAGCAGGAGTGCCCTATAAACCTTTAGCAGGAGTCTCTCCACCTGCACTGATGAGCTGAGATAGACCCCCAGGCACCCAAAGGAGCCCCGTGCTGGTTCCGTGTCCCCAGGTGCTGGTCCCATGTCCTGGGGTGGCCCCTGCTGGGCTTTTACCCCTCTCTACAGCCTCACCCTTGGGCACAGCCCCTGCCCTGCTCCCCACTCTCCTCCCAGGGCTGCAGGGATGTGTTGGGTTGTACCAGGGGAGTGTTTCTCACTGGGTGACTGAGCTGCTGCTGAGGCTGTGGGCTGCTCACTGGACCAGGGACTGGTCACTGCCACCATCCCCTGGTCTCTGGCTCAGGACCAGCTCAGATGCACGTTGGGTGGATTCAAAAAGCTTGAGTGAAAAGTGGGGGGGTTATGAGATAATTGGCTTCTAATTTGTACTTTTAGTGCTAATTCTCCATTGCAGTAATACAGACCCACCTACAAGGTGCTGTAAAAGTGAAGCTGGTGCAGAGCTGGGAATTCAAGGACAGGGATCTTTGTCCTTACCTTTGGAATGCCCTAAAAACCTCAGAGATAAACACAGCCAAGTGAGGCCCCTGAGCAGGGATCCTGCTCCCTGCTGTGCCCCTGTGCTTAGACCTGATTTTGCTGGGGGTTCAGGTGGGGGTGGCTGAAGGAACCGAGCGGATTTGTTGTTCCCCATCCCCGGGAACCAGCCTGGAGTCATACCCAAACGTGCTGAATGGGCTGTAGCTTTTCTGCTGTGTATTTCCTGTTGTTCTTTAATAACACTATTCCTGGAACTGGGTGACTTCAGTTGTGATACCAAGCAACAACACAACCTTAGCTCTCAAGGGCCGGGAGCCAGCGCCCTTTTGGGATCTTTTTCCCCTTGGAGTTCAGGCACCAGTTTTCATTTCCAGCTCCCTTTGCTTCTGCAGTGAGGGGACATCAGCAGCTTTCTGAAAAAATACCTTGGTGCCTGAGTAGCAAGGAGAAAAGGAAACAGTGACAATGGGTCTGGTAAATGTGGAGAAGGATTGGTTATGTCCAGTAATGCCCCTAAACTCTGAGCAAGTTTCTTTCACCTTTCACAGAAAAAGAAGCAACATTATCAAAATAATGGGGGGAGCCCCAGACCACTTCAATGCAATTGATCAGTTGACAAATCTTGTGAAGATAAACCACTGCTGAGTCTGCCTTTGCTCTCTGTGGAGTTCAGAGGGAGCTGACAGCGTTGTGCTCCTTTCCCAAACCCAGCTCGAGTGCAGGGCAGTGTAGCTGCAGCCATCCCTGCTGGCTCCACACAGGCCTGCCCGGCACGTCCGGGCATTCAGAGCCCTCCCTGCTCTCCCGTCCCAGCAGGAAGCTGAAGGCACAGCAGGGGCATAAGGAGCTGGAAATGCTGGGCCCAAGAGAGCCCTGGGTTGGAGAGCCCAACCTGGGACATTCTGGTTTGGGGCCAAAATGGTCTTGAGGCAAATGGAGAGTTTTGAAAACAAAGACTGTGCTCTCCCAAGTCTCAGTGGGCCCTGGAGCAGCAGGCTGGCTCCTTGGAAAAGCGAGAGGAGGTTACAGTGACCCCAGCACCCTTGCTGTGGTTTCTGGCTGCTGCTGCTGTCCAGGGCTGGGGCCAGCCCTGCCTGACTCAGGAGCCCTCTGCCATCCCTGCTGCCTTGGCTTTCTCTGGGGCTCTGCTGCTTTGTGTGGGATAACCAGGCCTCAAGTACACAAATGTTTCTAGGGCTAAAGACATGATTTAATAAAAAGAGACATTTCTGGGAAAGCTATTTTTTTCTCGTTTGTTTTTGTTGTTGTTGTCATTCTCTGAGTTTATAAACCCAGGAAATGGCACTTGGCAGATGCTGTGTGAGGGAAATGAGGTGTGATGAACCTGTGGTGCAGGTGAGGGACCTACAGGCACTGGGCACCTCTGCATGGCAGCAGCTGAACACACAGGAGCAGAGCTCATGAGGGACAAGAGGCCCAGGTGCAGCTAAAAGTGGAGGAAAGTAAAAAATCCTGATAATTTAAAAAAGGGACCATCTGAGAGCCACCAATCCAGTCATGGGGATAGGACAGGGATAGCTCAGAATGATTCAGATTCCAGCAGCATCTGCGGCTTAGTGAGCATGGGGTGCTAAGGAATTTAGAGCGCATTAGGGATTGTGCCTCTTCCTGGGAGGAAGGCTAATCCCTGAGCACCCTCCCAGACACAGAAATAGAGCCCTGGAGAAATCCAAGGGAGGTTAAAGGCCTGGTAATCCCCCTGGGGAAAACAGACCGGCTCCAAAACAGCACGTCCCCAGGAGGGCAGAAGGCAATGAATGAATTCTGATAAACCACTTTCTCTCCCACTGGCCTGCTTGAGTGAACTGCCAAAGGGAGCAGCCTTGGCTTGAACTCTCAGCTGCAATTTCCCCCTTATCTCCAATGCTGACAGTCACCTGCATGATCATCTTCTGATAGATGTGGTAACTGCAGCCCCTCAGCACAAAGAGAAACAGGCTGGACAGCTCTGTCATTTGAGCCATTTTTCTTCAGCCCTGGGATCTCAGCCTCTATTTCTCAATCCTCCCCATTTGGGGATGTTCTCCATGTGCCACCACCACAGTGAAGTGGGACGTGCCATATTCACTTCAGCTGTGTGACAGATGACAGAAATCACCTTTAATCCCTTACCACCCACTGCACAGCCTTGTGGCACCACTGGTGCCTGGAGGGCCTGGTGCCCAGGAAGATGGTCTTGATTCTTTCTCCTTTATCCTGGAACCATTCCATGTGTCCTGGTTTTAAATCAACACCATGAGGTACAAAATCAAATTTGCTGGAGAAGCCCAGTTACAAGGGATTACTTTTCCCTATTGCTTCTTCCCTCTCCCTTGGTGCTCTGTTGCAGGCAGTCGGTGATGGACACAAACTGGAGTGGAAGCTGTGCAAAGACCTGAGCTTAAGGTGAAATCACACAGAGTCGTGCTGGGCCCTGCTCTCTCCCTGTCCCCTCGTCCCCTGGCTGTATTCGGGGCTGTTCCTCAGACCCAGCCCCTGTCGTGCTGTATCTGCCACCTCCTCTTGCAGCTCCGCAGCCGCATCAGCCGTGCCCCGGCTCTGTCTGTGCCCCGCGGTGGCACTTTGCCACCACAGCCTCCCAGTGCTGGCCCCTGTCATCATCACACCTGGGTTTTGTAATCGAGCGTTCCCTCTTGTGCCAAAATACGAGCGGGATTCCCGGGAGCCTCTTAGGACCAGCACCGGGCACTCCGCCGGGGCTCCCCGCGGGTGTAAACACAGCGGAGCAGGGGATTAGCTCCAGGGCACTGCTTGCCGGCCAAGTCTCACTGCCCAGCCCTTGACACTGTTTCACTGACTCAGCCGAGGCTCGGAGCAGTTGACAGAAATGATAGAAGGCTCTCAAATCCTGACTGGCAGGGGAGGGGATGATTAATGGCTGGATTTAATGTTTTGTTCTAAAGGCAGGCGGGTATGCAGTGAAACTAGCAGATGTCAGGTTCAATGTCCACAAAGGAAGGCGTTTTCTTTGCGCCAGGTGCAGCAAAACCGTGTGGGATTCATTATTTCAGGATTTACGGGCTTTACACAGGCTCAAAAGCCAACCAGACAAGACCACGAAAGAGAAATCCATTGAGATCTCCGAGCACAAAGGCACATTGTTGGCTCTGGACGTGCCTGAGCCATGAGTCACCAGAGGCGGGGAAATGTCTCTACCCGCTTGCTCCGCTCTTTATCCTCAACCCCGGGCACCCGCTGTGGCCCGGCAAGGGCTGGAGGCAGATGGTGCGTGATGGACCTGTGCCTGAGGGAGTACGGCAGGTCATGCGTGAGCCTCACATCGCCCCGGAGTTATTTAAGGTGAAAGGCACGGAGCTGCCTCCTCCCCAGAGCGCCGCTTTGCAGCAGCGCAGCCCCGCGGGGCACACAGCCCAGCTGGGCACCCGGCACCGGCACCTTCGGCAATAAAAGCTATTTCTACTGGTATCGTTCCCAGGTCTCGTTTGAAGAGGGTGCAATTGCTCTGTTGTGGCTCGGGAGTGCAAAGGTAGGAGCCTTATCAGCAGGGTACGGAGCTGCTGCCCGTAAACACACCTGTGCTTTCCAGCGGGGGCAGCCGCCCGTGCTGGGCGCGGCTCGGGGACCTCCCCGAGTCCTGCCCAAAGGTAATTTTATGTCACGGCCTGCCGTGTCCCCCGAGTCTCCCAGGCGAGGATTTGGGAGGTGTGGGAAGTGCTGCGCTGCCGAGCGATCGTTTCCTGATTGCACACACTTCCCAAAGACACCTGCGGGCGGCTGATAACAGGCGCTGACTGGAAATAACGCCGCGGCGGCACTTCTGTGTGCAACAAGTGGCTGTCAATGAATCACTGAATTACTGAATCACTGAATAGCTGGGGTTGGAAGGGACCTCTGGAGATCGTCCAGCCCAGCCCCCTGCCAAGACAGGGTCACCCGGAGCAGGTGACACAGGAATGCTTCCAGGTGGGTTTGGGATGTCTCCAGAGAGGCAAGACTCTACGACCTCCCTGGACAGCAAAGAAGAGCAAAATGGGAAAAATGTTCTCCCGCTCTGCTGCCATGTGCCATGGAAAGCTCCACTTGTGTCCATCAGAGCTCTCCCTAAAACACTCCTCTGACGGTCCGGGTACCACAGACATTGCTCCAAAGTCAGGGGCTGATTCCCTGTTCCTGCACAGGCACCTGCTCCGCCTGGGACGGCGGCCGACATCCCAGGGGTGACCCTGAAAGGCGTTTATCGATCCTGTCCTCGGCTGGCACCAGACGGACCAGTCTGGGATGGGGGAATGGGCACATACGGGTGTTGTGTTTGGGATTCCGTGTCCATCACCATGGCTCGTGTCGCGGGCCGGGGGTCTCCTGTGTGAGGGGAGGGCGATGCGGGCGGCGGGGCCCGGCCGATTCCCAGCCCGGGGATGCGGCACCACCTCAGGTCACATCAC
>VXBC01007163.1:176985-198860 GCA_013399945.1 Ploceus nigricollis
GTCCCCGAGCCCGGTGCTGTCCCCGCCGGCCGCCCCGCAACGCCCAAGGGGCCACCAGTGCCATCCGCCAGCCCTTCCCATGCCAGAGCCAACGCCAGGAGGCCAAAGCCGGAGGAGGCCGAAGTGGCCGTGTCGCCCCTGCCCAGTGCCAGTCCGGCCCCCAGTGCCACCGGCGCCACTCGGCCGCTCTCCGCCTCAGCCCCTCGGGCGGGGGGCTCCTTCGAAATCCACCCGGCCCCCAAACCCGACTTGGCGGCCATCCCAGCCCACGACCTGCAGGCACAGGCTCTGGCCAAGCTGCGCCTGAATTCGCGCAATTCCTTCGTCTTCGTGCCCCGCCGGGAGGGCAGCCCGGCTCGGCCGCCGGCCCAGATTGCCAGGCCAGGGCCACCGCCACCGCCCTCGGAGGAGAAGGCACCCAAGGAGCCCCCGAGGGCTTCCGCCCCGGAGCAGGAAGAGCCCATCACTTCCCCACCGGCGCCTCTGGAGCCGTTGGTACCTGTGACTTACATCGATGACATTGTGGAGCCGGACAGCGGGGCTGGCCCGCCTGCGAGCACGGGGAGCTTGGCGGATCAGCCCGGAGGAGCTGGCGCTGACCTGGAGATGGAGTTTTCCTCTGTGCCCCTCTACAGACCACACTCTGCCCCCCAGCAGAGGGGAGGCAGCACCTTCACTGTCGTGCCCAAAAGGAAGCCCGTGGCCCCGGGGCTGCAGGCTCTTGCTGATGCCAGCGGAAGGCCGCGGCGGGAGGAAGAGGAGGAGGAGGAGGAGAGCAAAGGAAGAGGCAAAGCCGTGGAGAACGCTGATGGGCCTCAAGTGGGGATATCCCATAAAAAGCGCTACCCCACGGTGAACGAGATCGAAGTGATCGGGGGGTACCTGTCCCTGGAGAGGTCCTGCATGAGCAAGACGGGCTCGCGCCGCAAGAAGGTAACTGGGCACCTCTGTGCTCAGCAGCCAGGCTGCAGGTGGCCCGGGGCTGCTTTGGGTTTGGCTGCTCATGAGGCACTGCTGGGAGCATGGGCAGCGTGTTTGCCCCTTGTGGGAGCCAGAGGCTGCCCTCAGAGCTGGCTGAAGCAGGGGGTAAAACGGACTCAGAAGCGAAGCCTTGGGGCTGGTGGAAAACAGGAGAGGGAAGGTGGAACTCCATCACGCTGATGGAAAAGACATTTCAGAATGTTGAGGAAGGAACCAGAGATTAATATTTCTCATGGTATCCAATATTAGGAGAGTTTGCAACTCTGCAAGCCCAGTGTCTTGTTTGCTTTTACTGTCTCCTGGAACTTTAAAGGGAGCCTAAGGACCACAGCTGGGAGATGGGAGTTGGTGTATTAAACAGAATTTGCCCTCAGGGAGGGGGCACTGGGGTCTGTCCCACAAAGCAGCTGAGGTGGGATATGCCCTGCGACAGCTGCAGGGCCTCTCCCGCCCCAGCCCTTCTTGGAGATACGATAATGGAAAGTAAAGTATTTCAGGAATTTAGGAAATCAGGGAGAGCTGCGTGGTTGGAACAGCTGTGGGCTTGCCCTCCCGCTCTGCTCTGCTCGCTGTGTCTGAGGGGTTGGACATGTTGAGCTGCCCGTGGTCCCTGGGCAGGGTGGCACTGGCGTGTTCCTTCATTAGTGATCTATTGATAGAGGCTCAAGAATTAGGTCTCGATTAGGCAGAAAGAGATCAGTAAGAACTTAACTCCCATTGATAGGATTATACCACCTGCTCCTTCTGAATGTGCAGCTACAGCTCTGAAGATCCAGGAGATGCTGATTGCTCCAAATGCCTTTGGAGTGAGCAAATGCCAGACTTTCTCATGGCCTGGGGAGTAACGTAGATCCTTGTGAGCCCTAAATTGAGAATTAATCTTTGTAGTTCTTGGTGAAATGCATTTCGATGTGATAAGGAAAATATATCAAGGGAAATATAGGTTAGATATTAGGAGAAAGTTTGTTACAGAAAGAGTGATAAAGTACTGGCATGGTCTGCCTGGGGAGGTGGTGGAGTCACCATCCCTGGATGTGTTTAAAACAAGCCTGGATGTGGGTGCCAGGGTTTAGCTGAGGTGTCAGGGAATGGGTTGGACTTGATCTTGAAGGTCTCTTCCAACCTTGTAATTGGGTAAGAAGAGAAGTGGGGGACAGTTGTTGGGCTCTGAAAGCAGCACACTGAGCTGGCAGATCCTGACTTTTAGGGCTGTGATGTGATGTGTTTTTCCACAGTGGGAATTGTTGTTGAACATTTCCGTTACCCAAATCCAGGTAGATAACTGAGGGACTGAATGCACATGGGTGCCTGAGGCGCTGAGCATTATAATTTGAGGCAATCCTTTGAGCAGGATGCATCTCATTTGAAGGGAGGCAGGGAGTGCTGCTTCCCTGGCTTAACGCTGTCAAATTCCTCCCTAAGCACATGCAGCCTGTGGTAATTTGATGGTGACTAATGCAGAGAGCAGGTCTGGAGCACCTTGAGATCCAGAACAAGCAAATGAGCAGAGAGTGCTGATTCTTGCTCAGTGCTCCTGAAGCTTTTCCTTGTTTTTCTACAGGGAAATGCTTGGTCAGACTGGAGTTGTTCTGCTGCTTAAACTCCTGCTGGCTTGCACTCATTGCAGCTGTTTTGGCTCTGTTCAGGTTCAGTTTGGGGTGTTAATTTGATTTACACCAAATCAGGTGTGTGGTATGAATGGTGGCAATATTAATACAGCATGTTACGGTTGTGAGTGCTCTTAGGATGCAGCAGAGGACACAGAGGGAATCTTGTGGGATGGTCATTTGGGTAAGCCCTACTTCTGATGGAGCTGAGGAGCTGATTTTTCTGAGCGGGGGATGCTGTTGGGGCACAAAGAACAAAGCCTGAAGTAAAACCAGTTAAATGGTGCACACTGGAAGGCATCCTTAACAGTACAAAAAGGAGGGAGGGAGATGAGCACAAGTCCAATGCAGTGACTGAATTGGTTTTTGTTGGTCAAACCCAGAGAAGGCATGTCCAGCCTTGGAGCTGTCTGAAACTTGCCAGGAAAAAGCTTTGAGCAACTGGGAGGTCAGTCTTGCTTAAGGCAGGAGTTTGGGCTAGAGACCTCCAGAGGACCTTTCCCAGCCTAAAATATCATGTGATATTGGTTAACTACTGTTTTGTGTGTCAGTGGTGGATTTGTGTGGCATTGGGCAGGTCATGGAGCTTCTCTGCCCTGTTCTTATCAGCTTAACAGCATTAACTGCCCTGCTGTGCAGCTGAGGTGCCAAATACTGCAAGGTGCACACACAGCTGTTCCCTAAGAACTGTATGTGGGGTCGTCCTCCAGGAGAACTTGTGTAAACATTTGGTTTCTGAGAGGAGAGAGATTAAAAGGCAAAGGAGAAACTGCCTGTTATATTTGCAGAACTCAGGAAGCTGAAACAAATAGGGACCCTTTGAAAAATAAGATGGAGCTGAAGGAAAGTAGTCAAGACACAAGTTTCTGGGTGAAATTAAATGTGGTATGGGAGAAACACCCATTTTTCTTTCACTTCCTTTCTGCTCAGTCAAGCACAGAGTATGACTTTGTAGCCAGTGTCTAGAAGATGCTGATGGGGGACAAATGGAAAAATTTCTGTTTACTCTTGACCTAGAGGATGTTTGTGGCTTTACTCTGGGTAATAAGGCTGAGTGTTGATGCCTGAAAAGGAAGGAGCTCGTATTAAGATGCATTCCTTGGTTTCTTCCCAAGAGATCACTCTGTGTCTCCAAGGCAACCAGCCAAAAACAAGAGTTCTGTTTTGTAGCTGTGTCGAGGTTTTCAGAAACTTGATTTTGGCCTGAATTGGGCAGAAACAGACTGTTCTTGTGAGCAGAGAGCTGCAGTTGTTTGCTAAAACCAATCCCCTTTCTTTTTTTGGGCTGTCAAAACCTGATGCTGGTTTTAGTGAGCAGCTTCTGTGTCTTTTGGGGTGAACAAGCCCTTCTTGTGACATGCATCTTCCTTTCCAAACCTTGCTTTTAAAAGGTCTTTAATTATGCTCCATACTCAAGAAAGTAGTGCTTAGTGAAACTTCAAGAACTTGGAAAAGTTTAACTGTTTGCTGATGCCCAGCAGGAATCTGGGAGATAAACAGCAGGTCAGCACAGTCTGGACATGCTGTGGATCAGTGGCTGTCTGTGCAGTCAGGGGTAATGATTTATTAGGAAGGAAGGTGTCAGCCCTGCCAGTTGCACCCCACTGTTCTCTGAGATGCAAATGGTGTTTTTCTTCAAATGTAGAAATTCAGCCTGCCTTTTCCATCCCCATGTCTGCCCACTGATTGCCTGACTGTGGTAGTGGTGCCAGCAAAGTGGAGCTGATGTGATCTGTGTCCCCTGATCCACATCCTCTGGCTTTTTGGGAGGGTGGCTGGGACAGGCTGGGAGGGGGTTCCAGCACTGCTCTGCACAGAGGGAGCTCCAGCCCCTGCTCCTCGCTGCTGACAGTGGCTGTGGGACTTGTGACTTTGCTGTGGCCTGGGGGATGCTGCTGCTTCAAGGCCTTTCAGGGTAAACAGCTTTATTGCTCCTTCCAGACCTTCAGATATGTGAAGCAGCTGTTACTTTGGGGGTTGGAGCTGGAACTTGGTGAGGGAGAGGAAGATGATGTATTGGAAATAAAAGATCTGTTCCCAGCTCTGTTGTGGAGCTGCTGTGGGGGGACCGGGGCTGTGAAGGTCAGTGTGGGGCTGTGTGGGATGGGACAAATCAGGGTCTGCAGGTGGAGGGGAGAGCCCCAGCCCTGCTCACCCTGGGGGATGGATGAGCTGGAGCTCCTGTGCTCCTGCAGGGGTTCAGATGCCCTTCAGGGCTGTTCACCTGCTCTGGGGCTGTTTTGAGAGCTCTCCAAGCAGTACCACCAGCAGTTCAGATAAAGCAGTGTGGGTGGGACTCAGTCAGAAGTGCGTTTGCAGCTCCTAAGGGATGTGCCAGGAGCTGTTGGGCAGCTGCTGGAGGAGCTGGCTGAGCTCTCAGAGAGGACAGGATACATGTGCAGGGGTGGAAGGAGACCTACTGACCTTTATTCTAAACCGGGAGTGGGACAGAGGATGCAGCATACTGTTAGTGACCTCTGCTCAGGGCTCCTCTTTGTACTCTATTATTGCAGAGAAGTAAAGGCATGTCAGCAGTGCCAGGAGGAAGGGAAAGCTTTGCTGCAGGATGTGGATCTTCGGGATCTCAGAGGATAAAATCCTGCTCATCTGAGCTGACAGGAGTCAGTGGTGGTTTGGTTACCTGCCAGAATAACGTGCAATAAAGTTGTTGGTGAGATAGAAATCTGGATTTCTGCAGAACATGTGGTTGGTGTGTGGAGTGAGAGCGGGGGAAGGACAGAGCACTGCAGAGCCAGCTGGGCTCCCAACGAGCAGTCACTGGCTTTGGGCTTCAGGCTCTCCTCTGGCTGGAGGCTGGACTCTGCCCTGGCCCTGCTCTTTCAGTGTGTCACTCCTGCAGTGCATCCTGAGTTTTCCTCTCCAGGATCCGGTACCTCCTGGAGATCCTGCAGGGAAGGTGAATGAATTCTGGCCAGGCCAGCCAAAGTCCTGTGAATAACAGGACCTGAGAGCCAACAGACATCAGGTTGTTGATGGATTTAATGTTTTGTGCTTGTCACAGCTGGCAGTTTGCCGTGTGCTGGCAGGCGAGTCGCAGCCCAGTGTGAGCAGGGATTAGGGGAACAAGGCTGCTGGGATCCAAACAGTTGGACTCTAAAGCTAAATTGTCTTCAAAGATGTTCAGCTGAACTTCAAAAAGTTCCAGTTTACACAAACTTTAGCATGGTCCATGTCCTAATCTTTTGAGCTGTGTGATGCCTGAATGTGGCTTCCAAATTCCCACTTAAAAGTCTGTTAAAAATTATTTTAAATACCCCTCAGTTTTGATCATGGACAGCAGCCTTCTCGGTCTAACCTGCTGAACTTCTTGCTCTGCAGTTTTCCATCTGTTCCATTCTGCTGGAGATGGTCTCCTGTGAGAACCAGGTGTAGGTTTGGGATGTTGGCAGGGATCAACATTTCCAGCTGCTGCCCAGACCTGTTTGGAGCAAGTCTGCACAGTGTGGAGTCTAAATACTGGTGGCTGCCTGAAGTTTTTTTTTTGCAATGTATGACACAAGTAAATTAACCATAACACAAGTAAACTAATCTGGTAGTAGAAGAACTCTCTCTGCAAAAATTCCTTTGATTATGTCATCTCTGTGTTTTGGAGGGGTCAGGGCAGAGATTTGTGTTCTTTAGCTCTTGGAGAACTGCATGTTCCTGTTCTGTTTTCTATCTCTGGCTGTGCTCTGCTGGGGCAGATTCATCTGCCACCTTTAAGGAGGGGCCATGGCAATATCTGAAATGGATGTATTGCATTTTTAGGAGATGAGGTCAGCAGTGATAAGTCATGCTCAGGAAATAAGTGTCTTCGATGATGAAGTACGGCCCCTCCCCTGTGGAGATGGTCTGCATTAGCTGTCAGATGGCAGCAGGCTCTTTCACCCAGACAGGGCCATTTTCCTGCCCTTTGCTAATTCCACTGATTTTTTTTCTGGGATGTTGATGGCTGAAGCCTGGAAATCAGAATTTGCTGCAGTTACAGCTTTTAAACCACTTCACAAGCTGCCCCCGAGGTTGTCAGTGGGGCAGTGGGTGGTTTTTTGTTTCCCCACTACAGGCCAGCACCTTGAGGTGCTGAGACTTTGTTGTATGAAACCCTGGCAGAGTCTGAGTCAGATTTATCTCATCTCTGTAGTGAGAAGCTCTCTGTGACTGAGGCTCTGCATGGCCTCACCACTCCCATGCTTCTTCTCATGCTGCAGTGACAGTCTGAGCTGGTCCCAAATTCCCCTGGCTCTCTTGCCCCTGTGTCCTGCCTGCTGCTGTCAGCACTGCAGGGAATGGACAGAAGGGCTAAAATAGAAACTCTTATGCAAATAAGAGCCAAGCCTGGCTTTGAAGCTGGTTAGGACGTGCCCAGGGCTCAGCCTGCCCCAGAGCTCAGGAGATTTGAAGTACTTTGTGCTCTGAACTCTAATCATGAGGATTACAGTTAACGTTTTCTTAATCAGTTTCCCTAATCTGTGGACCAGATTGGAGATGGTTTATAATTTCCCTCCATCTCAAGGATTCAGTTTGTTTCAGGTTGGTTTTTCCTTTCCACTCTGGTTTTTCCAGTATTGCGGTCATGGTGTTCTGAGAAGAGCAGAGGAAGGACATTGGGGTGGCTGGGGCAGGAGTCCTGCTGGGCTGTGTTATATGTGGGGAACAGTAGGGAAAATGAAAATATTTAGTTTCTGGGTGCAGTGGCAGTAAAGGAAATTGGGGTAAGAGCTGCTGCAGCAGCATCTCCTTCACCTCAGGGGTTGTACTCACCCCCCTCCCAAGTGAAACCTGAATTTAAAACCTATTTACAACCCAGACTCTTCCAGTGATTGCAGCAGTCTGTGGGGCTGGGAGGATATCCCTGTTTGCCAGTTTATGTAGGAAGAGTCACATGAAGTGTCTGTATCACACAGACCAACTTCACAAACATCCTGGGAAAATCTGGGCTGGAGGAACTCGGTGCTGATGTTTTCCGAGAAGTGCCCTTCGGATGATCTTGGGAACTTGGCAGGATGGAGCTGCTGCTTTGTGGGCAATGTAAGAATGTAGGAAATATCTCAGACAAAACACTTGTGTGTGTAGGGAAATTGTGTCGCTTGCAGCTCTGAGGGCACATCCCTGAGGCTCCTGGTGAACCTGCTGCACTTGCTTCTCATCGAGGAAGTCCCTTTGCATGTTAAAAGAGAGAGCAAGGGCAAGAGAGACATGAACTCTGTTGTGCAGGTGATATTGTTCACAACATGGGAGTCTTTTGGTCCTAAATGAGCTCCTTGACAGGGTGGGAAATAATTCTACTCCCAGCCTCTCTCTATTTCCCATGGAATGATGCTCCATGGGTCTCATTCCAGCACCAAACCCAGGCATTTTTGTGAGCCGCTCTGGGCAGTCTGAGTTGCACAGAAATGTTTATGGGTGGCAGCTCCCAGCACTGCACCTTGTTGTAGCTACAAATGGGCTGCTCAGAGCTGCCTGTACTCAGAGCTCCTGTGCTGTTAGGGAGCTCTGTGTGGCTTTCATAAGGACACCAAGTCTTGACACTAATTGTACCTTGCTTGTCCTGCTCCCTTTGTGCATTCAGATGAGATTTGTTTTGTACAAGTAGGGAGATTTGTCCAGTTCTTAGGGGCCAAGTAAGTAATTTTTGAATTGCTTGTTAAGCTGTGGAAGGCTCTGGCTCCTCTGCCTGCAGATGTGAGGAGGAATAAAGGGCTTCCAGGGTGAATGGCTGCTCTGTGCCCTGGCACACTGGGGCTCCAGCTGTGCTTGTATGAGCACTGGAATCCCCCCTTGTCCTGCACAGTGAAGGGAAGAGTTAACCAAGCCACCTGCCCCACATGCTCTCAGGGCTGTCCCTACCCTGTCACCTCTCATCAGGAATTTGAAACTTGCCCGTGTCTTGCAGAAGGAGTTTAATATTTCGAATCTCCATGCATTGCTCCTATCTGCCATGTGCTTCAGCATATTGATTACACAGAGCTGGCTTTGTGGGTTGCCTTGTAAATGGAGACTTTCTTGGTTTGCCTTGTGGCTTGGGAGCTGGGATGTGATCCTGAAGGAAATGTCTCCTTTGCCAGCCACACAGGGCTTCCCTGACGTGCTCCTGCTGTAAATCTTTAGTGCTCTTAGCTCTACTCAGTAACTCACCGAGGTGCAGTTAATGGCTGAGCAAAAGTCAGTGTTACTCTCAGGAAATACTTCTTGGAAAAGCATGATCAAGTGATTCTGTGCTGTCATAGTTCTAGTTCCCTAAAACTCTTCTTTTTGTACAGAATGACAAAAGAGTACATTTCTGAACTGCCATCTGCAGTTTTCTGGGCATACTTAGAATGCTTCAGCCATAGCAGTACAGGGTTAATCTGATATAGGAACCAAGCCTCAAGTCCCCTCTGTTCCTAGGGATATTTGTCAGGGAAAAACCCTTTCTTTCTGTGTCAAGGAAGGGCTTTAGAGGCACAAAAGCTCCTTATCTTCTGAATGATAGCAAATGCCTTGGTGATGTGCTGGTGATTCTGCAGTCCCCAGGGTACTATTTCAGGCTGCCCACATAGTCTGTGCCTGGAGTTATTCAACAATTTGGGCTGACACATGACTGTGTTTTCAAGACAAGCACAGACACATAGACAAGCTTACTGCTAACTCCAAAAAAATGGCTCATTTTTCCAAAAATCCTTTATCTATAAGTTTCTTTTCGTGGGAGCTGTCTAGATCATTGCAGGCTGCTGTGAAAAAACTGAAGGTCTCTGCAGAGGTTTGGGGTTTATGAACTGCTTTTCTGTCTCCTTTTACTAAATCTGCTGCTCTGTGGGACTGGTCAGATGGGAAGAGCAGGGTAAACCCTTTGGGGATCTTTGTCCACTAAAAAATCTCTGCTTCTACCCTGTTTCCAGTCTCACAAGCAGTTATTTGTCTGTGCAGAGACCTTCCCTCTCACTCCGTGGCAGCCGGGAGGTTGTTCTGTGTTAGAACCTCCTCTTTGTACGGGTCCTGAGCCTCCACCCACCAACCCCATGGATTTGGAGCTCGAGCAGCTTTCCTGCCCTGCTTGGGGGCTCTTTGCAGCCCTCCCTGGGATGCTCTGTGTGCACAGGCTTGCTGCCACTCCCAGCTGGCTGCAGTTTCAGGTATCAGGTGATGTCTTGTGCCTCCTTGACCCAATCTTTAGACAACCAGTGCAGCAGCAAATGTCCGTGATGTGAGGTTACACAGGAGCACAAGGTTCTTACGAACACTCATTTTGTCTGTGCTTGATCTCTCAGAGATGTTGACCCCTGCTTTGTGTTCATGCTGAATTGTCCACCTTTCCTGCAGATAGCAGCCAAACCCTCCTGTGCTGCTGAGAGGAGGCAACTTCCTTGTGGGGGTAAAGGAGGGGCAGACACTGATCTGTTGTCTGTGGTGACCAGGGATGGGACCCAGGGAACAGCTGGAGCTGGGCCAGGGCAGCTCAGGCTGGAGATCAGGGAAAGGTTCTTCCCCCAGAGGGTGCTGGCACTGCCCAGGCTCCCCAGGGAATGGGCACGGCCCCGAGGCTGCCAGAGCTCCAGGAGCCTTTGGACAGCGCTGCCAGGGATGCCCAGGGTGGGGTTGTTGGGGGGGCTGGGCAGGGACAGGGGCTGGGCTGGGTGATCCTTGGGGTCCCTCCCAACTCAGCTTATTCTGTGATCCTGTAATAGAGCGGATGTGAAAAACTGCTTTAAATCACACCCAGCAGCACCTGGCAGCCCCTGCATGTCCCAGGTAGTCAGTGCAGAACCTGGATTTGTCACTTGGGAATTACTGAGGACAGAGGATGATGAGAGGAAATCAGTACGTGAAGAGAGCAGGTCTTGATCCCTGGTGCTGCTCAGCTGTTTGGATCTGGTGGGGTGCTTGGTGGGTTGGGACGTGCTGGAGGTGCTGTGGGATGGCAGGGGGGCAGGGATGGAGCCCAGCTTGTGCTTCACCACTTGCCATCCCATCCTGCTCCTCAAGGACAGAGCAGGGATGGCATCTCCGGCAGGAACCCTGGGTTTAGGAGATGGGAACCACTCCCATGTGGGAGGGGAGAGGGGCTCAGTCCTTCTCAGCCCCCCTGTTCTGGGCTGCTGTGATGGGGATCAAATGCTGACTTGGACTCTCCCTGCTGAAATATAATTATAGGATGATTTTATTCTTTTAATGCCTAGATCAGTTACTTTTTTCTGGCTGTTACAAGGTGAGGGTTTGGATTGTCAAAGAGGTTTCAGTTTAAAAGGTGTAAACACCCTAGTTATCATTTTGGCTTTGGCTCATCAGCCAAGCAGCAAATGTAATAATGGGTGGAGAAGAGAAAAGCCACAGTAAGGAGATTCCTTCTGGAGCTGAGGATGCAGATTAACCCCCAGAGACTTCCAGAGAGGCCCCTGGTGTGTGAGAAGCCATTGGGTCTTTGCTCTGTCATTAGTACTGCCTTGGAGACTTTCTCTTCTCCCTTTTGGAGGTGAGGTGGCTGCTGACTGTCATTGCTCATGTTGTAGGTTGGGGTCTATAAATCAGTTATTTTTGGTTTTAATAAATCTCTGTAGAGGGGGGCTCTTTGGTGGCTGCTCTGGGTGCAGCCTGAGCCCTGACAGCCTGACACAAGGTTGACTTCCCTTTTCTAAATGAGATCTGCATGACTACTCACATTTATACTTTGTTGGGCAATGTTTGCCCTGGCTTCTCTTTCCTGGATATTACTCATTACTGTTCAAATCCTAGCAAATAAATAAATGATTTTTGCTATGACAACAAGAATCTATCGGTTGAACAGCACAATATTTCCTGAAAAGCCTGATTTACTCTTTCCAGTGTGTCTGATTGTTGGGCAGAGTATTTATATATAAATATATATATATATATATATATGGGTTTGGGTTGGACCCTGGGTTTGTGACACAGCTGTGGGTGAAGCCTCCAGCTGAGCAAAGAGTGACAAATCCCTGCAAACATCCACAGCTGAAGGGTGCAAAATTCTTCCTTGCCACAACTGGCAGCTGCTGCTGGGGCAGAAACAGGGGAAGCAGTGCTGAGACAGGCTGGGCAGAGGCCTCTGGCTGGGCTCCAGTGAGCTTGGCTCTGCTGGGACACGCTTTTCTTCTAAAGAAACGTCCCCTGTTGCCTTTTGTGTTCCCATAAAAGTCTCTGTGGTCTGGCAAGGCGCTGCTGGCTGTGCAAACCTGTTGTCTGTGCCATGACTGGGCTCTTGGTTTTCCTTTTTGGCTGGTTCCTGGGACTGAAGCTGCCTGTGTTCCTTGCACACAGCACTCAGCTGTGCTCTGTAGCCACTCAGAGCATTTCTCTGCCCCGTGTGTCCCCTGGTTTTGCCTGAATGCTTCACCCTCCCTGTTCTGCTGGGTCAAGCAGAGCTGCTTTGTGCTTCCCTGAAAGCCTTTTGTGCTTAGAGAGGGGAGCTCAGGTGCTGCCACAGCAGGTTTTGGGGTTTGGGCTCTCTCCCCATGGGCAGGGCTGACTGAGTGCCCCAGGGTCCATCCTGTGCCAGTGCCTGCTTGTGCCTCATGTTTGCTCTGCCTGGGTGTGCCCAGGGCTTTATTGCAGCAGCTGTGGGGCTCTGCCTGGTGCAGGCTCTGGGAGCAGGGCTGGGATCTGCCATAGTATCGGTGTAAGGGCACCTCTGATGGGAATGAAATGATGATGTTTGTGTAGATTAGAAGGCTTTGGAATGTTGAATACTTTCTTTATTAAAATTATACTGTATTACATTAATATCTTATTTAAAGAGATATTATACTATTACATACTTACTTTTTTTTACTTATTTAACTCTAACTAAAAACTCGTGACTCTGCTGAGAGTCTGGAGCTACAGCTGGATTTGATTGGTTATTAAACTTAAACAATCTTTACTAGAATCTAATTAAGTAATCACTCTAGGTAAACAATCTCTATACTACATTCTACATGGGGAAAATGGGGAGTAGAGATAAGAATTGTTTTCTTTTCTTCTCTCTGCTGCTTCTCCATGCCTTTCTTAGTAAATCCTTGGGAAAAGGTTGAGTCTTGCTTTTCTCTGTAAAGAGAAATGAGGCAACACCATAGGGCAGGTCAATGTGGTTTGGGGAAACTTGTGCCATGGTGCCCCTGTGCCACACACAACTTCCTGTGTGAGCTGTGCAGGTGATCTTGGCCCCAGCTGTGCCCTGGGTGCCAGGGGCTGACTGGTTGCTCTGTGTCAAGGGCTCAAGGATTGCCTCCTGCTTGAATTGGCTGTGGAGAGTGGGAGCTGTTGAGTTTGGGGCTGTTGTTGTTGTCTCTGGGCTCTGTGTGGGATGTGGGTGTCTCCAGGCCATTTCTGCTCTGTTCTGCTCTTTGGTTTTGCTCCCTGCTGAGGCTGTTTTCTCCTCCAGCACTGCATGCACCTTTGGTCCAAACTGGACTCAAAGTCATTTTTCTTAGAGATTTCCTCCAGATAGCAGAAAACCAGGAACATTTAGTTCCATCTCCCAAGCTTAAATTCTAAACCCCAAGGCATATCTCTCCTGTCTGCTTTGTTTTCCGTGTTTAGCCAAGTACTTCTTGCCCTTCAGTGCCATTGGCAGCACTGGTAAGTGGCCTCTGTGCAGCTTCTGGTTCTGGGATAGCTCCTGGGCTTCCAGGAGCCCTGGGCACCTCCACCCTGGTGGCCTTTGTGCCTGGCAGCGTGGCTCATCCCCACAGGACAGATACCACATTGTGAGCAGTGACAGCCTGGCTCGGATCAGGGAGCATCTAGGTCAGCAGGGATGGGAAACTCAGGGAGCAGCAACTGGGATGCTCTCAGCTTCAGGACCATTTCATTCCAGTCCCTTTTCTCTGAAATAGAATCACTCTTCTCCTCTGTGTCATCTGGGGAGACTCAGAGTGGCTGGGGCAGGGAATGGGGAAAGGCAGCTGGCTCCCTCCATGCAGTGTCCATCCTGCCTTCTCCTGGGAGCAGGGGAAGGGAGCCAGCCTGTGTCCAAGGTCCATCCTGCCCTGGGGCAGAGTAGCTCCAGCTCCCGCTGTGGTTTGCAGCGTGGAGGAGCTGCAGCTGCTCCCTCTGGTACCCAGATTCAAACTAAGCTCCCCTTGCTGCTTTGCTGAAAAGCAGCAGTGAAATGCTCCCTGTCCTGCTCTGGTCCCTCCAGAGCTCCAGGGCTCCTGTGCATGGGCAGCACAGGTGGCACTGTGACCTGCTGGCAGCTCTGGCCCTTGGGGACATCCAGGTGTGACTTTGGCAACCCCTAATAATGTCACTCCAGTGCTCTGACCACTGCTGTGACAGGGAATGGGTGCACCTGAGCACTATTGGTGCTTGAGGGCTACTTGGGGCCAGGTGCCATTTCCCAGCCTCTGGGGATTTTCTGTGTGGCAGAAATATGGGATAAATGTGCTGCACTTGCCCCTGGCCTGTGATTACACAGCGTCTGGAGAGATCAGGACCATTGGGCTCCTGCCACCTGTCACAAGTTGCCACGTCCTTTCCATTCTGTTCATAACCCTATTAGCTGAATTTTAATTGTATTTAGAAATAAAGGGATCACAACACCCTTTTAGACAGCTGCTCCTGAACCTTGATCTGTGTTGGCTAAATACCTCCCTACTTTTGGCATGAATTTATTCCTGGCAAGTTTATCCTTCTTATTTGTCTGATGTGTGCTGGCATCAGCAATTCTCTGCTCCTCGGTGGTTATTTTCTGGAGTACATACAAAGAGCTGTTATGCTTTTTCTCCACCTTCACTTTTGCTGGTGTGAAGTTTTTGCCAGTGAATCTCCTGTGCACCTGTTGAGGTGACCTGTAACCAGATCCTTGGAGCACAGCAGTAGGTAATGATTAGGACAGGCAGGGCTGCAGGGGAACAAACCCTTCCCTCAGCTTTCCTTTTCAGCTTGTACCAGCACATCTGGAATTATTTCCACCACCTGCTGGGTGTTGCAGGGAGGAGAGAGCCAGGCAGTCCCTGATTCCAGCAGAAATGCCTTGCTTCATTCCTGGTTTATTTAAGCAGCATCCTAATGATGATTACAGTCCTGTAGCCAATCCCAAATTTTCTTCCGCAGTTATTCACAGGTAATGAACTTCTTAGTGCAAGGGTTGCTCTTAAACTCAATTCCATTTTTAGTGTTTTTGCTCTCCAGTTTTCTTCATGACCAGGAAATTCTAGTTAGCCCTTGATGAACTCCTGTGTTTGAGTCACTTTCATTTCTCAGTCTCCCAGTTACGGTGGAAAGGTCATTAGTGGCAATACAAGATAAAACTGGTTTCAAACAAGAACCTTTAAGGCCTCCCCCTTGTCCAGTATTTTCCCTGTCTGCTGCCAGCTGTTACCATCTCTCCTTTAGCTGCTTCCTTCTTCTCACGTCTGGTTTTAAGCCCTGTTTAATGTAGCTTAAATAGCTCTTTGCCAGAATGTCCTCCTAAGACTGGAGCCCTGATCATGGATGTTTCTGTTTTCTGGAGCTTGGATACACAAAGGAGTTGCCAGGAATTAGCAATGTCACCTTTCCAACACGTGGGTGCTTTCCTGCTTGTCTCTCCCATGAGGGACATGGTGGCAGCCCCTGCTGGGTGTCAGTGAGGTGCTGGCAGAGGGCACAAAGACAGGGGTGCTCCAGACCCCTGGGCCTCCTGCCTCCATCCCATCCATTTGGCTCTGTCTTTGGGGTTTCCCTCAGCGTGGCAAGAGATCCACCAAGGCACTTGGGGAGGGATTGGGGATCTGCAGTGGCTGCTTTAAACCAGGGGGCAGCCCTGGCGTGTGCAGTGGCCCGTGCCAGGGCCAGCCTGGGGATCAGTGGGTTCTTGTGCTTCTCCCTGATAATTCTCCTCTGCTGTTGCCCAGATGAAGATCTCTTTCAACGAGACAAGTCTGCAGACGATGTTTGAGTACCCCTCAGAGAGTTCCCTGGCAGAAGAGGATGAGGAAGAGGAAGGACATGCTCTGGAAACGGAGGAGAAATCTCGTACCTTTTATATTCCACGCCCAAACAGCACTTTGCATCCCAGTACACCTAACTCAGGTGAGTGAGGCACTGTGTTGGCACCGTGGGGTTTCTGGTGGTGTCTGACACTGCCCACATTTCCCACAGACCCTTAAGGGGCTCCACAGGGGTGGAAATGCTAGTGGAGGTGAACAGGGAGCTGCAGATGGGCGGCTTCCAGGCTGTCCCTGCTGGGATCCTGGTCCTACTTCTCTTTGGGGTGGTGAGGAATATTTACCTCATCTTTCTTCTTCCAGCAGATTTATCCAGCTACACCCCAAAGCACTCCGTGAAGTTCAGCGAGTGGCAGGAGCAGAAGTATGAGGGTCCTGCTGCAGAGGGATCCCTCCCAAAGGAAGCTGATTCCCATGGGAACCAAGTCATGGTGAGGCTATGAATAACCAACTCTTGTGCTCCCTTGTGGGGTGGGGGTTGTTCCAGGCAGTGGATGGGACAGGATGTGCCTTTCCCTGCACACCTGTGTTTGTGTTCCTGCCCAGGGAGCTGTGTCACTGCTCCCAAAGGGACCAACACACTGTCCCACTGTCACTACCACAGCTGCCCCTCCCCGGCTGTGTGAAGGAGACTCAAGGCAGCTGGCACACTCTGTGCTCAGCACAGGAAAGACATGGATGTTTTGGAACAAGTCCAGAGGATGCCATGGGGATGCTCCAAGGGCTGGAGCCCCTCTGCTCTGGAGCCAGGCTGGGAGAGCTGGGGGTGTTCACCTGGAGAAGGGAAGGTTCCAGGGAGATCTCAGACCCCTTTCAGTGCCTAAAGAGGGCTTATAAAAAACAGGGAGATCTGATTTTTTTTTTTTTTTTAAATACATGGGTGGGTGATAGTTCAAGGGGAAATGGTTTTAAACTAAAAAAGAAGATATTTAGATTAGATATTGGGAAGAAATTGTTCCCTGTGATGGTGGTGAAGCCTTGGCACAGGGTGGCTGCCCCTGGATCCCTGGAAGTGTCCAAGGCCAGGTTGGATGGGGCTTGGAGTGACCTGGGATAGTGGAAGGTGTCCCTGCCTCTGGCAGGAGGTTGGAACAAGGTGGGTTTTAAGATCCCTTCCAACCCAAACCATTGCAGGACTTTCTGATACTCCAGGGCACGTTTGGAGGGGGGCACTAACTAAACACACCCAGTTAGCCCGGGCAGGGTGCCAAGGCACCATCCAAGGGCGAGGGGGCTCCTTCGGCCCGGCTCTGACCGCCGTGTCCCTGTGCTCTGCCCGCAGCTCACGCCGGCGGAGAAGGGCGGTCTCTCGGATTTCAGCAGCGAGCCCGCGCTCTATTTCTGAGGCTGCTCCGCGGTGCTGCAGCAGCGGCTGCTGGGCAGGATGGGGCAGTGCAGCCGCCGCGCCCGCACGGAGCCGCCACCCAACCCGCCCAAACCGCGGCTTTCCCGGATCCTGCTGCCAAGGGTGGACCGGATGCTCTCGGGCATCTTCGGAGAATATTTGCACTGGATTTTGGGACCGAATTACTTCTTTCAAGGCGTATGATTTATTCTGTCTGTGGCCTTGCATATTCCTTGTTCAAGATCAGCTGCCGGTTAGGCAAGTGTGGGAAGGACATCTGTAATCCCGGGATGGATGTTGATTTTTCTCAGTGCTTGTCTGAGTCCAGGCACTGTGCAGGGTGTGGACAGCTTTTGCAACCCTTCTCCCGAGTGGAGGATGGCTCTGGAGTGGAGCACTGGGCAGTTAGGTGGGTTCACAGCGTGGCTGTGATTTGACACATTTGGTGTCAGTTTGGAAAACCATTGAAGGTTCATGGTTTGTCCTTGGCATGTTTCCAGCTCTGGTTTCACTGAAACATCGTGGAATTCATGTGCCAGTTACATGCTTGTGGAGTTCACTGAACACCCTGAGGGAGGGATGGGAAGAGCAATGAATGCCTTTAGCTTTAGATGTTATTTTTGCACCAATCAGTAGAGAAGTGTCCAGACTGTCTCAAGATTCCCAAACATTGGCCATAGCTTTGGTCTGTCCTTCCCAACTCTGGCATCCAGTCTCTGGGAGTTGCTGGTTGTGCTCCAGTTTGCCAGCTCCTCTTGTTGCTTTGTTCCAAATCTGACTGATCTTTCTTGGTTGCTTCCTTCAAGCCACACTTCCTCTGCTCCTCTAGTCAAAGCACAGGAGGGAAGTTTCACTCCTTTCTTCTGCAGAACTTGAACAAGGAATGTGGGTTATTTTTGTTTTTTCTAGGATTTTTATAGTTCTATTGTAATTGTTTAATGCAGCCAATATGCAAAGGAATCTGCTAGAATCTTCCATTCAAGTTTTCTACTACTGTAAACTCAGGGTCAAAATTGCACTCTGGAACAGATGGAGCAGTGCTGCTAATGTGATTTGTACTTTGGGATTAAAAGAGATGTGGTGAGAACAGATCCGGCCTCTTTGGGCTTTATGGAATGAGTGGGGCGTGATCCAAAGGAACAGGCTGGTATCTTTGATTAAATTTGATGGTTACTGGTTTGTCTGTTTTAGATGGTGAATGTCTGCTCAAGTGACACTGCTCTGTGAACTGAAAATGCTCTGCATACCTTGTACTTGGTTTGGTGTCTGTTGTAGCAGCAAGGGAAGGTTGTGCTACTGAAAAACACAGGATTAAATGTTAGGACATACCTACTTGTAGCTGTTCCCTTCTGCCCTGGGTGCCTAAATACTTTTAGAAAGATAATGAAGAAAAAAAAAAAGAGCTACTCAGTAGTTTTAGATGTTGGCTGGGGGGCCACAAAGAAACATTTTGCACCTCCTTGTCTGTTCCAAGGTAATTTGAGATCTGCTGCCTGTGTGACTTGCCAGGAGCAAGATGTGTCTGCAGTGCATCTGCCTGGGACATTGCACAGGGACCATGGAGTTCCATGTGTTGAGGCTTCTCCCATTAATAAAATACTTCAGGACTTCAGGATAAGGTGCTGAGACTGGTGTAGAATGAGGGAAAATGTGAGACTGCTGGTGACTGCTAGATTTAAGGGGTGAGTTTTCAGCACAGCTTTTCTAGCAAAAAAGGTCCCAGTGAGCATCTTTCCCTGTGGAAAAGCCCAGGTCAGTTTAAGGCAGCTCTATTTCTTGCAAAACTGCAGGTGGTAAAGCAAAGCTGCTTTCAACTCAAGTTAGAGACAAGGAATCTGAACTACCCCTGGCTTAGTTCTCCTGTGGATCCATGAGGGATGCTGAAGAATGCAGAAGCCAACACTGTCCTGCAGCTCAAGCACTGCTCTGGTTCTCATGTGAGTTAAAGCTGTGCCTGCAGCCCTGTGGGCAGGGCAGCTCGGGGGTGTGGGAGTGCAGAGCGTGCTGCTGGCTCTCTGCTCCTCCTCCTGGTGATCCTGCTCCACCTTGGAGCTGTGGTTCACACCTCACTGAACACTCCTCTGCACTTCCCAGCTTCCTGCTCTAATCCCTGCCCAGGTACTCGAGCTGCCTCCAGGCAGAGCAGGGTGAGGGCAGTCCTGAGGGCAGGAGCATCAGCTGATGGCTCACCTCCAGGGATGTGCCTCAGGATCGCTGGGCTCTCAAAATGAAGGGTATTTTTGTGTGAATGCCTACCCTGATCTGTAGCTGGAGGATATGCTTTAGTGGGTCTCTGACTAATACCAAAGCACATCTGAAAGGAAAATTTACTTCTGCAAAACAAAGGCTTTTATTAAATGTGTCATCCTTGGACCACAAAGCAGCTCTCTCTGGCCAACAGGACATTCCAGGCTGAAGAAGAAGTTTAGGAACGCTTTTGTCGACGTATTCGTTGTCCTAATGAAGTGTCTTGTGGATCAATGGCTTTACCAAGATCCCTCATTTCCTTCTTCAGGACATCTAGCAATGTCTGAGAATTGTCCAGTATCTGGGAAAGAAATAAAAATAGCTTATTTTTACATAAACTGTTTCTCTTATGAATTCCCTTCCAATTCAGCTGATCTGCCTTGCAGCAAGAGGGGCTATCCAGCCCTTCAGCCTCTAATTCTTGGTGATTTATTATCCTTTCTCAGTGTGGGAATATCTGTGGGAGAATTTCTCTGGTTTGTGTTCATATTCTGAATATGAAAGGCCTTAAGCAATTTATCTGCCTTGGAGCACAAGGCAGAGAACTTCCTGAAGCAGACTGGGGGTTTTTGGTTGGATTGGTGTTTTTTGGTTGGTTGGGTGGGTTTTTTTAAGGGAGATTTGGTACCTGGGCTTTTTAGACCAGTATTAAATTCTGCTCAGCTGACCCAGTTTCAACTCTTTTCCACTATTAAAACTGCACATTTTGGGTTTCTGGCTTCAAGACTAACTCAAATCTACAGTGACCTTATGTCAGACTAGATCTGTTATTAATTTTCTCCTATTTTTACCTCACAGTGTACATAATGTAACATCCCTACTTCCTATGCTCTAGGCTACAACATATTTAGGAGACCTTGCTGCCTGTCCACCTCACCAGTTAAAAATTTTAACACAATGGACAATTGTAACCAAATGTGATGGTTATAGTCCCAAAAATAATTTATGTTCCTGTGAGTTTGTGGAAATCACCAAGTGATCAGAGAGGAGCTGAGGGAGTGCCCCACAGGACAAGGTGCTGGAAGAATGTGAAATCCTGTGGGGACTGACAGAAGGCAAGGAGTGACAAACCAGGAAAGGAACTCTGTTACTTTCTGACTGTAGGACACCAGCATCTCCTCCTCACCACCTCTTTCTACCTCCTGTGGTGTCAGTTCCTTTCAATAAACAGGAATTAATCTGTAGGCTGGGGGTGTGACTTGGATCTCAGGTAAGGTTTCTTTTTAAAGGGGTTGTTTGTGTACCTTACAACATAGTTTTTAAGCTTTTAAATTTTTATGTGAGTTTCCCCTTTCACTTCAAAACATCAGGTCTTGAAGGAGGTCGAGGAAACATCTCCAGCTTCATCTGAAAAGTGATTGCCAGGGGAAAGCACCGACTTTGGGAGAGGAAGAGGAGCTGACACAGTAGTTGGTCACATTCAGAATGCAAATGGAAGGAGAATTTAGGCAGCAGCTAATAGGGGAAAGGTGTTTCTGACACAAATTCTGCCTGGTCACCAAGAGAAGGAAGATTGTCACTTATCTGAAAAGAGGCTGGGAAGATCCTTTTTTAAAGAAATGAAAGCAATTGGTGTGTAATACAGAAGTGACTTCAGCTGTGGCCCTGTCTGTGGGGATCAAGCAGTCCCTGCCTGGCAGTAACACACACAGGGAAGGGGAATGGGTAGAGCTGTCTCAGGAACCAAAATGACAGTGCCAGCCCTTGTGCTGTTTGCCTCCTTCCCAGCCTTTACAGCCCCAACACTTTGACTCTTTTAATGACATTGTTCCATTAAAGATGAAAGAAACTACACTAAATATTGGGTGGGAAGAGTGGCAGGCCAACAACTCCACCAGCACCATTGTTCTCTGCCTGAATTAGTAGGATTGTGAGTCAGTGTCATGTCTCTGGTTTCCTCCTTTCCCCCAAACCATGGATCTGAGATGGTAATTTTTAGGGGTCTGTTCCAAAAGCCATTTTTGAGGTATTTTTGACAAAAAACTTTGCCCAAGCCCAAGCAGCACCAAAACAATCCCCAACCCAACCCTCTCGTGATGTGGTGCCAGAGCTGCATCCTGGGCCTGGGAAGTTGTTTTGGCTGCAGTGCTATGACCCAGGGAGGAGTGGTGGTTCATTGAGGTGCTCCCAACTGACCTTCAGGTAAATACAGACCGAGTTCACACATACATACACACATACAGATACATATGTGTGTGTATGTATAGATATATATCTCCCAAACCTCCCCTGACACACTGTTAGGTTGAGTATCAGGGAAAGGTTCTTCCCCCAGAGGGTGCTGGCACTGCCCAGGCTCCCCAGGGAATGGGCACGGCCCCGAGGCTGCCAGAGCTCCAGGAGCCTTTGGACAGCGCTGCCAGGGATGCCCAGGGTGGGGTTGTTGGGGGTCTGGGCAGGGCCAGGGGCTGCACTGGATGATCCTTGTCCACCTCAGGTTATTTTGATTCAGTGATTCCCTCGCGTCCTGTCCCTGGTCACAGACAGCAGAGATCGCTGCCGTCCCTCCTCCTCCTCTCAGGAGGAAGCTGCACAGGGCGATGTCCCCTCCTCTCCTCCAGCCTCAACAACACACCGAGCGCCCTGAGCGCTGCTCGCTGTCAGTACCTCCCCGGAGGCTATGTCCATCTCGGCGATGGTNCCGGCCCCGCTCCGCCTCCTCGGCCCGGATCCGCCCGCTCAGCTCGTCCCGCCGGGCGCGGAGCTCCGACAGCCCTGCGGGGCGGCGCCGTCAGAGCGGGGCGGCACCGCCAGACGGGCCCGCTCACCCTGCCCGGCCCCTGCCGCGGCCCC
>VXBC01007163.1:198998-213806 GCA_013399945.1 Ploceus nigricollis
GCCGGAGCGGCCGGGGGGAAACGGCCGGAGCTGCCCGAGGAGGAACGGCCGGAGCGGCCGGGGCGGGGAGGAGGGGAAGGGGCTCCTGGCTGTGCGGGAATGGTGTGTGCTGGGGGCTGTCAGGGAAGGGGGCGCGGGCCCAGCCGCCCTCTGTCCCTGTCACCCCAACCAGGAGCGGGACCAAAAGGCCACAGCTTGCCCGGCCGTGCTGTGGCTCTGCTCCCGCTCCGTCTGAGGGAGCTGTCGGCCAAGGAAGGGTTTTGCTCCAGAATTTTGGAAAGGGTTTTGCCCGGCATTTTGGGCAGCCAAGGGTGGCTCGCAGCATTTCCACCAGCACCTGTGTCCTGCAGCAGCCACCTGCAGGGACAGCAATGATGTGTGCGGGTGTGAGCCCTGGGAGGGGGCACTGGGCAGCCAGCGGTGTGCTGAGAGCCCCGCATCCCCCCAGTGCGGTTTGACAGCAGAGTCCCTATGTGCTCCAGCAAATGCTTAGTTCATGTTCCCTCCGCTTTCCAGGCAGCCCCGAGGCCCGAAGCTGCAGCGCCGCTGCAGGATGCCGAGCTCCGGGCAGCCCTGGACGTGCTGCAGTGCTACGACTTGCACTCCATTGTGGAGGAGTGGTTCATCGAGGTGCTGCAGACTGACCTGCAGGCAAATATCGGCCCTGAGTTCTGGAAATGCATTTGCCAGTATGAGAACACGGCCGAGGAGCCCCAGTGCGCTGCGCTGCTCCTGGACGCCTTCAGTCTGCTCAAGTGCCGCCTGGAGCCCTACCTGAACAGCCTGGAGCTCCTGGAGCAGTGGACCAAGGCAGGCCTGCTCCTGGGCACAGGCGCTCAGACGCTGCAGGAGAAGGTCTACACCATGTTCAAAGCTATCCTCTTCTTCTCCACGACCAAATCCTTCCAGGAGATGATCCAGCAGTTCTACAGCCGCACGTTCAGGATATACATGCGGCAGTGGAAGAAAGGAGAAGATGGAACGAACGAGGGTGAGAGCAGCATGAGTGAGACTGAGCAGGAGAGTGACCCAGAGGAGGGCGGAGGAGAGGGCCAGCTCTGTGCAGGCTGCAGCAGCAAGAGGGAGCAGTGCTGGTGCCCTGAAGCCATGGAGCAGTTCCAGCAGCTCAATGACATTCTGTAGGTATCTCACGGGGTGGTGGCTGTCACTTGGAGCACGGGATGGGGAGCAGTAGCAGGTTTTATTGATCCCTGAGAACAGGAGGAGCTATGTGACGTCAGGCTGTGTCATGGTGGTGGGTAGAGAACTCAACATGGACTTTCTGCTTTCAACTGGTGGTTGAACAAGAGCAGATCTTTAGACAGAAAGTTCCTCTCCCTGGATATGAGAATATTCTCCTCTTGCTCTGAGGCCTCTGACCACAAAGAAGCAAACCAGTGTACGGTGTCCCTTCCCATGTCAGGGGTTTGGACTAGATGGTCTTTAAGGTCTCTTCCAACTCAAACCATTCTCTGATTCTATGAAACTCTTCTAAATGAAAAAGCTTTCGATGGCTTTATGTAAATGTCTGTAAGGAAGATGGGATAGCAGTAGTGCCATGTGTTACATATGCAGTGCATCTGTGTGGGCTGTCAGAGCATGTGGCCCGAGCTGGGCCTGCCTCTGTGGAATGTACAGGGAGGGTGGTGCCTTTAGGTATAAGATGTTCTTGATTTGCTGGTTCCTTTGCTCCCACACGCTCCTGACGGTGTCCCTGTGCCCGCAGCCGCCGGCTGAATTTGCTGGAGAGGGTGAGCGCTGATGCTGTCACCACCATCCTGCACAGGATGATCGAGGAGAGGATGGAGCAGCGCTGCCGCGGGGAGTACGAGCACTCCTTCCTCAACGAGTTCCAGGAGGTAAGGCAGGTGTGGGGGCAGTGAGAGTCCTCCTTGGGAGATCACAGAATTCACAGAATCACTGGCTTGGAAGAGACCTTAAAGATCATCGAGTCCAGCCCAGCCCCAACACCTCAACTAAGCCCTGGCACCCAGTGCCACATCCAGTCTTTTCTTAAACACATCCAGGGATGGTGGCTCCACCCCCTCCCTGGGCAGACCATTCTAGAACTTTATCACGCTTTCTGTGAAAAACTTCTTTCTAATATCCAACCTATCTTTCCTTTGATGCAGCTTGAGACTGTGACCTCTGGTTCTGTCAGTTGCTGCCTGATGAAAGAGACCAACCCCACCTGGCTACAACCACCTTTCAGGGAGTTGTAGAGAGTGATAAGGATGTGTAACTGTTGGTTTTTAGCAGTTCAGGGTAAAAGCACATTCCAGCTTAAAACACCTGGTCCAGGGCTATGACTTCCATCATGCCTGGCAGAAGAGGTGGCTAAAACTCCCCATTTTGGCTGATGCTGGAGGGGAAGGTTTGCTCTGACCTCTGCATGAAGGACTGTGACATTTCACCCCGTGATTTCTGTAGTAATGAGGGAATTTTTGTGGCTCCAGTTTACAAACCACAAGATCAACAAGTGCCACCTGGCCTGCAGAGGGTCTTCCCTCTGTGTAGGTGAGCCCATAATTAGAATTTCTGTGGCTGTTTTCAGTCCTCTTTCACATTCCCTTGTAAAATTGGAAGCAAGGATGAGAGAGGATACTCTGGTATTGATCTCACCAGTGGCCACACAGAGAATTAAAATCTTTCTTTGCAGCTGCCCAGTTGCTTTGCTGCTATTTCAACTAAGTTTGTGTTGAACTGCTTACCCACCATGACTTTAAAATAAAATTCTTCTCCAGGTTATGGCTCCTCCAGGACACAATCCTGAGCTCAGTGTTCCTTGCCCATGACCTTGCATTTGCCTGTGCTGGAGAACCAGGCCTGCAGCCAGGTTCCCATGCAAGCCAGACACCCTGGATCCCTCACTCTTTGCCATGCCAACCGCTTTTGTTGCCTGCAAACATCAGGAATATTTTTGTGTTTACTTCCTTTTGGTTGTTGTGCAACACTTATTTCACTGCACCTTGTGTGAAATGCTTTTGGATGACCTGGAGATTGTTTAAGGATATTTTCAGGGCACCACAGAAAACACAGCTGCATTCTGCTTGTCAGATGCTGCCCTTGCTTCCACCTCTTGTTTGACTTTAGAATATTGGAGCATGTCAGGATTAGGAAGAGATAATTTTAAGGAGAAAAAAAAAAACACAGGCCTGGAAATCTAAAGGTTAAATAGAGAAGTCTGAGAAACAGCTCACTGAAAATTACAGGTGCTGAGGGCAAAGCCTCTTTGCCAGCACAGCAGCAGCTGCCTGGAGTGTCAGGTCACAATCAGGCTGTAACAGGAGTACTCAGGGAAGATAAACTCAAGGGGAAGAATGGGTTGGTTTGATAATAATTCCTTAAAATCGTGTTGCTTTGCATCAGTTATAGTCCTGTCCTTTTGTCCTTTAGGGGAATTCTTTATCAGCTTCTCCACAGTTTTGCCCAGGTGTTCGTAGTACTCAGGTTTGTCCTGGCAAAACTTGTGCATTTCTTCAGTGTTTCCTCAGTCGACTAGATAATTAAAAATAAACATCAACAAACCAAACCTTGACTTAGCATTTTTGTTTCAGGCTGTCAGAGTCTGTTAAAAAAACCCTAAGATCTAGTATTAGAGTGGTAGTAGAATATCTTGTAGTATATTGGTACTCAAATACTATCCCAGGAAGTAGCATGTATTTGCTATTTGATGAGGGGGAAAAAAGACTGTTATTTTAAACATCTGGATATTGTAATTGTTTGAAATTTTACAATTACACATTTCTCACTAAAGCTCAAATATAAAAAAATAACCTTATGCTCTCTGTTCAGGTTTTTATTTTATAACTCAGTGACAAGGCTGGTATTTGGATTTCAAATGCCTGAGTTGTGTTGGGTGTCTGTGACTTCTTGGGATATCTTGTTTGCTTTTCACTGATTTCAGGAACCATAGAAATTTTGGGCCAAGGATGGTGTAATGGGCAATTTGCTCATTTTCTTATGAATGGGACAGTTCTGCAAGTATAGAATGGGGTGAAACTCTGCAAGAATGAAATAGGCTGCAAGTTTTGGAACAAACCCTGTCCTTTTTGTCCTTTGTGTGCGTGCACACAGTCCATGGTCAACCCTTATCTTCTCACACCCAGCCGCACAGTCCATATCCTGTATCTTTAGTTAAAGTTCCAATTCTTTCAGCTGGGCTTTCCCCAGCTATGACCCAGGCTGGGGCACATTTGAGGAGCAGCTGGGGGTGATGCTGTCCTGGTCCAGCTGCCCCTTTGTGCCGCCTGTGGTGGCTGCCTGGGGTGGGTTGGGATGTGGCTGTGCATCCAGCTCTGTGTTCACATCTGTTTCTCCCTCTTGTCATGCAGTGGATAGAGAAGGTGATTGGGTGGCTCAGCAGGGTGTTCCTGCAGGATGGCCCCTTGGCACAGTCCTCCCCAGAAGCCAGCAGCACCCTGAAACGCTGGCGCTGCCACGTCCAGAGGTTCTTCTACCGCATCTACGCCAGCATGCGCATCGAGGAGCTCTTCAGCATCATCCGAGGTGCTTCACCCTTGGGCTGGGACTGGGTGGGTGACAGATCTCTCTGGTGTGCCACACTGCCTCCCCCTGCCTCCCCTCAGAGCCTGGCACTGCTCCTGATCACTGCTTGGTTTGCAGATTTCCCAGAGTCAAAGCCTGCTGTGGAGGACCTCAAGTTCTGCCTGGAAAGGACTAACCAG
The DNA here is from genome assembly GCA_013399945.1 of Ploceus nigricollis. NCBI lineage: Eukaryota > Metazoa > Chordata > Aves > Passeriformes > Ploceidae > Ploceus > Ploceus nigricollis. The sequence continues at coordinate 203,687 of VXBC01007163.1, forward strand.
AGGCAGCAGCTGCTCAGCTCCCTGAAAAGTGCTCTGGAAATGAGACTTCTGCACCCTGGTGGGTTTTACATCCTTGTCTGTGTCCTGACACTGTGAGGAGCTTGGGCACGAGTGGGGATCTACTTGGAGCTGGTTTGGTTTCCTGTTTGAGGAGTGAGGGGCAGTCACCACGCCCATCACACATTCTTTGTGTTCTAGTGGGCATGGCAGCAGCAGCTGATGGCATCCAGCCCCCTTTGGCCTCATTTTTACACTGTGGTCAGGAGCACAAAGTTTATCTTTGGTCCAGGTGGGCAAAGCCTCCTTTGCACTGTTAGGGCTCAGCTCTGAGCCTCTGTTCATGCTCAGAACTGGTTTCTCAGGCACATGGATCTGATCTGCCCCATTGCCTTGGGCACTAGGGCAACAAGCCCTCCTCCTCCTACACCCCAGATAGAACAGAGGGCTTGGACCATCCAAACCTCTTCTATCCAAGCCATCATTCTGTGCTGCAGGACTCTGACTCCCTCTGCTCCTCTCCTGTAGGAGTCAACACCTCCGACATCATCACTCTGTATATCTCGGCCATCAAGGCCCTGCGGGAGCTGGACCCTTCCATGGTTATCCTGGAGGTTGCCTGTGAGCCCATCAGGAAATATCTGAGGTAGGAGGCGTGTGGGGCAGTCTGACACATCCCCTTTCCCTCCCCTTCCCTCACTCACTCTTCCCCTTCCCCCTCGCTCCGTGTCCGTTGCCGCTGGCAGGACTCGGGAGGACACGGTGCGGCAGATCGTGGCCGGTCTCACGGGGGATGCTGAGGGCTCGGGTGACCTGGCAAACGAGCTCTCCAAAGCTGACCCAGTGACCCTGGAGAATGGCCAGGAGAGTGATGATGACGTCTCGGAGCCAGGGGACTGGGTTCCTGACCCAGTCGATGCAGATCCAGGTGAGATGCCAAGCCCAGCAGTCCTGGCATCTGGCTGGTTTCCCTGGTGGGCTGTAGCCTTGAGCAGCTCATTTGCTGGTCCTCTGGAGCTGGGCTGGGGCAGGTCCCTGTTAATCTCACACTGTTGTCTGCTGGATTCCACCAGGGAAATCGAGCTCCAAGCGTCGCTCCTCAGACATCATCAGCCTCCTGGTGAGCATCTACGGCAGCAAGGACCTGTTCATCAACGAGTACCGCACGCTGCTGGCTGACCGGCTGCTGCACCAGTTCAACTACAGCGCTGAGAGGTGAGGCCCCAGTGCCCACACCCAGGGCTTCCATGGCCAAATCACCTGAGCTTTCTTTTACCTGCTGTCTGAAGGGTAGAGCCTTCAGACTCAGTTCTGTCAACAGCTGCTTGTGGAGCCAGCAGTGCCTTTGGCTATCTCCTTTGCAGCTTTGGGTTTGCCTCTAGAATTTCATGCTCAGTCCTGCCCTTGGCTTGTGCTGATAGAGCAGTTTGTAGGAATTTGGAGGCACTGACATGCTCTTAGCTCCATCCCACATGTTGTGATGGCCCCTCAAATGGAAGGGATAGAAGATGTGTGTTTCTGAAACACAGAAAGTTCCACCTGAACATGAGGAAGAACTTCTTTGCTGTGAGGTGACTGAGTAGTGGAACAGGAGCCCAGAGAGGCTATGGGGTCTCCTTCTCTGGAGATACTCCAAACCCATCTGGACACAGCCCTGAGTGACTGCTCCAGGGGACCCTGCTTGAGCAGGGAGGTGGGACTGGATGAGCTCCAGTGGTCCCTTCCAGCCTGAACCATTCTGGGATTCTGTCTTCAAAAAGCTGCTGACCTAGTGGAGGTGGCTGTTCCTCACTTGGGTACCAGGAGCCATCCTGGGCAGACAGTGTTCCTTGCAGGGCTTCCTAGGAAGAGCACCTTGTGCCAGGGACTTCCTTTCTTTGGCTGTGTGGTGAGGGGTGGAGGCCAAGCTGGGTTTGTCCATCCAAGGGCTCCGTCCCTGACCTGCTGTGTCTCTTTCCAGGGAAATTCGTAACGTGGAGCTGCTGAAGCTGAGGTTTGGTGAAGCTCAGATGCACTACTGTGAAGTCATGTTAAAAGTAACTCCTTTTATTTTTTAATTCAAGTCCTGAGTGTTTGAGCCCATTGGGGAAGGGGAGGGACTTGAGGAGTGACCCAAAAAGGGTCTTTTAGGAAAGTGGGGGTACCAGAATGCCAGTGAGGGGCTGATTTGTGACATGCAGAAGTGCATTTAAATAATGTCTGTTTTTAAGCCCTGTGGGTTGGATTATCAGCTCTGGGGAATGGTTGCTCCGGTGCTGCTGTCTCTTCTGCCCTTCCTGCAGTATGCTGGCATTGAAGAGCTGGGCTTGTCCAGCTCCTCTGGGGTTGAGACTCTGGAGTTTGATTCTTTTGGAGCACTCTAGGGAGAACACAGGTGTGGAGGGCCTTCAGTGAAGGCAATGTTGAGTTGTAACCCCTTCCTCTAACATCCCACAAATTTTTCTGAGTATCTAGCAGACTTCCAAGTAGACACACATGATCATGTCCTTTCCAGTGTCCCCATGATCATTTGGAGAGAACGCTGTTCACCTTGTTTAAGGCTCTCCTTCACTAGTGGTTAGCACTGAGTCTGAAGGGAAGGAGCCACCTCAGCCTCCTGTGCCTGTTGCAGGACATGGCCGACTCACGGCGCATTAACGCCAACATTCGGGATGAGGAAGAGAAGCTCCCTGAGGAGGAGAGGCCTCCCTTCAGCCTCGTGGCCATTATCCTGTCCAGTGAGTTCTGGCCACCACTCAAAGAGGAGAAGCTGGAGCTTCCAGAGCAGGTCAAGGAAGCCATGGAAGCGTATTCCAAGAAGTATGAGAAATTAAAGGTGAGGCCACCTTAACCCTCCTTATGAAAGCTTTATGCAGTCCCCTTTAGCTGCTGGTTGGCCCATGCTGTTACAGTGGGGTTTGCAATAACCCGGCACTTAGTAGTTGCTGCTGGGAGATCTGCTGTGAGCAGCTGCTTCCCCCTTTTCCCAGGCCATGAGGACCCTGAACTGGAAGTACCACCTGGGGCTGGTGAGCCTGGACGTGGAGCTGGCTGATCGCACGCTCTCCCTGTCCGTGTCTCCTGTGCACGCTGCCATCATCCTGCACTTCCAGACCAAGAGTGAGTGCTGTGGAACCCCTGTCTGTGCTTCCATGGGTGGGAAAGCCACATTCCTTGGGCAGCTGGAGGCTCTGAGAGCTCTGGCAGGAGGACCAAGATGTGGTGCATGGATTTGGATCTCCCACAGGGTCTCCAGCAACCAGCAGGGCCACAGTTCTATGCCCCTCTGCTTGTTCCTGGCAGTGCCTCCCTACCTTACCCAGCTTCCCACCAAATCCTGGCAGGCTGGGGTGTGGGAAGTCTCCTGTTGTCCATCTCCTCTCTGATCTCCGTGGTCTCTGCAGGCACCTGGACACTGACAGAGCTGAGTGAAGTGCTCAAGGTGCCCGTGACTTCACTGAAGAGGAAGATGACGCTGTGGCTGCAGCAGGGAGTCCTGCGGGAAGAGCCCGAAGGCACCTTCACCGTCATTGAGGAGGAGCAGAAGGACCAGGTGGAGAAGGTTGTTCTGATTGACAGTGACGAGGAGGGGGACTCTGCCATGGCCTCACAGGCTGACCAGAAGGAGGAGGAGCTGCAGGTACCTGTCCCTGTGGTGATGCAAACATCCTGTATTTTGGGTTTGGGAAATCTGATCAAGATGATGGATTCCATTTGCACTATGGATTCACATTTTCCACTGGAAGTAGCTGAGTCCAGCACATACATTTGGGTTTTTAAGTGGATATCTCTTGGTTAATCTCTTGGTGCTGGATCACAGTTTTCCCTCCTGACAAGTGCCCAGCTGCTGAGTCAGGGAACCATTTGGAAATCTCCAAATTGCTTTTTTCAGTTTAAAGAAAAGAAAAGAAAAAAGTCCGAGACATGATTTCATATTTGAAAATAGTCATAACTTGTTTGGATGCACCCAAGCAACACTTTTTGGCACTTCTGACTGCCAAAAGACTTACCCAGCAGTAACAGCTGGATCTCTGCCTTCTCTCTCTTGTGGTTCCTGGACATTTCCAGTGCCTTTCCTGCCTGTGAGTCACATTGTGCCTGTGTATTGTGCAACACAGCATTGTCATACTGCTGTTCATCCACAGAGGGTCATGTGTGTGCTGCACATCAGATCCCACTGTCTAGCTCTGTGTCCCAGCACTTTGCTGCTGTTCATGGATATGCCCTGTTTAGAGACCCCACGCTCATGGCTGAGAGCAGAGCGTACTGCTCTGAGCTGCATCCCTGCCTTGTTTTTGAGGTATTTGCTTCGTGCTGTAGTGCCAGTCACTCACTGTGGCCTGTGTCCCTCTGCAGCTGTTCTGGACATACATCCAGGCCATGCTGACCAACCTGGAGAGCCTGTCCCTGGAGAGGATTCACAGCATGCTCAAGATGTTTGTGATGACCGGCCCCGTGGTTACCGAGATCGATATCCAGGAGCTGCAGGGATTCCTCCAGAAGAAGGTCCGGGACCAGCAGCTCATCTACTCAGGGGGGGTCTATCGCCTGCCCAAGAACTGCAACTAATCTGGCAGTGTCCCTGCCCCCTGGGCACTCCTGCCTGTGCCTGAGCCCTGCTCCAGACTGCCACCAGCTCTCAGTGTCCTGCTGGGGGTTTCTCTGCCCCCAGGGGACACTGGGGGCAGAGAAGGGGCTTTGATGTACCCCTGTCACCAAGCCAGTGTCCCTTTCCACGTGGAGGCAGCTCAGCAGCAGCCTGGACACCCCACGTCTGGGTCTGCTCCCCACATTCCTTCCTCCCCTACGTGAGTGCCTGGGCCCACCTCCCTGGTTAATAAATAACAGTAGGCTCCTTTTTCCAATGGTGCCAACTCTTTTCTTTCCTCTCGGCACCTCCCCATGCTGGAAGGGCAGGCAGGAAACTCCCCAGTCTGCCAGGCACCATCCCCCTTTCCTTGGGTCTCCATGTGCAGCCCCAGGAGGTTTTGGGAGGGGGCTGTTGGCTCCAGCTGCTGTCTGGGGCTCTCTGTGTGGCTAAAGCAGTGTCTTGCAGCTGGATGTGATGAGTGAGACCCTGCCCAAAAACAAGGCTTGGTGCTGTCTCTGACAGGGAGGGAACAACTCCAGCGTGCCCTTGTTTGGGACTCTTAAATTGTGTGGAATAATTTTACTGTGGGATGAAGAATGCTTTAGATGGATGAGATGCAGCAGTTCTTCAGGGCAAGCTGGTTAGTCCTGGAGGAGATCCAGTGGATTATCCAGGCCCTGGTGGGATTGCTTTGCCCTGGCACAGGTCTGTGTCCCACCACCATGGGGCTGCCCTCGGGGACAGTGTCCTGGGGATGGGATAATCCCAGAGCTCCTGGTTAAACACTGTGCCCCCCACCCAGCTATGGAGCAGTTTCAGGATTGCATCACATCCCCCCTCCAGGGTGTTCAGGCTCCCTCAGTCCTGCTTTCCACATGGGTTTTGCTCATCAGGAGGAATATGCTGGGAAAATCTGGCTTTTACTAAAAATATGTTTTCTGTGAAGCACCCAGTGAGTTTCCACAGCCCAGGGAGTCTTTCTCCTCCTCTGCTGAATCTTAAATCTCAGCCTGTGGGTGCTGTGGCAGCTGGAATTGAGACTTAACAGAGTCACAGGTAAGACACGAGAGCAGCTGTGAGTGTGGCCTTCCATCCAGGTGTGAGAGACCTGTGGAACACAGAAATCACCCCCTCTTTAACACTGAACCTTGTTTTTCAGTGCCTAAAGCCCACGAGCCCCTGTGGCATCCCTCCTGCAGCTGCAGGCAGCAGGGTGCAGCAGTTCTCTCCCCCTTGGGCACGTTGGTGTTTTCCTCTATGGATAAAGCACAATTTCTTGGCCCCCCTGGGGCACTGTGCTCCAGGCTGGCAGGGCTGTGGCACTGGGAGCCTGGTGCATCCTGTTGTGAAGGTTCCTTGTGCTGAAGAGGATCTGGTGATAACTGAATAAGCCCCAGTCTGTGATTACTTCAGGTAAAGCCAAAAAAAACCCAAAGGGCAGCAAATCCATTATGGCATCATCAGGGAAAGGATGGACATCTGTGCCTGAGTGCCCAAGGAACTTCTCCCTTTCCTTCTCTCTCCTCTCTACTCTCACCTCTCTCCACTTTTTTCTTGATATTTTTTCATGAAAGAACACTGAGCACATGGAAGGATGTGGAAGGGCTGGCAGTGAGGGTCAGTGGGGTCAGTGCCTGCCAGCCCAGGGTGTGCCAGCCCCATCCCACAGAGTGTCCCATGGAGTGTCTGGGTGTGCTGTGGCTGTGACGGGGCAGGGAAAAGGCTCCTTTTGATGTGGGGAGATCAAAGCAGCTGCCAGTTTGGAGCAGAGCTGGCAGCAGGGCTGTCCCCACTCACCACAGAGCCAGAGCCACTGCTGGGACATGGCCCAGGGTGACTCAGGGCCTTGGCTGTGTCTGCTTTGCTCGTGGATGCACAAATACTGATTTATTTATGTGTTGTGCAGGTGGATTTATTGCTCTGTGGTGCTTCCTCACCCCCAGTGCAGGGGCTGTGGGGCACTGAGTGTGTCCTGTACCCCATCCCAGCAGCATTCCCAGACTCTCAGAGATGAGGGGCACTCCCAGCCCTTCCCAAAGCTATGGCTGTGCCCTGGAAGGGCAGGGGATGGGCATCATTCCCATCCTGATTTTTCCCAGTTCCCTCATGCTCCCCAAGGGCTGGACCCATGGGGTGTGATGAGTTTGTCCATCCTGAGCCAGAGGATGAGCAATGCCACCACTGAGGGGACCTGGAGTCACCTCTCTGCCCATGGGAGGTCCCGGCCTGGCAGAGCCAGAGCCACCAGCTGAGCTGTGGTGTGGTTGTTTCAAAGTGTTACAACAGGAAAAATTCGGGTTTAATGACTGCTTCAGCCTTCATGGAATATAAAAGTCTTAAAGTTAATTGAAACAAGCTGGAAATGTGATTTTTTTTTTTAGAGTGAACAGAGGAAGCTGGCGGGGGAGGGGAAAGGGCTTTGTGCTGTTCCCTGTGGCACTTGCTGTGCAGCCCTGTTGCTTCAGGCTGGAGCTGTGTCTGCTGGCCAGGGCAGTCCCTGTCCCAGGGCTGTCACCTCTGCAAATCACTCCCACTCCAGAGGAGAGGAAGAGAGAGAGAGGGAGAGAAAGAAAGAGAGAAAGAGAGAAAAAGAGAAAGAAAGAGAAAGAAAGAAAGAGAAAGAAAGAAAAAGAAAGAGAAAGAAAGAAAGAAAGAAAGAAAGAAAGAAAGAAAGAAAGAAAGAAAGAAAGAAAGAAAGAAAGAAAGAAAGAAAGAAAGAAAGAAAGAAAGAAAGAAAGAAAGAAAGAAAGAAAGAAAGAAAGAAAGAAAGAAAGAAAGAAAGAAAGAAAGAAAGAAAGAAAGAAAGAAAGAAAGAAAGAAAGAAAGAAAGAAAGAAAGAAAGAAAGAAAGAAAGAAAGAAAGAAAGAAAGAAAGAAAGAAAGAAAGAAAGAAAGAAAGAAAGAAAGAAAGAAAGAAAGAAAGAAAGAAAGAAAGAAAGAAAGAAAGAAAGAAAGAAAGAAAGAAAGAAAGAAAGAAAGAAAGAAAGAAAGAAAGAAAGAAAGAAAGAAAGAAAGAAAGAAAGAAAGAAAGAAAGAAAGAAAGAAAGAAAGAAAGAAAGAAAGAAAGAAAGAAAGAAAGAAAGAAAGAAAGAAAGAAAGAAAGAAAGAAAGAAAGAAAGAAAGAAAGAAAGAAAGAAAGAAAGAAAGAAAGAAAGAAAGAAAGAAAGAAAGAAAGAAAGAAAGAAAGAAAGAAAGAAAGAAAGAAAGAAAGAAAGAAAGAAAGAAAGAAAGAAAGAAAGAAAGAAAGAAAGAAAGAAAGAAAGAAAGAAAGAAAGAAAAGCATTTATAGCTCAAAAATGCACATAAAATCATAGAACCATAGACTCACAGAATGGCCTGGCTTGGAAAGGACCTTAAAGCTCATCTCATTCCACCCCCTTCCATGGGCAGGGACACCTTCCACTAGCCCATGGTTGCTCCAAGCCCCATCCAGCCTGCCTTGGACACTTCTTTACTCCTTGGATGCTTGGGAATGGCTCCAGTTCTTTGGGAGTGTTTTACAGAGCCTTGGTGGGTGATACAGACCCTGTTATGGACCTTGGGAAGGTGTTACAGTGATTTTCTCCAGTCACCACTTGTGACACGAGGTAGTATCGATGGCCCTGGGGGATGCTGGTGGTGGGACACTGTTGGTGACAGGAGGAGTGCTGCAGGCACTCACTGCTCTCCATATTTTCCATATTTCCCAAATTTTCCATTTTTTTCCTGATGTACCCCTTTTGTTTTCCGAAGCAGTGTGAGCCACAACTTCCCAGGTGCAGCAGTGCTGGTCCCTGCCCTCTCCCACTGCCTGGTGCTGGGCCTGGATGGTGCCTCATGGCAGGGCCATGACCTTCCCTTTGGTCAATGCCAAACCCATTTTTCTTACTTTTACCTCTTTTTTTTTACTGTTTTAGTGAGGTAGGGATGGAGTTCAACTGGAGGAGAAAGAAGCAGCAGATTCAACTTGGGTTTTAGGAGGGATCATCTGCCCCAGCACCCCTTGAATGGCTTGAAAACAAGAAATGAGATAAAAGTCCTCTGAGCCAGAGCACTCCCCTGGTTTACCTTGGTCTATTTATAAACTGTTTGGAAGGGTCACGATAACCCCGGCAGGATGCGGCGTCCCTGCAGGGGACACTCCCCAGCCCAGGGATAAACTGTTTGGGTTATCCAGGACGTGTTAGAGCTGCTCACAGGGGCTGGAAATTTTTGCTAAGAGTGAGATTGGGAAGAGTGAGGGGTCTGCCTTGATGGCCCCAAGAATGCATCCAGGGAATTTACACTGGATTTAGGATTCAGGAGGGAGCCCAGGGATCAGCAGCAGCAATTCAGGGCAGATCAACACAAGGTGGGTGATGTAAAAGGGAAAAAATCCACCCACCAGCCCCATCCAGAGCTGATGTGGCCGTGGAGCTGGGGGGTTCACACTACAAAGGGGCAAATCCATGCTTGGAAAAAAGATCCTTGGGTCTAGGAATGACCCTCCAGGGCTGGATTCTGCACCCCTGCCAGGGGCTGCTGACCCCCTGTGTGGATCCTGCCCACTACGGAGCAGATTATTTTACGATATTCTTTTATTCTTCCCTGTCTGGGGCTGCAGGAGGGGCTGGCTCCAAGGTCAGGGCCCGTGGGGGCCCTCAGGGGTTTCTGTGTCCCAACCCCAGCCCCATTTCCCCTTCTCCACTTGCAGCCTCTCACTTTTAGTTTCAGGGCTCCTGCCCACTGCAGGTTTTACATCCATGGGCCGTATTTCATCTCTGCATCCATTTTCCTGCTGGCTCCAAGCCCGTGACCTCTTCAGCTGCTTTCAATTTCTTTTTTTACCAGTTTTCCTCTTTTTCTGCAGAGTTTCTCTGGACAAGGCCAGTGCTGCAAGTATGGTACACTCCATCCTGGAGCTGCTGGGTCTCACTCTGGACCCATTCTAAGCTCTGAGCACCTCACAGCTTCCCCAGAGGGGCCCGGGGTGCTTCATTCACCTAATTCTGGTTTCCCAGGGTGCACGGGGGGGATTTGCCCACATTTGGGATGCAGCTGCTGTTCCTCAGCCCTAGAAATGTTCTGGCTAAACAGGCAGCGTGCAAAACCTTGAAGGAAAACCCTAAAATTGTCACATAAGTTGGTGCCACCCAAGCTCTGGCGATGCCTCCTGGTGGGTACCAAAGCCAGGGGTGCCCAAAGCAGTGGGTACCAGTCAGAGGCTGGTACCAAAATCTCGGCTCAGGACACCGTCCCCCTCTCCCTGGACATTCTCTCGCCTCTCTCCGTGTGGGAGAGGCTGTGTTTGTGCAGGATTTGCATCCGTGGCCGCAGGAGGGGCTGTGGCACCTCTGTCCCCATCCTGGCCCCGCACCCGTTTCCTCCCCGCGGGGCTCAGCCGGGGGGGCCCGGCCTCGGCACCCGCAGGGACACGGGGGACAGGGCTGGTGGCCCTAAGGCCCTGGGGGACAGGGCAGGTGGCCCCAATTTGTTCCCACATGGCCCCTCTGTGCACTGGCCCCACTGCACTGCCCTGATGCCCCCATGTGCCCCCCAAGGCACAGCTCCCCCATGTGCACAGCCCACACCCACA
>VXBC01007164.1:2688-78579 GCA_013399945.1 Ploceus nigricollis
GCACCCGCCGAGCTCCGGCCGTGGATCAACAGCCTTGCTCGGCTTCTTCCCAGACGGGGCCCCCGGGCAACTGCAGTTCGGGATGCCGGGGCCGTGCTGGCCTCTGCCGACATTCGGGTTTCTCCTCCCAGCCCCTGACCCCTTTATCTGCAGCCCCCACAGCAAGGGGCTGCTTTGTGCCACCTTCCCCATGGAAATGCTCCCTTTTGGATGGAGAGTTTGGCTCCAGCTGGGGGTGGGGGATACCAATCTTTAGAATTTCCCAGCTGTTCCCTTTTCCCAGCAGCTTTTCTCGTCCACAGAGACTGAGTTTGGGTGCAGCCTCCCCTGCCGGGGGTACTTTAACCAAGACCGCGGTTCTCCGCTGGCCTCTCCTGCCACCAGGGGCTTTTGTCGCCTGCCCGGGGCTGTCCCCATCCTGCTCCCCTCTCCCAGGCTGCCTCCAGCTGCCCACACAGGCTCCTCTGTTGTGGAAACGTTGTTTTGGAGCAGCAGGGTGCACGAATGCAAACACTGCAGGAGCTACAGCAGGAAAGCTGGAGGCTTCCCAGGAGTGTTTCCAAGTGCAAGTTTCCCTGCGGTGTCCGGGCTCGGCACAGAGCAGAGATCAGCAGTGTTTACACGAGCACTGGGATGCTGCAGACTGAATTCCTGCCTTCTCTTTCCTGTTGTTTGCACCAAATATTAAATTAAGCTGCCGAAAGTGCATCACTGCAGGCTGGCACAGCCTCCTGCCCAGCCCTGACCCGACACTGAGTGTGCAGGGGCTGCTCTTAGAAACTTCCAGTCCTGTGTAAATACCAGCAGGTATTAGGGACTGAGTCATGGCATTAACAGGGTTATTATATTCATGACTGGACAGATTCCTTGCTCAGAATGGGGTTTTGTCCTTCCACCCTGCCTTGCTCAGCTCATCTGGAGGGTTGGGCATCCCACACCGGTGGGATGGATGTGCTGGTGGGCTTTTGGGAAAGAGGATCTTGAGCACTGGTGAGCACTCAGTCCTCACCATTCCCCACGGGTCTTGGAGGGGCTTCAGGCTCTCTGCATGGACGTGGCAGTGGGAGAGCAGGCTCTGGGCTGTGAGCAGCCACATCACTTCATGTTTCAGCTGCAGCAGCACCTGGCTGTGGCCTGGCAACATCCATGGAGAGTGCTTGGGGTGTCCTGTGTTTCCCTGCCAGGAGCAGCCTCCCAGGCCTTGAAGGGAGATGCTGAAAAAGAGAGAAAATTTTAAGCAGGTCCTGTTATGACAGGACAAGAGGTTATGGTTTTAAACTAGAAGACAGTGGCTTTAGAGCAGATATAAGGAAGTTTCTGAGAATGAGGGTGGTGAGGCCCTGGCACGGGTGCCCAGAGTGGCTGCCCCACTCTGGGCTAGATTGGGTGGGGGTTGGCACAGCCTGGGCTAGTTGGAGGTGTCCCCTGTGGCAGGGGTTTGGGACGAGATGGTCTTTGAAGGTTCCATCCAGCCGTAACTATTCCACGATTCTGTGATCCTTCTGTTCTCTAAAACTTTTCCTGTAAATTTCCATAGCCTCTTCCCTGGCATTTAACCAACCCCCTCTTCACCTGCAAGGGCTTGGGGCTGAGAAAATGTCACCCTGTGCTTGTGGAGATGTTTGTCGGTGCCTGGAGGGTTTTCTCATCCCTGGCTGAGCTCTGTGGTGTCCCTGATCCCTTGAGTCCATGCTGGTCTGAGCTACAGGGGCTGCTCCCCAGTGGCTTTGGGGATAGCTGTCCCTTTGGGGACCTGCAGGCACTATGTGAGCAAGGTGATGCAGGATGGAGAGGAGCAAGGATGTGACTCCAGAGTGGTGGGGACAGCCCAGGGCTCCCAGTGGCATCCGTTGGGTGGCATCGCAGTGATGGTGGCATCCAGCCCTTCTTCCTGGTGCTGTCTCAGGACCTCCCTGCCAGATCCTGCCTGGCTGGTTTTGCCTTTGCACACCAAACCCTGCACAGGGTCAGGAATTAGGTCAGCAATTAGCACTGGGGGTTAATTGCTGCCAGCAGTGCAGCTGCAGCGATGATGGCTGGGCTCCCTGGCTGCCCTCACACGGTCCTGAAATCAGCTTGTGCCCGAGTGGGAGTGGAGCTTTGCATTTCAGAGTGGCCGGGAAGGGTGTGAGGTGCAGCAAGGAGGCAGAGGGAGATTTCCAGTGCCTGTGGCTCCCACACAGCCCCCGGGGCCCCCTCGGGCTCGGTGGTGACGGCGCAGGGGAAGTAAAACCTTGTCCAGAGCGTGACTTTGTGCAGGTTGGTGGCTTCCTGCTGAGCTGGAGTGAGTTAATAACAAACTTCCAGACCTCCCTGTTCTCTCCAGAGTCGTGGCACTTTTGGCAGGACCTGCTGTTGATTTTTTAAGGATGGCTGATGAAAGTGGCATTTCCTCACGCTGCCTGTGCTGGCTCCGTGCTCTGGGGCTGGCAGTGCCACCGCAGCAAACTGTCCCTTGTGTCAGCACTGCTGCAGCCCAGAGGTGTCAGAAAAATGCCCTCCCACCATGTCACAGCTTCTGCCACCTCCAGCCTTGTGCCAGGCAGGGCCAGGGCAGCACGTGGGGCTGCATCCAACCCTGCAGAGCTGTGTTCTCCCAGGGGTTCCCTGCTGGGTCTGTGCCTCTTGTCACATCCCTCTGGCCTCTCCTTGTTTGCCAGCTGAGGTTTGTCCACTCAGATGGTTATCCCAGGATGATCATGTCCCTCAGCTCTCCTGTGCAGCTCCAGGGTCTCATGTGGCAGCCCCTGTGTCCCTCCTGCATGTCCAGGGGTGTGTGTGGGCACACAGGGCATGGAAGGACTGTGGGGGTGGCAGGGTTGGGGTTCTGTGGGGCTGCCCTGCTCCTCTCCCACAGCCATGTGCTGCTGGCAGGCTCAGGCACAGCCACACTGGTTCTCTGCAGCCCCTCTGAGCCTTCCCATCCAGGACAGCTCTCATCTCACCTCCCTGCCAGGCACATCCATCTGCACAGCCAGGAAAATCCTCCCTGGGAGATGCCACCACAGCCAGGATGGCAACCACAGCAAGTTACTCACTCCCACACCACGAGAGGTGGGTGTGGGTGGATCAGTGACTTCCCACAGGGTGTGTACGTGCCTGTGTGCATGTGTGGCACAGAGGTGGGGCTTTGTGTCTTCCTTGAATTTAGCAGGTGTAGGGAAAGAGGACTGGGCAGCTGTGGTTCAGAGCATGGGTCATTCTGTTCTGCTGTCCTGCCTCCTCCTTAGAGCAGAGCCTCTGGCTTTGGCCCCAGCCAGCTTTGACCTTCCCTTCTGCATTTGAAGGCAGGGTTGGGTTTGTGTTATAACATCAGTTTGCATTAACTGACACTGAGGAATGACTGAGGGAGCTGGGGGCGCTCAGCCTGGGGAAAAGGAGGCTCAGAGGTGAGCTCATCACTCTGTACAGCTCCCTGAAAGGTGGCTGTGCTCAGGTGGGGTTGGGCTCTTTCTCCAGGCAGCACTGACAGAACCAGAGGACACAGCCTCAAGCTGCACCAAGGGAAATTCAGGTTGGATATTAAGAAAAAGTTTTTTACAAAACGAGTGATAAAGTTCTAGAATGGCTGCCTGGGGAGGTGGTGGAGTCACCATCCCTGGGTGTGTTTAACAAAGCCTGGATGTGGCACTGGGTGCCAGGGTTTAGTTGAGGGGTTGGGGCATGGGTTGGACTTAATGATCTTTAAGGTCTCTTCCAACCCAGTGATTCTGTGAATTCTGTGAATTTCATCTGTAGTCTTGCACATCTGTCCCATCTTCCAGAAAGTCAGCTTAGGTCTGAAAGTCTCTGCCACCTTGCCATTGCTGATTGCTGCAGGTTTCTGCCCATTAGAAAGGGGGATATCTGTCTAATTCCACTGTTATTGGTCACTCCCTGATGTTAGGAAGGTTGATTTTACATAATTCCTTTTCTTTTAAGAAAGAAGATGATGTGAATGGGCTGTAAGAACCAGAAGAGATGGAGGAAGAGCTGCCCTGCTCTGAGGTGGATGGAAAAAGTGTCCTGAGGAATCTGGGGGTGGAGATGCCCTGCACGGAGAGCAATCCCACAGGAGACACATCTGGAGCAGAGGAGGATGCAGGAGAGGTGCCCTGTGCTGAGAGCAGCACCAAAGAAGAGGCTCCTTGTGACCCAGGAATTGTCTTCAGTGAGGGCAGCGTGGAAGGAGAGACGCAGGGCAGTGGCAGCCATGGGGAAAGGGAGATTCCCAGCACTGGCAGTGACAGGGAAGGGGACATTCCTGGCAGTGGCAGTGACAGGGAAGGGGACATTCCTGCCACCGACAGCGATGGGGAAGGGGAGATTCCAGTCACCGATAGCGACAGGGAAGGGGAAATGCCCTGTGATGCAAGAGAAGAGGCGTCTTGCTCTGAGAGTGACGCAGAGGAAGCACCAGATGCTGTGATCGCTGCTGCTTCCAAGAAAATAACTTCCATTTCCTCTCCCCTGCGGGCCATTGTCCGCCTGCGCCGGCGCTACCGGGGGCTGAAGAAAAGCCGACTGCATCTAGAACTGCCTCGGGAAAAGTCTGCCGAGTTTGTCCACACCAGGCTGCTTCAAAGGCAGCTCTCCCTGAACAGAACTTCCCTGTACAGCCCTTCCATGTCCTTCTTTAATCAGTCTGGCTTTGAGAGCTCCCAGTACTTCACCTTTGACACGTCTGTGGAACATTACTCCGTGAAAAAGTGCAGGCGGAAAAAGAGCCGGCGGAAATCCAGGATGGTCCTCTACCCAGATAAAACAAAAAAATACCTCCCAGCAGAGGAGAAAAGCAAGGCAAAGCGCTGCCTCCTCTTGCTCATTGCCATTATCTTCTTCCAAATTCTCAATGCAATAGAGAACCTGGATGATAACCTCCAAAAATACGACCTCGATGGTTTGGAGAAAACCATGCACCGGGAAGTATTTGGGCAGAAGGTTGCTGTGGAAAGTATTGTGGAATTACTGAAAGACTATCTGGCTACCCACGTCCACAACAAGCCTCTGGTGATCTCTCTGAATGGCCCGACAGGGGTTGGGAAGAGCCACGTTGGCTGGGTGCTGGCCAAGCATTTTCGCTCTGTCATGGACAATGACTTTGTGCTCCAGTACTTTGTGATGCATCACTGCCCCAGCGGGGTGGCTCCCCTCACCTGTGAAATAGATCTGTCCAAGAAGATTTCTGACATGGTTACCAGGGCTGAAATAGAGGAAAAGACCCCACTGTTTATTCTGGATGAGGTTGAGCTCATGTCCCCCGTCCTGCTGGACACTCTCAGCCGATTCTTTGAACCCAATCAAACCAACGAGTTCCTCAATGCCATCTACATTTTAATAAGCAACCTGGGAGGTGCTGAAATCACAAAGTTCGTTATCCAGAATGCATCCACTGAGCTCCTGCATCAGCAACGGGGAGCTGAAGAGCTGCTGAGCATCATCCAGCCAGTCCTGCTCAGTGTCCACCCTCTGTGGAAGGCTGCAGACATCATCCCCTTTGTCCTTCTGGAGAAGTCTCATGTCATAAACTGCTTCCTGGAGCAGATGAGGAGGGAGGGGCTCTATCCCGACCAGAAGCACATTGAAAATTTGGCAAATCAGCTCAGTTACTACACTACAGGGGACAAGCAGTACTCCAGCATGGGCTGCAAGCAGGTTGTGGCCAAAGTCAACCTCCTGTAGGGATTTACTGCAGAGACCAAGCCCTGCTCTCGGGGTTTGCGAAGTTCTGTGCTCATGAGGAGTGTGTTCCAGCAGGCTGTGCTCAAGGTGTCCTTTCTCAGCCCTGCACTGCCTCTGCCCTGGTCCAGGCAGAGGGGTGGCAGCCTGGACAACCTGGTCCCTGTTCTCCTCCAGAGACTTCACTTTTTCCTGATGTTCTGTGGAAAAGGAAGGGCAAGGAAGCTGGAGCCACCTCCCAATAAGTGCAAGATGCTTTGTTCCTCATTCTCCTTTGGGATTCTTGTCATTAAGGAGTTTTGAGGTGGCATCAAAAGCTGCAGGATATAAATTGGATTAAACAATCCCTGGGTCACTGCCCCTGCAGAATTTGTCACCTCAGGTGTCTCACTCTCTCCAGGCTCACAGCTCTTTGCTTTCCTTGGTCCTGGCTGGTGTGTGCAGAGCAGAGGCAGGGCTGGACACCTGGCACTGGGACAGTTTGTGGCTCCTGCCCCCCAGATGTGCAGGCCTGCCTTCCCCAGCTCCTACGTGACCACATCCTCAGGAGAACACTTCTTGGACCTGTTCCTGAGCTCTTGCTCTTCTGAGCTCATCCCTGAGCTCACCTTTGGCACCTGCAGTGAGGTTTCTGCCCTGCTGTGTGTTTGGGCTCGCCTCAAAGACTGCTCAGCTTTGATGAGCAGAAATAACCTCTGGATTGTTTCAGGTCTGGTGGTGACACCTCATCCCCAGAGCTCTTCTGCCTTTTGCCTCTGGGGACACGTCACTGTGGGCAGTCATTATCTAGAAAGCCCAAAGCAGCAATTGATGGATATTAAGCAACACACACTGGAAAGGACAGTTTGGGCTGATGGAGTGGGAATCCTGGGCTTGTTCCCAGTCCTGAGAGGCCAAAAAGAGGCTCTTTGCCATTGAGCCTCAGGTGAGATGTGGCCTGGGAGCAGCTTGGGAAGAGCACACAGCCATGTTTTGGGCAAAACTGAGCAGGTATTTATGACATTGTTTTCTCAGGTTGTGGTTTTGTACAAGATTTCTACAGCTTGCTGTGAATTCCCAGACAAGAAACCCTGTGGATGTTTGCGCTGGGGTTTTGATTGACCTCTTTCTAATTGTTGGTCTCCAAAGACTCCATCACATACTCCAGCTTCCAGAGCTATTGTCAGGAATAAACCCCAACTATCCTGAATAAAAGAATTGAAATTACATTTCTTTCATTTGACTGAAATTTGGGTTTCCTCCAAAATTTCCCTTCTGGAGCCATGTACCCCTGGTAAGCCCAGTCCCAAACCCACACAGTGCAGCAGTGCCAAAAGCTGGGTGCTGCACAGCTCCTCCATCCAAGCCACCTCCTAAATTCACGTGTCCTTAAACACCAACGTGTGGGAGCTGGTTTCCACAGCTTAGAGAGCTTAACTTAAGCAGTTAGCTTAGCTTACTGCTAAGACATTTGGGATGCTTTTATCTTGGATGAGAAACAGCTCAGGGACCAGGATTCCCCTCCTCCTCCAGCTGGGAGAGGGGCAGATGTTGGTTCTTGTTGTCTCAGCAATGTCTTTGTTTGTAAATGCCACCCACGGGGTGTTTGGTCCCTGGGTGCCTCCACACCAACCATCACCCTGTGCAAAAGGGAGGGTGGCTTTGAGTGGAGCTGAGCATCTGCAGAGTTTGTTTCCACCCCTCTGAGGCTCTCCTGCCCTAAATCAGGGCTCCTAGCCATTCCCTGGGCCTGAGTTTTCCTGAGTGCCCTGTGCACCTTGAAGACCTGCTGAAGTTTTTGGGTCTCACAAAGCTCCCCTCAGTGCACAGAGGTGGGGCTCAGCTTCCTGCTGCCTGAGCACCACCTCATCCCTCAGCCTCTGGAGGCTCTTGTCAGATGGCACAGGAATCCCCAGGCTATGGAGAGGACTGTTCCTGCCAGGACATAGGATGCAGGACTCGAATCCCAGCTCAAATGGCTCTTTAGATTGTCCCCAAAGGCTTCCTCAGTTGGCAAAAGCTCTTCCTGAGTCAGGACACATCTCAGTTGTGCTTGGAGCAGTGATTTGTGGCAGGCTGCTGCCACCCTGCTGCAGCCCCTGTGTCTGATCCCCCGTTCAGCAGCACTGGGATGTTCCCTGTCACTCCACCCCTGTCCTGGGGACACCTGCAGGTTCTCTGCACCCTGCAACTGCATCCCAAAGCCACAGTGGGGTTTGGGCCAAATTCCCTTTTTGCATTTGCCCTGGGGAAAGTGCAGGGTGATTCCAAACAGCTCTGTAGTGAGGAAGATGCTGTTACTGCCCAGTGAGCAGGCAGTGAAAGAGAAGGGAAGGAGGGAACAGGAAATAATTCACGTCTTGAGGGCACAGACTGTGACCCCAGTGGCCAGTCTGGGCTGCAGCTTTCCCTGGGCTGGTTCAGGACAGGGGGTCCAGTGGGCAGGAGCTCCAACTGCCCAGGTGTGTGAGTTGGGAGGGGTTTGTTTTATTTCATACAGTGCTTATGAGCTGCTCTCCCCAGGCCTTGGAGCACTCCAGGCAGGAGCTGGGGCTGGGGTTCCCAGGACACTCCTGCACCAGGGATGGGATGTGCCCTGTGCTTCTCCATGGACGTGGCCCAGCTCCAGCCACAGGAAGGTGGGTGGCTGCACGTTCTGCAGGAGCTCTGGATAACTTCAGCTGCCTCAGGGAAAAGAGCTTTGGATTTAGGTATTCCTAAAAAGGATCTAATCCCCAGCAGCCTCCCTTAATCAAAGCAGCCTGTCTGCAGCTGCCTCCAGAGGTGGGTGCTGGCTGGTGGGGCCAGCCTGGCTGCCAGGCTGAGTCCTCCTGGGATTTCCCTGCACCATGGGAAGTTGTGATGGCCCAGGAGCAGAGCTCTCACAGCACCACCCCAGCCTTGCTGGGCTTGCTCAGTCCCTCAGCTGGGGCTGCTGCCAGTGCTGTGTGCCCACCCAGCAGGACCTTGTCTGTGGCAGGGAAAAATGCGGGTGAACCCGAGATGGGAAGAGATGATGCTGACTCCAGTTCAGAAGGCTGAATAGTTTCTTTATTATAACTATATTGCAATACATTAATAGATTATTTAAAGAGGAGATCTTAAAACTACATCTTAACTTCTAACTATCATCTCTAACTACTCACTGTAACTGTCTCGTGACTCCCTCCCCAGAGAGAGTCCAGACCCAGGTGGATTCCATTGGCCATCAGGGCCAAACAATGCCCAGCAGTGTCCACTCAACCAATCACCTCAGGCAAACAATTCCCCAATGCATTCCACATGGAAAAACAAGAGACAGAAATAGAAATTGTTTTCTCTTTTCCTTCCCTCTCTGCTCCTCTATGAAAGTCTCCAGAGGGAGCAGAAAATGTAGGTACTACACTTGTCCTCTCTCCTGAGGCTTCTGGCTGTCCCTGAGGATCTGGGATGTTGGCCCAGGGCACCTGAACAGCGTTTGTAGAGAGAGGCAGACAAAGGGGGTGCAGAGGGATCCCATCTCCACGTGCACCAGTGACTTGTCCCTGTGCTAAGGGCAAGGAAAAGCTGCTGCCAGTCCCTAGAAGGGATTTGTTGCTTTCTTTCCAACTCCTGTGGTTGTCACTAAACAGGTGAGGTACCACCAGGAAAGCAGATTTTGATCCCAGCGATGGCAGGGAAGATCAGGGCTGCAGCAGAGGAGAAAAGAGCAAGGACAGCCCGGGTGGGTGAGGGCTGCAGTTCCTACCAGGGTGCAGAGGGGATGTCTGCAGTGGCTTCTGAGACCTTGCAGTGATGGGCTGAGTCCTGGAAAGGAGGGGGGAGGACAAGCACCCCCTCCCCTGGGAAGGAGGAGGAGGGACAGGCAAATACAGCAGTGAATGCATTACCTGTGAGCATCCTGGAGAGATGGAGAAATTACATCCAACGTTTTAAAAAATAGCTGTAACCATAGAATCTAGTTTCTTCCTCTTGCAGGATATTCAGAGAATAGCTGTTAATAGCTACTGGGATGAACTGGAAAGAGTTTTCCAGAGCTGGGGAAACTAAATATTCCATAAATGGTGGGAGAACAGAGTGAGACAGAGACAGACATGGTTTGTCTACCCATGGAATTTGGAGGGGAAGGGGAGCTGAGAGGCACCCAAGCACTGCAGGAGACAGGCTTGGGATGGAAATCATAAATTGGGGGAAAGGTCTGGAAGAAGGTGCTGCAGAGGAGGGTGTGAGTGAGCAAATGCACGTTCCAGGATGGGGAGGGTGAAGGGCTGAAAGGAAAACAAGCCTGGGGGCATCGCAGCACTCGCACTCCACAGGAGGGATAACACCCCGGGGCCCGAGAATGGCAAACATCCCGCTAAAATGTATAAATAGGTGTGTTGCATATGCAGGGGATGAAGTAATGCCGGGCCACGCTGGAGCAGTGTGGCACCATATTTGGGCACCTCTGGGGCAGGGGGGAGGGAGACAAGGGTGCTGTGCCCCCCCAGCATCCTGCGGGAGCGGGAGCGGTGGAGCCCGGGGAGAAGTTTCAGGGGAAGCACGATAAGAGCTTTCAAATATGCAAAACACGGGCAGAAAGGAGACAGCGGAGCTTGGTTCTCCCAGGCCTGCTTGGGCAGGGTGTGGAGCTGGCTCCGGAGAGGGAGGTTTATGTAAAACTTTGGGGAAATTGCTGCAGCTGTGGAAGGGCAGCACCAAAGTGGGTTGAGGAGAGGCTGCAGAGCTGCTGCTGCTGCTGACCCCCGGGACCGAGGGGGGTTTGGGCAGAGGCACAGGCTCTGCTCAGGGGTCTGGGAGCTCCCACTCTGCCTGTTCTCTGTCACCCCTCCTGCCTGTCAAGGCTCCAGCTGGAACTGCCCCCTGCCCAGCCCTGAGCTGCTCTGGCTGGCAACGCTCAGCCGGCAGAGATTGCACCAATTCAACATCATTCCTCTGCAAGAGATGTGCTTCAGCTCTAAAACATCTGCATTTAGGTGCAAAGTTTCGGGCAGCTGCATCTGAAAGCTGCCAGGGCGGTGAGATCAGCGAGCCACTGCTCAGATGGATTGGTTTCCAGCGGGGATGGGTTAGAGGGAAAGCAGCCAGCACTGAAACTGCAGTGTGTAGATTAATGATGTCATAAACTAATCTGGAAACTCGTTTGCTTCCCCTTGACACTTTCCCCTCATCAATTCAGTTGGTATACATTAGGTATTATTTTTGGGTCTGTATCTAGAGCTACCTCAGGGGACTTGGAGCCAGCCCCAGAAGTGCCTGCAGAAGGAGCAGCCCTCCCAGCACACTTTGTGTTCTCCAGTTGCAGATGTGGAGCTGGTGGCCTCCCCCTGCCTCCCTGGGCACTGTGGGATGTGACATCAGCTCCTGCTCCTCCTCCAGCTCTGGAGGTCACAGCAGAGCCCCTCACAGCTCCCTGCAGGACACAAACAGTCCAGGATCTTCTGTGGATGCTAATTTGAATTTTGTGCTTCCTGTGATGTCTTATCAGTTGATCCCTCAGGCTGGAATTCAGCTGCCCTAATTTTGGTAACTTGAGGAAGGCTGAGTAAGTCTGCCTGGGATTTCCCCGTCCCTGCCTCCTGCAAAAAGCCTGTCCAGGAACCCAGGCCTGGGAAAAGACCCCCTGGAAAACCTCTCCTGAGGGGAGTGGACATTTTTGTGGCCAGCAAGTGACATGTGAATGAAGGTAAAGCATTAATTGCAGCCAAACCTTCTGTTTTCACCTGTACCTTTGCCCCTCTCCTGCTCCTATCAAATGTTCCTCACTGTCCAAATGCTGTCACTCAAACCAGACCCACGTGGTACCTTTCCTGTTCTCCTGAGAAAAAAATAGTTTTAAAAAAATGGTCTCCTTTTAACTCTCTGAGCCACCCAACACAATTTTTGTGCAGCAGTAGTTGCAGGCTGAAATCAGGGAATCCTGTGCTGCATTCCCACCCAGCCATCCCCAGCTGCCAGGTTCTCCAAAGCTGTGGCTGAAGGAGTTTGTGCCCTCTCAGCTGGCACCACCTGGTGTTTTTACCCTCTGCTTTTCCTGACATATCAAACAAACTGCCCAGCTCTTCCTGAGATGATTTCGTGTGGGATCAAGGTCCCTGAGTCA
The DNA here is from genome assembly GCA_013399945.1 of Ploceus nigricollis. NCBI lineage: Eukaryota > Metazoa > Chordata > Aves > Passeriformes > Ploceidae > Ploceus > Ploceus nigricollis. Next base: position 14,408 of record VXBC01007164.1, read on the forward strand.
CGGCCTTGCTCTGCCTTCACTGAGGGCCTGCATCTCCCTGGCTGCCATGGGGGCCTTGGAGAGTCAGCTCTGAGCTTTTCCTTCCAGGATAAGCTGGGCCTTGGCTTCAAGGTTGTTGCTTCTCTGTCCAAGTGAAGAAGTGCCTTGGGTGTGCTCCAGCTGTTCTGGGTGATGGAATGAGCATTTCTGCCCCTCCCTGCAGATCCTGCAGCACAGACAGCACAAACAGCTCTGCGTTCCTGGGAGGCTCGAGGTCAGAACACGATGCTGAGTGTGCAGAACTCTTTGGCCTGACGTGACCTGGTGTCCTCAGCTCCATCTGTGCGTGGCCTCTGTCACTTCCAGCTGCAAAAGCCACTCCTTGGTGCTCCCTTCTGCCAAACATCCAGCACTCCCAGCTCTGAGTGCTGCTCCCGATGCAGCCACAGCTCAGTTTTTGCCTTTGGTGGTCAGTGAAATGCTCTGAAGTCTCTGGGTGAGAAAGGGTGGATGAAATTCAATGCTTTGGATCCAGCTCAACAGGTGTTTTTATTTCTCCTTGCTCCTGATGGGCAGATCTGCTGCTTGCAGGGCTGATTCATCTCCTCACCTGAGGAGGATCCAGTGACCTGCTTGGACAAGCTCACCTGGGAGTTATAAATACATCCCTGTGTTACACTGGTATGACAGTAATGGGGAACGGGGGTTGGAAATAGGAACAGGATTTGTCCCTACAGGTCACCCCCTCTTCCTGGGGCTCCCTCTGAGGCTGGGTCTGTGCTTGCCTCCCTCCAGCTGGGAGTTGGGCAATGCTGGAGATGGATTAGGGGGGAGAGGGGTGGAACTTCACTGGAAACCTCTACGTGATGAACAGCAGGTGATGCCACTGGTGCCAGAGCTGGAGGCAGCCCTGGGTGCTGTGCTTCAGGAGCTGCCTGTTGACTGCACCAGGGTGACACGGCTCAGGTGATGGGACAGCTGGGAAAAGCTGATTTGATCTGTCTTTCTCCTTGGATATGACCCTGATTGAAATAAAGAGAGTTGAATGTAAGACCAAATCTTTGGGTTTTGTCTTTAACATCCACCCAACACCCAGGTGTGCATTTGGGGCAGTGCCTGTGGCACTTTCTCCTGGCCTGAAACCCCATGGGCTGGGAGGATGTTACCAATCCCCAGCCTGACTCACTCAGGTGTTGGGACCAGACACCACAGGCAAGGCAGCACCAATCCACATGAGTTATTTCTTCATTATGTGCTTCTTTTAAACCACTAATGTGCCTTGGGTGCTGCCTGACAGCATTTCACCAGTCCAGACAGGGGTGGGCAGTGCCTGGGTCACTGAGAGCAGTGTTTGCCTCCAGAACGAAGGGATGAGCCATTCCACCCCACTCCAAGCAGCTTCCCTGAGAGACCCCTGAGGCCACCTGGGCCCATTTTTTACATCTTAGGAGCTGCCTTGCCATGAGTGGGGGATGTTGGAAGCAGCAGTTTTTTCGTCCCAGCCCTCTGGACTTTGCCTTGTAGAGAAGAGGGGGGAAAAGATTACCCAAAACCACTGGAGTGCTGTCTGTGAGCCCTGGCTGTGCCTCAGGTTTGAGCACTCACCTGGGCAGCACAAGGGAGAGCCCTGAGGAAGGATTTTTCAGCAGCAAGTGCCTTGAGGGGAGCCCCAGGCTGCAGCTCCAGGTTTGAAAGGGGACTGGGGGTGATTGCAAAAGCCACCAGCAGATTTGCCACGTGGAATTAATGCCCCATCACCTTGGATGTGCTGGGTGGCACATTCCTACAGGAGGGATCCCATGTCCTGCAGTCACAGTGTTAGTTATTTTATTTTGGCCTGAGTTTCCAGTGGAATAAGGCTGAAGGGTGAGAGCTCTGCTGCTGTGACAGCAGGTGACACAGGGGTTGGTGCCTTGTGACTCAAAGCCAACATCACTCTGGTCTTCCAAGATGCAGAAAGCAAGAAATGTTAGGGAGCCCAAAGGGCAAGAGGAGATGTCAAAGAATAGTTGTTAAATTGTCAAAAGATAGTTTTAAAATTGGAATTTTTGCCGTTTGCTGCTTTGTGGTGGCTAAAGGCTGCCTAAAAACACTTGGGAATGATCAAGTTCTATTTATCTGATCTGGTGGAAGGTGTCTCTGCCCAAGGCAGGGGGGTTGGAACCAGATGATCTTTAAGGCCCCTTCCAACCCAAATCATTCTAGGATTTTATGACTCTATTGTTTGATTTTGCAGTAGCCATCCAGACATGACTGCCCAGGGTCTTTTTACAGAAACCCATCTTTTATTCCCTCCTGCTCCAGGTGGCCCAGGATGACCAAGACACATGAAGTCTGCAGCTAAATCTTCCAAATTCATGACAAAGACCTGAGAGAGCTGTAGCCCTTTCCAGCAGGTTTGTGGGCACTCAGCCCTTTCAGGCTCTGTTTAGTCATTATAAGGCACAAAGAATCTGAAGTGTGAGTGCTGTTTTTTTCCTTTTCTGGGCATATCTGAGCTGGAGCTTGCCAGAGCAAGTGCTGAGGTTGCTCATTTTTCTGGGGCAGAGTGCTGAGATTGCACAGGGTCAGAACACAAACTGCAGTCCCATCTCCATCCCTCCAGCTCAAGGCCAGGGTTGCTGGTGGATGGGATGGGAACGCAGGGGACAGCACTGCCATCCTCACATTCTGCTCTTTATAGCAAATACGTGAATTTCAATGAAGGAAACACTCTCAAAAGCACTGAAATGTCTCGAGGCAAAGCCTTGCGGTAGACTGTGGTAATAAAGGAGAGCAGAACTGGGGAGGAGGAAACTTGGAGCGTGCCCTTACACTGCTGTTAGCAGCGAGTGCCCCTGGGCAGATACTGGGCAGATAGGGGCTGCTGGGGTACAGACATTCCAGAGTGATTTCTGAGCCGGCTGAGCTCCTCCCATCATCACTTCACTCATCAAAGTAAGTATTTATAGCACAGGTAGGAGCAGGGGGAGAATCAAAGAGGAGCTCCCCAGAAAGATGCATAAATCACTCTGAGAGTTCAGCTCTGGGGCTCTGCATTTTTTGCTTTAATGAGAGTGAATAAAAACTCTGGTGTTATTATTAATATTTCTTAATATTATTTCAGCAGTCTGCTTTTTGCACTAAAAAATTCTTTGAGGTATTTCCATAGAATTCTCCCAGCTCTCAGAGCTACACCTGCAGACTGCTAAGGACATGCTGCCTTACACCAGAGAAAACATTTTTTCCAGCACAGATCTGCTGAAAAACAATTCAGAAAATCTGTCCGGGCCGATGTGTGCTGCCCAAGCCGTCAGGAGACCTTCAGGCCTCCCAACAAAGCGCAGCAGGAAAGCCAGGAAGGTGCTGTACCCAGCCCACGTGAGAAAATACTTGCCACGCCAAGAGAAAGATCCAGTCAAGCGGTGGCTGCTCTTCTGTGCCGGCATCATCCTCATCCAGGTGTTAACTGAGGCTCCGGAGCAGGAGAGGCTGGCTGGGGGGCAGAGCCCCGCTGAGAAGCTGCTCTGTGCAGCAGCAGCAGCAGCATCCCCAGGAGCTGCCGGGCTGGCACGGAACCGCTCCAGAGAGCACCCAGCTGCTGCAGGACACCCAGCTACTGCAGAACACCCAGCTGCTGCAGGACACCCAGCTGCTGCAGAGCACTCAGCTACTGCAGGACACCCAGCTACTGCAGGACACCCAGCCGCTGCAGGACACTCAGCTACTGCAGGAATCATCTCCCCCGCAGCTCCGGGGCACCGGGCTCTGGGCCACGGCACGGCTGATGTGCCACAGCAAGCCCGGAGCCACCCGAACGCTTTCTGCTGGGCCGGCTCCTCCCGGGCACAGCTCTGAGCTGCCCTAGCCCTGCACATCGGCTGCAGCTCCTGCACATCGGCTGCAGCTCCTGCACATGGGCTGTGGGCTCTGCACATCAGCTGCAGCTCCTGCACATCGACTGCAGGCTCTGCATATCGGCTGCAGCTCTTGCAGCCCTCCCGGGAGACCCCGCGACTCTGTTTGGTGACACGGGCCAGCAGTGGCCACAAGCGGCATTGATGAAAGCCCAGCAGAAGAGCTGGGCAGTTTTCCCTGCTGATTCGGCTGTGACTGTGATTAGAGACTGTGGTTTCCACCAGCTGCAGCGAAAGGCTGCAGGAGTTAGAGTTACCCTCCCAGCCGGGTTTGTGCTGTGCTGACCTGCCTGTCACTGCTGTGTGACTTGTCTCGGTGCTGTGTTCTCGTGTTGTAATTTAGTGTCAGCTCTCAGCACTTAACACAGAGTAGCTCAGCTCTCAAAGTAACCAGAGAGCAAAGCTCCCGAGCGCTGCTCTCCCTCGGTAACACTGTAAGAATAAACTGCTGAGTTCCGATTTTCACAGCATGTTTTGCAACTTAGATTTTAAAATTAAGATTTTCTGGCCATCCTAGGGAAGTAAAACTGTCCAAGCACCAAGGACAGTGGGGTGGGAGCCATGGCATGGCCTGGACATCGACTGAGTCACTGGGAGAGGTCCATCAGCCTGGGGCAGATGCTATGGCTTTAGCTGGGGAGATGGGGCAGCAGATGAACCCAACACTGGGATATCTTCTTGGGAGAACCCTGGGAGATCCCTGAAACCCTGGGACATGCTGAGAAAAAGGGTTGATCGAGGGGTGGTTGAACTAGAAATGGCCAGTGGTCCCTTCTCACCCATTTATTATAGTTCCATATATTATCCATATAGTATCCATATATCAACACAGGAGTAAATAGTTCCACCATTAATTTCTGTGTTGAGCAGGGGTTACTGGGTGGTTCTGTGCATGAAACATGGGATTGCCACAGCTCCAGGGCAGTGCAGGTGTGGGTTTTTGGGAGACAGGGATGATGTGTGGGGGCTGCACAGCAAGGGCAGCTCGGGCTGGGGCAGCTGTGTCCAGACAGGAGCAGGCTGTGGGAGCCAGGAGTGAAGAAATCTGGCTCAGGAGATATTTCTGCTCCTCGGGGCTCCTTGCAGGAAATGCAGAGTGCAGGATTTCCAGTGGATGCTAATTTCAGCTTACTGAGCTTGCTGGGCTGTTTTATCAGACAGGCCCTGAGGCTGGGATTCAGCTGCCTTAATTTAGGCATCCTGAGGAAAGGCTGAGTAAGGCCTCCTGGGATTTTCCCAGCCCAGGCTCCTGGGAAGAGGCTGCCTGGGGAAAGGCAGGTAAAACCCCTTCTCCAAGCCATGCCCATGCTCCAGACTCATGTCTCTCATGTATCAGGGCTTCCCCCATGAAGTTCATCCCCAAAACACCACGTCATGTCTGTGCAGCCCAAGCTTTGCCCTCCAGCTCTCCAGCCCAACCATTCACTCTGCAGAACAACTCCAAACTCCTGCCAGGTTGCTCAGAGCTGTGTCCAGCCCAGCTTTTAAAATCTCCAAGCACGGAATCTCACCACCTCCTTAGCCAATCTCTTACACTTGCCTGGGATTTAATTCCAATTAATTCCATGCCACATGATGACAGAGCTGGTGAGCCTCACACAGCTGTTCACTGAGCAGTGTCCCAGAAAGCAGGTGTTTTCTTGGGAACAAGCAGTTATTTCCTCAGGTTGGGATAAAACCAGAACTCAGAGTTTTTGTAGTGCCCCAGAGCAGGCAGGTGTGACCCAGGGATGGGAGGGAGCTGGGTGCCACATGCAGTGATTGCACAGGAGGGGTGGCAAAGCCGAGTGCAGCACTGCAGACCAAGGCAGAGGAGAACAGGGAGCTGCTGCAGCCCACGGTGAACAGAGACCTGTTTGCCTCAAAAAAAACCCCAAAAAACCAAAACAAACAAACAAAAAAACGGAACTGAAAGAGCTGAATCACTACGCGATTTTAGCTGCTTAATTTCTACTGGGGAAAAAAAAAAAAAGCCAAGGCACTGTCTGGATTAAGGAGCAGCTGGTACACAAATTCTGAAAGTAGTGATTGAGGATGAGCCCTTCAGAGGATCTCCTTTGTGTGACAAGGGGAGAACACACGAACACAAGGAACAACTGATTGTGAAGTTTTGTAAAAATCAGGAATTATAAATGTTGTTGGAAATAGGAAGAACTTTTAACAATGGTGTTGGTGTTGACGTCTCTCAGAGTCGATGGGGAGGCAAGGTCTTCCCCCAAAGCCCAGCACATCCAGAGGCATCACGAGAGGGCAGCAGAGACAGGAGCTGAGCAGGACACACAGGCAGTGGCCTGCAGGGCTCCAGACACCAAATCTGAAACAGCCACGGCGCAGGTACAAAGCATTGCTGAGGATGCTGCAGAGGAAACCAGAATTGGTCAAAATAAACGAGTGTGCTGGGGTATAACTCAGCAAAATAGACACAGATCCCTTAAACAGAACATCCCCCATCCCTGAGTTCTATAGGTGGGAGGTTTTATTGTTCAAACATCGTGAGGTGGCGAGCTGAGGTAAAGCACAGGCTGCCTTCACCAGCTGCCTGACACTGAGAGCTGAATACAACCTCCAAAAATCCATTCCAGACCTGGTAACTTGGATGAGCTCGATAAAAACAGCACGTTTACAGTCAGTCTGTTGCATGAAGTCTGCTGGTTCCTGTCATGGCCAGCCCCTCCTCCTGGCTGTTACATCCCTGTTTGCCACAACACTTGCTTTTGGCAGGGTGCAGCAGGGCCAGGACAGCTCAGGGGAGGGCAGCAGTGAAGGACAGTGCTGGGAGCTCACATCCCTGCTCCACAGCTCCGTGCTGGCATGAGCCCAGCCCTGCCCAGCCCTGATGTACCTTCTCCCAGGCCTGTGCATCACCGAGGCCATTCAGAGATGTGTCCCAGCTCCAACTGAGTGCACAGGGGCCGAGGCAGCCCCAGGATGGCTTTGGGAGCCGTGGGATGCCCTGGAAGGATAAGGCATCTGTGCTACACCCCAGATGGCAAAGCCCTGTATCCAAGCAGGCTCTGTGGCAGGGACAGCCAGGATTCAGTCCTGAGCTGGCATTCCCAGCCCTGCTCAGGGCTTGTGGCTCCTGTGCCTTCTCTGTGGGGGAAGCCCCTTGTACCCCAGTGGCCTCCACTCCCACATTGTCTCAAAACTTTTCTCCCTCCTTCCTCTCCCAGAGCTCCCAGTTCTCTGGTCTGTGCTCCAGAGCCTTTCCAATCCATGTCACAGCCCCTTCTTTCCTCACACAACCCCTCTCTCCAACCTTTTTCTGTACCCAAGTCTCCTCAGGCCGTCTCAGACCCCCCATCCTGCTGCCTCAGAGTCCCCCAGCCCTGCCCCTGGGCAGAGACCTTGGCTCCAGCACACATCCCTGCTGGAAAACCCCTTGGCCTTTAAGCAAACAGCATCCAGATGTGTGCTGGGGGCAGCCCCTGGGACATTCCCACCTGGAATCACCCCTTGGAAGGGTGAGGGAAGCAACACCCCAAAGCCAGGCCAGGGACCATTCTGGGAGATTGCCATTACATGTGATCACCTTTGTGACCCAGCAATGTCCTCAGGAGTGGCTTAATTTAGTGCTAAAGATGTGTCCTTCACTGGAGATCCTAATATCTGCTTAGATTGGATATCAGGAAAAATTTCTTCTTCTCTGAAAGGATGGTCGGGGATTCAAACTTGTTGCCCAGAGCTGATGTAATCATCCCTGTTCAAAAAATGTGTAGGTGTGGCACTTGGGGACATAGTTTAGTGGTGAACACAGTGATGCTGGGTTAATGGTTGATCTTGGAGGGGTTTTCCACCCTTAATGACTGTATGATTCTATGCAGCACCCCAGAGATGCTCCTAAAGGGGCACCTTGCTCCATATTTCCCTAATCCTACAACATGGACCCTTGACCACCCCCATATCCATCCAGACTGGGCCTGGAGCTGCTCAGTAGTTTTTTCCAGGGAGATATAAGAGGATTTTTCACACCCTCATTAGCAGAGAGAGCTCTGAGGCAGCTTCTTGACTCTCCATCAAACGTAGGAGCCAGCCCCCTTCCCCTCCTGCCACACAAGGGCACCAGAGCTGCACCCTGTGGGGTGTGCTATGGGAATTATAAACACAGCTGCTTTCTTCAGGCATGTGTTTCACCCCCTGGCTCACTCTCAGTTGGACTGGTGATGTCTCAGGAACACCATGGAGAACATATTAAAGTGGTTTTTTGTTGCTTTGCCTCACCTAGATATTACATGCTGCTCTACTCTGCTGTAAAACTGGCTGTCTGAGAAAGGGGGGGTCTGAAAATGCTGCTGTAAATAAGACTTAGAAAGGAGACAAAAGCCAGGGGAAATTATAAGAATGCAATAAATCAATGAGTAACCTAGTGAAGATATTGCAGGGTCTGTGCCTCTCTGTGCCTCATAGCAACAAAGAAACACCTGATGGACTTAAAAGCTGTGATACTGAAAACTTGTTTGTGTACATTATATAGCAAAAAAGGAGTTAAAATTCCTTATGGGAGACAGAAAGTTTGGTTGTTATGACCACAAGGTCACCTGAACACCCAGAGTTTCTGCTTCCAAGAGCAAAGCAATGTTCTTCAGCATTATTTGCTCTCAAATAATGTCTTCAAAAAGTCCACCTACTTTACATCTAGAGGGTGTGTAGCTCCATCCAGCTGGTTGCTGGCCTAATGTTTTGGCTCTGTTTTTATGTGGTGTACTGGAAACCTCTGAGCACACCTATTCCCTGGTAACTGGAATTTCCTTCCTTCCCTTTCTCCTGCTTGGGAGAGTTTCCCTCTGCTTCTGCTCTCCTTGGTTTGTTCTTGGCCAGGTGTCCGGACAGCTCCAAGGAAAGGCCCATCTCCACTGGCAGCAGCACAGAAAGGGGATGGAACACCATAATTTGATGAGAGGCTGCTGTAATGGAGCCCCTGTGCGTCCTCAGAGGCCACCACCAGCACGTGCCAGTGGTGGCCAACAACACCAAGTGCCACCATGGCTTTGGGAGGGTGCTGGGGGTGGTGGGTGGGTGAGGAGGGTCCCCTTGGTGATGGGACCCTTGGGGATGGTGACCTTGTGGACGTGGTGGTCACCTGGGCTGGGTGGCAGGGACTGGGCAGCAAGGGGGACTAAGGGACATGGCAGTGACCTGAGGTATAAGGGGGAACAGGGAGGCATAGCAGGGCTGTAAAATACAGGAGATGACCTGGGAATGTGGCAGGGCCATGGAGGGGGACAGGGGACACAGCACAGCCCTGGGGCAGGGGAGTCACCTGGGAACATGGAGGCACACAGGGGCCACAGCTCAGCCCTGAGGCACCTGGGACACAGCGGGGCCCTGAGAAACGTGGGGACACAGAGTGGTGGTGAGGCACATGGGGACATGGAGGGACCCTGACAAACATGGGGACACAGGTGGTGGTGAGGCACACATGGACATGGTTCAGCCCCAAGGCATATGGGGGCACAGCTCCTTAGGCAGCCCTGAGGCACACACGGACATGGAATCATCAAGGTTGGAAAAGACCCTCAAGATCATCCAGGCCAACTGTGCACCCAGCACTACCAGCGTACCCTTGGACCACTAAACCACCTCACCCAGATCACATGGAGGCACCCGGAGGCACAGGGGCACACGGCTCAGCCCTGAGGCACAGGGGATGCAGAGTGGCTGTGGGGCACACGGAGGCACACGGGGACACGGAGGAGCCGTGAAGCACTTTCGGGGACAGCCATCCCACAGGCTGTGAGTGCACAGCCACGGTGCACAGGGCACGTGGAGGGACTGTGATGTACAAGGGCCATGGATGCACAGCCCCATGCTCGGGGGACATGGAAGGACTCTGATGGACAGGGGACATGGCTGCACAGCCCTGGAGCACAGGGGACATGGAAGGACTCCGACACAGAGGGGACATGGATGCTCAGGCCAGCAGCACAGGGCACATGTGCGGCAGTGCTGGTAGCTCACAGTCCTGGCACTCAGGGGACATGGAAGGACTCTGATGCACAAGGACACACACGGCTGCCTAGCCCCGGCGCTCAGGGCACACACGGGTGCCCAGCCCGGCGCTCGGGGGACATGAAAGGACTCCAAGGCACAAGGCAGCCGCGGGGCCCGGCCCGGCCCCGCCGCGCTCCCGCCCCGCTTTCCCGTTGCCGTANCTCGGGCTGTGGGCGGCCGCGCTGGGCTCGGTCCCCGCGGAGCCCCCGAGGCTGTGGGGGCGCTGCCCGGGACCGCGCGGGGCTCAGGGCAGGGACGTGCCCGGGAGCCCCGCGAAGAAAACTGAGTGCCGAGGCTTTGTTCGGCCTCTCCGCCCCGCCCGGGGGTTCCCGCCGGGGCGCGGGTCCCGTCGCCTGGTTCCGGCCCTTCTCGCCGGTGCTTTTGGTTCCCGCAGCCGGACCCGCGCCCGGGCCGGTGCCGCTGCCCGCCAGCGGCTCCTGGGGCTGCTGGCGGTGGGAGTGAAGCCCCGGCGCGGTGCGGTCGAGTTTGTCCGGCTCAGTCCCGGGATCTGGTTCTTCCTCGCAACTTCGAGAGCTGGGCGCTCGTGCTGCCTCATGGCTCGTTTGCCTGGGGTTTTTCTCCCTGTGAAAAAAAGAGCTTTCCATTTTTCTGTTCCTTAAGCAGACCTCTATATGAAAACTTTGCTTCTAAAATTTTATTGTAGCCTTTGTTGGTTTATGCCACTGCTTGTTTGTTGGTGTGTTTCCCCATCCTTTTTTTTTGTGTTGGATGCACGGTTCCTTTGGCTGCTCTGCCTTCTAAATACTCTTTAATGGAGAGGTAAGATCGGGAAAAGATTAAAATATGAGAATCCGGGACTGTTTTGTGTCAACTTCTCTAATTGAAATGTTGTAAGCCAAAGGGGAAAGAAAAGAAAAAGTGATCAAGTGGAGCTCAGGGCACTTTGCTTTGTTGGAGGCAGAGAGGAAAAACTTAGGAGGGAATGACTGAGATTTTGTTTCACTTTATTTCTCTTCTTTTGAGGCTGAAATATAAACAAGCATTTTGAAATGCTTTGGTTTAAAATGCCGAGCTCCTCATTTTCTCTTCAGCTGACTCCATTAAAAAAAAAAAAAATCTTTAAAAAAATGTAGAAGCAGCTCTGCAGTTGCGGAGCCAGCAGCAGTGGTGTGTGTGGGCAGAGCGGCCTTGCTGCTCTTCCATCAGCCGTTCCTGCCTTGTCTCTGTGGACTATAAAATTAGAAAGGCTCTGATGTCCATTCAGTCTGATGTCTGGGTAATGTGGGCTGTGGAAATCAAGAGGAGCTCTCTGTGAATTAACTGCTGTTGCTGCTCGTGGCTTGCTCAGCCTGTGGGTTCTGGCCTCTGGTGTATAATTAGGAAAGTAATTGTACTTTAAGAAGCCTTAAATCTATTATCCAGGTGTGTGCTTGTCCCCTGGGCAGGTATCAGGTGGTGTGAGCTTTCTTTTGCTGTGAGCAAATGATCTCTGTCGTTCTGATGGTCACAGGCTGCAGTCTGACATTTGCAGCATCTTAGAACCACTGAGTTTGAGTTGGAAAGGATCTTTGAAGCTCTTCTAGTCCAACCCTCCTGCAGTGAGTAGGAATACATTCAATAGTCCCAGGTTGCTCCAAGCCTCGTCCAACCTGGCCTTGGACAATTCCAGGGGTGGGGCAGCCACAGCTTCTCTGGGTAACCTGTGCCAGGGCTTCCCCATCCTCATTTCAAAAAGCCTGCTTTCTCCTATCTAATGTACATTAGAAGCTTTACCCCTTGTCCCACTTAACTTAAAAACTTTAAAACTTCCAAGAGTGAGACCTGTGCTTTTCCTCCCCTGGAAATGGCCCAGGTCATCTCCTCCTTCTCCAGAGCTGTCTCCTTGTCTGTCCTGGGAGGTTTTGTCTTTCCAGTTCCAGTCCAGGAAGGTTTTTATTTGTCGCATCTTTCCTGAATTTGCTTTATGTGCACACTGAGAAGCCCGGCCATGGAGAGCACAGGTCTGTGGTGAGGGAGGGAGAGCCAAGAACAACTCCGACTGGCTGTAATTGAAAACTGTCAGCTTTGCAGCGAAGGAGGATGTTCAAAGCATGTGGCTTAGGATAACACCGAGTGGAGAATTGGATCTTCAGCTCTAAAGTCAGAATGTCCAAATCCCGAGGAGTTCTGTTGGGAAACTCAAAGGTGAGATGGCAGTAGGGCTCTGGATGGATTTCCTTCAGAGGTGCTGCTTGGTGCTGTCCTTCTGCACCATCTGCTGTGGTTGCTGTTCTGGAGATGTCCTAAAGTGACTTAGAATATCCAAGTCATGGTGTCTTGGAGAAGTCTGTTTGTTCCAGGTTTCTTACCCTTCCTTCCCTTCAAGGTGGCTGTTTCCCAGGGAGGTTGGGTGCAGTGGGGGTCTGTGCCCTGGAGGGACCCGCAGAAGGTTTTTGGGTGACCCGCAGAAGGTTTTTGGGTGATCAGAGAGCAGTGTGCCTGCCCAGGTGTCAGGTGTGTTGGGAAACTCTTGGCTGGGCTGAGGCAGCACGGGGCAGGTGGGGGCATGGGGGAGAAGCCAGAAGGAGATTGGAATTTGGGAAGGAGGCAGTTCTAACAGGAAGCAAACCATAGCACTAAACAGCACAGAATAGCTGCTTCTGCCCAGCGTGGTGAACTTTGTGCAGTTCCTCGATGAGCTTGTGGGTGAAATTCCCTGTTTCATTCCCCAGTATGCTGCCATCCTCCTGGGCTGTTGTATCTGCTGGTGTCTGCCAGACATTGCCTAAACTGCTCTTAAACTGCAGCTGTTTTTGCAGGTTCCCATTTACTGCACGGTTGTTCTTACTGTGTTTATTTTAGTGGTTATAAACTGATTTTTAAAAAGGACTTGGAACTTGAGCTGGAAAGTCTCCTTTTTCTTCTTCTTTCATGATTTGGTTGAGGAGCTGCACCAGAGGAGCCAGCAGCTGAGCCCTTCAGTATTACCCCCCTCCCTTTATAATTTGAATTTTTTGAGCCATAGTTTTCTAGGAATTTGGGGGCAGTTGTTGTATACCTTGATTAGTAGTGGACATCAGTTTGGGGTTGGTGTGAGGGAGGGTGTCTGCTCTTAATTTGGTAAAATTAGGAATTTGGCTGGTGAGTAAAAAGCTTGAAGGAGACCTTTTTTTTTCCCCTCATAACATTCTGTTTAGCCTGAATGTTTGCAGTCAGAGCTATGTGTTTCTTAAAGACACAGAAAGCATAAAGCTTTTTCAAGGCAGTTATTCAAATTGCTGTGAGCTTCACAGTGTCATTTGGAGCTAGAAGGTGCCACCATTGACCAAAAAAGTTGGAGCATGACTGTGATCCTGCATTGTCCAGGGCAAAATCCCTCACCCTGATTTGCACAATGGCTTCAACAACTGTGGGCTGTGTTGTTCCTAATCCTCATATAAAGTAAATTCTTTACAGAAGCTACTTTATATATATAAAGTAGCTTTTGTAAGGATATGAAGTGACGGAGAACCCAGTGTGATTAAGCTTTTCCTCTGCTTTAAGGATAATAAATGTGTGTTGCCTGATCTTTGTTGCCTTCTGTTTGTTTCAGAGCAGTTACTTCTGCAGGTTGCACTGAAAATAGGTGCTGGAAGTGGTGAATAATCACTTCATTTGGAATAATCCACTGCTGTGAAGAGCCAAGGGCTCAGTCCTCCAGATCTCCTTTGTTAGACACGGGCTGGCTTTCCCCCCTCCCTCCTGGGTTCGTGCTGAACATTAAACAGTGATTTCTATGCAAGAATTTTAAGGAAAGTCTTTCAAAGGACTTGAATGACCAGCGAGGGGCAGCTGGGAAAGGGTTGCCAGGGAGATGCTGCTGGGAGCAGCTGAGGCAGGGTGTGACAGCATGGAAGGAAGTGAAGAAGGCAGGATGCTGCTCTGATCTTCCCTCCCTCCCCGCTGAGTGCAAGAGTGGTGGTTCTGCTTCTGGGAGCTCAGGGGATGCAAATGTGACCGAGTGTGTGAGCACAGGACTCACTCTGCTCGCCACAGTGCCCTGCAGAGCCAAACTGGGAGTGCAGCCTAGGAATCAAATGCTGTGCTTTGTCCTACACTCTGCAGTGCTGTTTTCTCAGGGTTTTCACTGGGACTAAAAGGTGTTGCCATCTGGGCATGTTGTAGCACAGGGAGCATGTAGGGCTCCTGGAGGCTCCTGCAGCATCTCCAGAAACTCCGGTAAAACTCTGTTACATCACTTTGAGCAATCTCAGGACAAAGCTGGCATTCCAGGGAGTTTATTGCTTGTTCCTTACTCCTCTGCAGAGCTCCCACTGTACTGGTTATTCCTGTCTTCTGGTGCATGTCTTGGGTCCCTGTGAGAACCGTGAGGAAATGCTGAAATACACATCCAGAAATTCAGAGGACATTCTGGTTTACACATTGAGATGATCATTGTTGCATGTTTAATGAATTGCTTTTCTGGATGTTGCTCAGCTTACAGCTCTGAGTTTGTCCTTGCACTCTTTCAGCGCCTGCTTGAGATGAGTTTTGCTTGAAAATGTGAGTGTTTTCAGGCTGTGGAGAATGCAAATAGGATGCTGCAGTTAGGTGTTGGCAAACTGTCCTGTCTGGAGTTGTGTGGGAGGAGAAATGGTTTCTTGGTTGTGTGACCTCAATGGGGAGAAGAGCAGCTGGGGTTTGACAAAGTGGTTAAAATCATATAGGCCCCCAAATCCTCCAGAGACTTCTCTCCTTTCCTAGAAGCTTCCTTTAACAAGCTGATTTCTCAGGCTGATTGCTTGCAGATGAGATCATGCAGTGTGTTTTGCAGGGAAAGAATCTGAACTTCGACTGGTGAGCCAGAAAGTTTTAACACGCAAGTCACATGCCCGGTGTCCTCATGGCACACACAGAACCCCCGAGGCTGTGACAGGGTGAGCTCAGGGTGGCTTTGTGCTCCAGCAGGAGCTTTCTGAGCACACAGAATACCCAGGGATGCTCTCAAGTGCTGGGGCTTTCTGCTTGGACAGCAACGGGAGATGATGGCAAGGAAGTATTTCATCTTTCCTGAGCTCTGTTTCTGTCTTTAGTGTGTGTGGGGTTGGGAGAAGCCCAAGTGAGGGAAGGCTCTCATCTGCCTTAATTCCACAGACGTTTTGCTGCTGGCTTCAGCAAAGGAATTTATGTAGAATTGATGGTGTTTTTTCTGTTAGTGCATGAGAACATTCTGAACAGGGAAGACTTGATGGTAGTGTTCTGCTGCAGAGGATCCCAGCAATCTCTGGTCTCACTCTCAGAAGGGATGCTGGTTTCCATTGCTCTTGATGGCAACTGGGTTACTCTTCCAAAATAATCACAGCCATCATTTGAGAGTGTTGAAAATTAAGCAAAGCTGTTCTGAGGTGATGTTGGGTGGTGTTCCCAGCACAGGGAACTTTTGTTGCCAGTAGCTTTAAAGTACAACCTGTTCTCACAGGCAAGGTGGGAAGGTGCCTTTCTGATGCCAGAGCCTCTTCATGCCTAAAATCACTTCTTGCTAATCACAAAGGCATTAATTATGCAAAAATGGATTGGGGTGGGTGGAGTTTTTATTGGCTGCAGAAGTAGGAGCCAAAGAGCCACTTGATCCCAATCTCTAAAAAAATTAACAATGGAGTCAGACTGGGAGGGGAAAGTTTCAAATCCCAAACTTTAAATCTGTTAGTGTTTTATGCAACTTGAAGACAGGAATGCATAAGGTAAGATGTGTTAAAAACTCTTACTATTCCATAGCCGTGTTCTGCCTGTAGTCTCTTCTCGGTCACTCCTGTGAGCTGTCTTTTTGAAACAAATCATTGAAAGTCGAATTTACAGATCAGCACAGGCTTCATGGTATTTTTTCCCTGTCACCTAAGCATGTTTGTTTCCATGGGAGTTTATCAGAAGCTTCTTCCAACATTTAATTTCACACAGGTAGAAAGTCAAGCATGTGAAAATGGAAAACTGTATGTAAATTATCAAACTTCATTTGGCTTCCTTGAGAGTGTGTACTAATGCAAGTACTACGTACACCAAATGTCTGCTTTTTCTGTGGTATTATTTTATTCTTTAGGTAAAATAGTTGTGAACACAAGTTGCTTTGGTTCCATGCCCTTACTGGCTAATAGTCCCTTCTTTTGATGGAAAGGACTGGTAGAACATTTGTTGCTCTGATGGATGGCAGTGAGGTTGTATATTTTTTTGTAGCAGCTCAACCATTTCACCCTTCACTCTGCTCCTGGATGGGATCCTGCTGGGTCTGTCCACCTGGAGCCTGGCTGATGGTCATCCCAGACCTGGCAGGGTACATGTGGGAGGTGATGATCTGTACTCTGAAAAGTGCTGCCTAAACCTTGTTTTGTCCGTGAAGCTTCAAGTGTGGAGCTGTTAGAACCCCAGCCCACTCAGAGCTAATGCTTGCAGAATGCATGACCAAGGAATTAAACTGGGTGGAGTCATTCCAAAATTTGGATTTGGGGCCTGTCTTCTCCTAATGCAGCAGCTTTGGGTGTTTGCTTGGAAGTGCTCCCAGCATGGATGATGCTCTCCTGACCTGATGTGACTTTTCTTTCTTGATGTTTGGGTGCTGTGCCCAAATCTGTCTGCAGAGCTCTGCGGTGCAGAACTGTGGTGTGTAATGAACCTGGAACAAGTCAGCTCCTGTCAGGAGATGGCACAGAGATGATCAGCTCCCGTGTGCCCGGGGGGGAGGGAGGAGGGACAGACAAGCACAGTAAACAGTTGTGTTTCTTCCCCCGGACTGTCCTGTGTCCTGAGGCTGCCAGCTGCAGTTTGGAGGCCAGAGGAATAGGGCGGAGTATTTTCTTCCAACCAGATGAATTTGTGCTGTGAAAATAAGGAGTTAGTTTGGTTTCTCTGGGAATAGCATTTAAGGTGTTAAAATGTCCCACCCATCAGTAACGAAGAGCTGCTCAAGAATAAGCAAATACAGAGATGGAGCCTGCAGAGCACACTGCCTTTGCAGCTCTTATTTTCCTTTGAAGAATGAGAGTCTGGGCATGTTTTTGTTGCATTTATCATTTGGTCGTGGTGTCTGTCATTTGTTACTCTCCCGTGGAGAGCTAAACTGGCCAAGTGTCAGGTTTTGTTGTCCATCTCGATTACTGTTACGTTATTTCACTTGTGCTTGTTTGTTTCTGCCTGTCAAAAGGTAAAAAAAAAAAAAAATTAAATACTGTAGCAGAAATAGCTGGAGTATCAGTATTCTCCAATAGGAAGATGTCAGCCTATGATCAAGCCTCTTCACTGAGCTCAGCCTGTTTCTGCTGCTCCTGACAAGCTGTCATCTCTTCATGCTGGGTAATGTGATCTTCCAGGAATGTTTATCTTTCATTTCTGCATTTGTAGTGGAGATGAGCTGGAGGTGCTGGGAATGTGCCTCCAGTGCCCTGTTGTTGTTTGGGCTGAGGTGCTGCCCCTGTGCTGCTGAAGGGAACAAATCAGACCAGCAGAGCTGCCATACAGGGCTCCCTCACTTTTCCCTGAGTGAGGGTCCCAATGCTGTGAATTCATCCTGTGGACTTTTTGTTTTTAAGTGTATGTGTTTTGCATTTCTCTGGATTGTGATGGATATTATTCTAATAACTTCACAAAGTGTCCTTCCTCTTTCCGTGAGTTTGATGCCTTCTGTCTGCATAGGCTAGCAGCAGTCTTATGTTTCTTCTGTGTTTTGGGGCATCCTGGAGAGGGCTTTACTCTGAGAAAATGAACTTTGCTGGCCAGTGTCATGTGTGGATACCATGGGTGGAGATCTGGAAGGAACCAATAGCAGTCCCTCTGGTGACCAGCAAGCCTCTTTCATCTCAGTGCCAGCAGCTGCTTCCCCATCACCCTCCGGACTGCACTTCATGTAGACACTCTGCCTTCTTCCCAAGGACTGAACCCACCCATTAGTGTGGTTCAGTCTCTGCTACGGCATTTTTTGGCCTTCTCCCAGCACTGGAAGGACACCAAATAGCAGCAGTACTGTTGAGACCTCCCTAGAGTAAAGACTTATAGTGGGAAATGAATTTTCTAGTTGCTTCTAATGTCTTGAGTGCTATTGGCTGTCTGGCTTTTAATCTGTATTCTTGGATTATTGCAGACTATTATATTTGAATGCATGGCTGAAGTTAAATTTCCAGAAAGGCTGTCTTGTGGTGGGTGTTAATTTGTGCAAGGGCAGTGTGACACAGTGTGCTGACCCTGTTTGAGACCTGTGCTATACATCAAGGCTCAGATCCTGGCACTCCAGTATTCCTGCCAGTACAGAATTAGCCCTCATTGTCTCAGTGCCGACATCTCTGCTAACCAAGCTTTTAATATTATCTAGAAGGATTACTCCAGAGAAACTCGATGCAAGCCTTCCATGTTGGCAGTAATTACTCTGCCTCTTCTCATTTGCTGCCACGGAATGATGGAAGCACCGGGTGAAAGACTATCTGGAGGTCTCTGGCCTGACCTCCTGCTTGAAGTGGGACTGTCTCCAGCATGTGAGTGATCAGCTCAGCCATGGCTTTGTCTGGCCAAGTCTTGAACATGTTGGGGATGGAGCAGGGTATCACACCAGATCAGCTTTTGTTTGCTTTTGCTTGGAAGTAATACCTAATGAACCACCTTGGAGAGTGGGTTATGCATTTAGGTTGGAATGACTTCATCCTGCAGGTTTGAAAACATTTAAGTGAGCTGTGGGAAATGTCCCAGTAGGGTTAATGTAATGTGTAATGGATCTGAATCCTGTTCTGTGCTAACATGGGAAACATGAGCAGACCCTCGTGCTGTTTCTGCAGGAAAAGGCAGGGATTCTGTCAGATGGGTTTCCTGTGTTTGCACGGGGAATTGCAGGTGGAACAGTGCCTGTAGGACATGTCCTGTCGCTGCAATGAGCTCATGGGTGTTTTCCCATTGGAATTCTGTTTGTCAGGAGGCACAGGATGAGCACCCCTGAGCATCCTTCACCCCAAGGCCAAGTGTGGGATCCATGCAGCCCAGACTGAGGCCGCACATGCACAAGGCACACAGTTGCCTATTATCCACCCTCCTCAGCCCCTTGCCATCGGAGGGAGAACATTTTCCCCAGAGTCTGCTGCATTTATTTCAGCATAACTCCCATGAGATCAGTGTGTGCACATCTGAGTTACCCATTGTGGTCCTGCATGTTAAAGGGAGCAGAACACCTATCTACATGTGAGGAGTAAACTTGCCTTCCAACGTGCCACGAGCTTCTGGACACAGTGGGTGTCCAGGGATGGCACGTAGTCAGGCCAGACCAGGCCTGCTGCTGTGTCTGGGCTGGGCTGGATTTCTTCAGACAGAACTGTGGATTGCAACACCCCTCGTGCTTGCTCCGGCCAGGAAGCCTTGCTTGGAAGGGAAATGGCTGAGATGGAAAGAGCTGCTGAGGAGGTGGAAGCTTCCCTAGCCAAGGCCTCTTTCCTAGACTCAGCTCTGGATCCCTGGGCTGTGCATCCCCTCGTGCAACAGGAATTACATGAGTGCTTCATGGGCACTGAAAAGGAGAGCTCCTGTGGTCTGGTCCTCATCTTGGCACTGCCATCTGCTCTGGAGATTTGTGCTGTGCTCCTGTTAGAGTGCAAACCAGTCCTTGTGTAGGATGAATCTGTTGTTGTGAGTGAGCAGCAGTGTCCTTGGGTGGGTTACAAATTCTCACTTGCGGAGGGGCCCTTTGGTATCTTGCACATCTGAACTGCTCCTGCCTTTTGTTTCCATGCCAGAAAGGGCAGCCAAAAGGGCTGGGAGCATGGGCTTCTGCGTGCTCTGGTTATTTGAAGATGAGGGTCCTTGCTGAGGAATCACAGAAATGTGAGGATCACTGTTGTCAGCTGCTCTCCATGTGCTCACTCTGGTCCAAAGTGCAGAGGTCATGTTTGGGGTTGTGTGGCCAGAGGGTCCTGGAGCAGCAGCTGAAGCAGGGCTTCAGGGGTGTCAGCGACAGGTTGACGTTGGCTGACAGCTCTTTTGTTACCACCAGTTTTTCCGTGCACCACTTGTTTTTGCAGAGGTCTGTCTTTGTGTGCTGCAGGGGAGGAGCTGTAGGGGCATTGCTGCCACAAGCTGAGCTCTGCCCATTCCATGGTTCAGTTGGGTTGGTGTCCTTGCTGGGAAAATCACATTGCTGGTGCTGAATCTCTCCCTTCCCTTGTGCTGTTCCTCCTTGATGAAGCTTACAGTCAGTGCTTATGGTTTGCTTTGGTTTTTCTGCTGTTGTTTTCCATGTGTCTGCAGTAAAATCTCTGGTGAAGGATGCTGATTAGCTTTTCTCTGAGCTGGATGTGGAATCACTACTCAGACATTGGTCTCCTCAGATCCCCACAGCTTGTAGTTTGGAGATGTGATATGACAACACAGATTTATCTGGGAGAGAGGAAGAGATGTAGGGAAGTATCACTGTAAGAGAGACAGCAGGACTTTGTCCCCAGCAGTCCCAGGACCTGTGTAGCTCTGCTTGTCAGAACACCTTACACCATGTCCTTGCTCCAAACTCCTGACAGGGATGATGGGCAGAAAGAGCTGCCTGCTACTGTGGTGGGGAGGAACATGTGAAGGATAATGCTCAGGATGTTAAATACTACCTAGTGCTTCAAGAAGAAAGGCCAGCTTTGAAAGAGGCCATGTGCTTGCTGAATATACCAACTGCTTCCAGGGATTAGGGGTCAAAACCCCAGAACTTTTTTTCTGGCTTATGGGAGTTGAGCCCTTCCTTAATGTGACAGTGATTCTCATCTGCAGCAGGACGCCAGAGGGTTTTTGGCTCAACAGGCAGACAAGAGAAAGGCTGGAGATGTCCTGCTTGGGCTGGTCCTGGTGTCCAGGGATAGGGAGGGATGTCTGTTTGCACATAATGGTTTTCTCTGCCCCTTTCTGGTGGTTGCGTCAGCGGCGATGGCCAGCGAAGAGTGTTTACAAGTGCGTCCTTGCTGAGCACTGCTCTGTGCCAGCAGCTCAGTCCTCTGGGTGACGTGTTCTCTGGGCCTTTGTCACTGCAGCAACTGAAGCTGAGCTGAGCTCCCTGCCCTGCTTCTGACCTGGGGTTACCCCTCCTCACCCTCACCTTTGAGGCAGCCCATGATGGGGACGCTGCTGTTTAAACAGGGCAAATGGGAGGCTGCTCCTGTTTGGAGCTTTCCTGGTAACATTAAAGCTCTGAGAGAGATTTTTGGAGCTGGGGAAGAGTCGTTGTTCCTCCATTGTCACCTCCCTAGCCATTCTGACTCCTGGGAGAGGGAGCTGTGGTGGCATGAGGCCTCTGCTCCCAAGTCTCAGCAGGACAGGGCTTTGCTGAGCAGCTGCCGAGTGTGCCTGGAAAGAGAGAGCTTGGCACAGCTGCAGAACTTTATCAGCTGGGGACATGAGGAGGTGTCTGTCCCATGGCTGGGCCAGAGGTTGTCCTGGTGATTGGGAAGTGACTGAGAGGTAAAGTTCTGCTCTGGTACTTGCCCTCTTGAGGACTCTGATCATCATCCTTCAGAGCAGGAAAAACTTCCTTGGCACAGGGTGGGCGGAATGTGGTGGAAGGTAAATACTCCCCTTGGAGCCCTTGTTTTGCACCCCTTGGGAAGGGTGTGTCTCACATCAGGTGTCTGTAATGTCACCACATGCTCTGTCTTGTCAGCTCTGAGCCTTCTGTTAGCCTGCAGAGCAGCTCTAGTCAGCACCTGGTGTGTGGAGATGGTTTGTCAGTATTTCTTGGAAGATGTCATGTCTCAAACTTGCCCTTCTCCTCTTGCCAAACTGCCCCACTTCCCTCTTTTCCCAGGTTTATGGCTGGAAGTGGATTTCTTTGCAGTGGAAGGACAATTTCAGCAGAGCTGGGCTGAGCAGATGTTTCATGGGGTAGTGGGAGTGAACACACTCACTCTGGGTAAAGACAGGACAGGGCTGCAGGGTGTAAACAGAGCACTTTCACAGCAGGCTTCTGGGTTCCATCAAAAGTTCCTGGAAAGGTGAAGGCGGGAGTTGGCTTTCACCACCTCTCACTGAAAGAATAAAAACCTTTAAACACTGTGCAGGTCCAGCCTCTGTAGCGGGGCTGTCCTGTGTTCCTCAGCTGTATCTGTGTTTAGCCCAAGGGCACTTAGGTGATGTCCTGGTCCTGTGTGACAGGAGCTGTTGGTGCTCACAGGTGGCTCACCAGATCCTGCTGGAGCCTTCTTGGGATAAGGCAGGTGGAGCTCCTGCCGTAGCTGGGCTGGGTGGGAGGCAAGGAGTGTAAGGCCCATGGAGCAGAGCCCCTGGGGAGGGACAGGAGGTTTTGTGGACCTGTTGTGCTGCTGCTGCAGGAGAGACCTGGCAGAAGAAGCTCTTGGGTGCTGTTTGATGATGTTCCTTATTCTTGCTTGGATGTGTGTTCCCATGTCACTGTTGGTAACTGGGGAAGTTGTCTGGTGCAGGTCTCCTGACATCTCCACAGTGGGATTTTGTCACTTTTCCTCTGCAGGAGCCTTGTGCTGGGAACAGAGGAGGGATCTCCTCAGGTGTTCAAGGCCATCAGTCTGGCTTGAGCTCTTTGTGTAGTTGCCTTCACCTCAGTGTTAACATAATTACAGGTGTTCACGCATTTATTTTTCCCAGTGTCCCCTGATTGGGGGTGGCTCAGGGTCAGCAAAAGGCAACTTCCCCATCCCAGTGTGATCAGCTCACCAGTTCATCACCCACAAATTCCTAATTCCTGCTTTGCTGCTCAGCATAGTGGGTTATTTTTAAGCACTGGGAAAAAAAAATTTGGAAATCCTTTCAAGTCATTATTTCATGTTTTGTGAGTTCACCTCTTATCTCTTGGAATGTCTTTGGAATACTTCTGGGATTCACATTATCATATAGATGCCTTAAACCCAACGAATTTGGCCTGCATTGGGATAAACAAGATTTTGTGTCTAAATTTGTATGTGGAATTTAGTATGTGCTAATGGGTCTTCATCTGTTAATTGGACGGATCTTTTCCAAGGCCAAAGAGTATCTGTTGGAGACACAATCACGATGCCAGCTCTGGCCTGAGCTGGGTCCTGCTCCTTTCTGCTCCCTCGCTGTTTAGGAACCTGCTTGTGCTGAGGAAAGCTGTCCTGTGCACAACCAAAACAGGGTCTGTTGATGTTATTCCTGGTCCTTTGAGAAGATGACTTAGTGGTCACATGTGCTGCTATGAGGTCATTAGGAAGTCTCTCAAATACCCAATTTGAGAAGCAATGATGCTATTGCAGAAGTATGCTCCCTCTGTGATGTGAGATGCAAAACTCTCCCAAGTACTTGAGTTTGCAATAACTCTGAGTGGGATCTGTTATTGTGCATATTTGGGCTCATTCCAGTAAAAAAAAAAAGACTGTTTTCTGCTTTGCTTTATCCCTCGATTGATTAGTGGATGTGTACTGTGGGATCAAGTTACATCTCAGAGGGCATCCAGCAGAGAGCCTTTTTCTGTGCTGAACTGCTCAAGTGAGTCTGACTGCAAGGTCAGCAGTTTTCCAGCAGTGTTTTGTGCTTCCACAGCAATGTCCTTCCCCAGGGAAAGGAGCTCCTCAGATCTGTTTGTGAGTTGAGCCATTGCTCTTCCCAGCACCACAGGGAAATTGGGAGCTTTTTCTAAACCCTTGATGTTGTTTGTGTGATATGCATCTGCTTTGATGCTTTTATTGGTGCCACTCCTGGACTCCCTGTTCCTGGATGTCCAGTGTTTCCTGCTGCTGCAATCTGCCCTGTGTCTTGCAAAGGGAATTGTTTGGTCCCAGTTTACCCCGGGGGCCTGTATCCAGCTTGGTTCCCATGTACCATTGTGTCCTCAGGGCAGGCGTCCTTGTTTTGGGAGGAGAGTGCCTTGGAAGGGCATTATCAGAATGAGTAACACCCTTTTGGAGCAGGCAGAAAGGGATCTGATGTCTTCCCACATCCACCCTACTGCTGGTCATGTCCCAACCATTTTCGAGCCTTAGGGACTATCCCATCCCTCTGTGCTGATTAACTCACTGATGCATGGAAATATTACCATGGGGGGAAAAAGAAAATAGTTATCTGTTCTCAGACCAGGGGTGGATTGTGTGTCTGCAATGGGGTAGGGAGGCAGGGAGGAAAATGCAAGCAAGGTGGCATCTGACTGCATCTTCCAGTTGGGACTTACTATGGGCACAGTGTGTTTCATGTCTGCTTCCTTTTTTCCTTTGGGATACCCAAAATACCTGCTGCTTCTGTTGAGGCTTTGCTCCTGCTGGAAGCTGATGTAGGCTGTGGGGTTCTGCAGGGTGGGCTGGATGGCTGCTGTCCCCTCTCTTCACCCTCCTGCTCTGGAGTCCCTGTGGGTCCTGTACAACGCTGGCATCACTTCCCACCCTGGCTCTGCTGTCCCTGCCCTGCTCTGCTGGCCCTGGGAGGAGTCCTACCCCTGCCAGGTGTGTGAGAGACATTGCAGCCCTTCCCTTGTTGAGCAGCTCCCTCGCAGGAGGCAGGCTGGCACCTGCATTTCCCAGCAGGCAGGGTCAGCACATTCCTTCTGCTCTCTGCTCTCCCTGTGCTGCCGTAGTTCCTGCTGGGGTTGTACCCCGGTGCCCTCACAGGTTCCTCTCAAGCCCCAGTGCCCTTCTCACCCACGTGAGTGTGGTCCCATCCTGCTGTGCCCCCCAGGGCTCTCCAGTGGCCGGGGCAGCAGAGCCCGTGTGGGCAGGGACGGCTGGGGGTGGAAGGGCTTTGCAGGGCTCTGCAGCCCGAGAGCAGCTGTGTAGCCCCTGTCCTGGGTTTGGGTGGTCTCACAGAGACCTGCTGGCCCTGTGCCCAGCTCAGTGTGTCCTGCTGCAGTCCTGCTTGTCCTGTCACCACGGAGCCACCTGCTCATGACATTCCCACTCTCAGCCTTGGTAATTATCTCCCCTGAAATGCCACAGCCTGGTTTGAATTCTTTATTTTCCCTCACTTTGTGTATTTTTAGAGAAAAGATACTGAATGTGATGTGCTGTTCTCAGACAGCTGCATTGGTCACCTCCAGTCCTGTGGGGCCCTGACCTGAGGACAGCAATGGGGTGAGCTGTTGTGTTGAGCACGCAGAGAGCCCTGGTGTCACAGCTGGGCTCTCCCTCTTCCAGGAAAGACTTCGGAAGCAGAAGTCCAAATCTCTGAGAAGTGCCCAGAGTTTTAATAATTCTGTTGGCTGGACTTGCTAATGAACGACTGGTTCTGTCTCTTTTTACCTTTCCTCGTGGATGGCACAGGCTGGGGGGGATGAGCGTGAGCAGTGGTGACGTTCCTGCCGGGATCCTCCTGCCCAGCGCGGGCAGCTGCGCTCAACCAAAAGGTGCAGGCTGGCTCTGCAGCCTGGCCTGCCCCTGGGACTACACGGGCCCTGCTTCCTGAGCAGGAGAGCTGCTTTATGTTGTGGTTTTACTAAATGAATTCAAAGCTTGGCCTTCCTCCAGGCAAAGTCTGGGCCAGGTGCCAGCGGAGCAGCCCCCAGGGAGAGCACTGGAGCAAGGAGGGGCCAACAGCAGGGAAGAGCAGAGGAATCCAAGAAGGCAGATTTGCCTAGAAAACAGCTCTGTTTCCATCTGCTGGGTTGGGAGTTGCTATAGGAACTGGGATGATAGAGGCAGGGCCATCTCCTGGGCCTGTCTATGTGTGCAGAGGGAGGGAGGAGGGAGGAGTTACTCAAGTTTGAACATATCATGTGTGTGCTGGTGGAAAGTTGCAAGGAATGTTGAAACTACAGCCTGGCTCAACCTGTGGAGTTCCAAAGAGCCATAGCAGTTGTTCCCTGTGCTCAGCAGGCCCTGGCAGAGGCAGGTAGGGTCCTTCCAGCTTAACCTGGCTCTCAGCTTGGTGTCAGCTCTCTCCCCTCTCTCCCCTCCTGTTTCTGTCCTTGGATAAAGCCTTTGGAGGCGTGCTGGGAGTGGTGGAGGGGGTTTGTGGAGGTGAAGGCTTTTCTGCCTGGTAGGGAGAGGGTGGCTCTTTGCAGCCCATTTTCCCTCCCACAGCTCTGAGAGGGTTCCCAAATCGTGGGTATTCCCTCAGGGATGTGTGCCTGGGCACCTCTGGGACATGCAGGGTGTTCTGTGGGCACAGACGTGCTGCTGCTGGGGTTCTGGGGCTCTCGGGGGGCGTGGGCAGTGTTGGAGCTCTGAGAGGTGCCAGGGCTGAGGCTGGGACAGATGTGCAAAAACTGGAGCTGGCAGCGAGTTCTTGTGGGCAGTGGGAAAAGGAGGGAATGTGCTCCTGTGCCCTGAGCTCCAGCAGCTCCTGCCCCACACGGGTTCTGTGGGGGAGCATTCCTGTGTTCATTCACCTCTTCTCCCGAGGAGAGACAGACCCTGTCCCCTCCTGAAGCACCTACTGCAATTTTGGGCACTGTTAAACTTTCTTTCATTTACCCTGAAACATGGGAGTATGAAAATGCAGGAAGACGTTCCTGAGATTCCTCATTGTTAGGGTTAACCACGGGGCTCTCCGGTAGCAGCCCCTCCAGATAAAATCTTATTTATTTCCTCAGTAAACCCATTTTTTCAGGTGCTGAGAACTTTCCAAAATAATTGTGTTTCCACCAAGAGTGTTCAGTGTTGCTCACTGCTCCACAGGTATTTCTTTAATAGGTTTGGCTGAAATTTCATCTGCGCTTTTTGTATCACAGAGGATAATCTCTTAAAAAAAAAAAAAAAGGTGGGTAGTGTTGTTTCTCTTTTTGAGAAGCTGCACAATAAGCTGCTGAAAACTGAAATGTGATCTCTATCCACAGAGGCAGAGCTTGCCAAACTGGCTGGGATCACAGCCCACCTACTCAGGCACCCATCTTATCACAGGCCCAGGAAAGCCCCGTGCCTGAGTGCAGCCAGCTGTGGAATAACCTGCCCGTGCAGGAGATAACCCTCTGCTCACATTAGTTACTGGTTTGCTTATGCCTGGCTAGAGGAAAATTTGTCTCCAGTGTGCTTTCACTCTGTTAATGGAATTGCAGATGTTCTTATTATGGAGATCTACTTCCAATATTTTATTGAATTACTCCCACATTGCTCTGTGGCAATATGTCCCAGAGGCTCAATGCACATTGTATGCAGTGGAATTTCATTTCCTCCATTTTAATTTGTTGTTTTTTAATTTCAGTTCATTTTCAATATGGAAAAGAGGTAAATGGGGTCCTTTTTTTTGGTTTAGGCATCATTGTTTTACATGTTTCTTTTTTCCCTTCTCATGTCTCCTGTTCCTCTTGCCTTTGCCTCAAACAATACCATGATTTTCCTACAGCTACCTGCCTTGTCTGTAATTGCTAAATCTTATTATGTCTCTATGGGCTTCTGTTTTTTGTTGTCTTGAGAAAATTTAATCAGAATTGGTCATTCTGCCTTGCCCAAGCTGTGAAATGCTGCTCAAGATTTTTTCTGTGTTCTTGGCTTTTCCTTTGTTTATAAGCAGAACATTTGCTTGAAATACATTGTGGTAAGCAAAGATCTTCTCTGAGCTGTCTCTAGTCATGGTAGATATTTTGCTGGAATGTTTAATTAATGGTACCTTCATCTCTGTACATGGGAAGTTAAATTTTATCTTGCAGAGCTGTAAATAGCAGTAAATAGCAATCCCAGTGCAACGTGGTTGGAGCTGCCTGGAAATCCTCCCTGGAGTCTCCAGGCTTGGTGCTGTGTTTCAGGTGATGTGTGAGTGTTGCCACTCACTGCTCCCATCTCTGCCAGGCACTTCATAAATTAAACTTTAAAACCACTTTGGGTCGTAAACAAAGTTTGCTGAAGCCAAATGCAACAGCTGTGTGTACCCAGACGGGGCTGCCTTGGCTGGAGGTTGTGCTCAACCTCTGGAGAAATGGTACCCACTGAGGTCACAGCCAGAATTGTCCCCTCTGGCTCCTGGGGTGCTGTGGGAGGGCTGGAGCACTTCCCACTCACTGTATTTTGGGTTTGGAGTTATTGCAGTCTGTGGAATGCAGTGAAGGACGGTAAGTTATGATTCTTTCTGATATTGGAAAAGCTTCTTCAAGTCTGGTACCTTCCCGTGGCTGTAGGGCATGGCTTTTCGTTTTTATTAACATTTTTTGGTGCCACTGGAGCAGAGCCCATAGTGCTCCTCAAGCAAAGGGCAGGGGCTCTTTGCCAGCTACAGGTGCTCTGAGTTTTGTTTTTACAAATATGAAGAGAAATTGCAAAATTCATAAAATGTAGCTTTTGATAATATCAGCATTTGTGGTGGTTTGGGGGAGACTAGATGTGCAGCTCAATTAGTAGATGTTCCAAAAATCCTGTTTCTGGTTTGATTTTCACTGAATTGTCTCAGACTTTGGCTTCCACCCTTGCAAAAAATCAGCAGTTCTCAGGTACTAAGTGCAGCTCTATGCAAGGGTTTGGCTTCTCTTCTGCTTTTGCTAAAAGCTTCCCCCAGTAATCGTGTTTTAGCTTTTAAATAGGCTCAACTATGAGCAATTTGCAAAACAAAGGTTGTAGATAAGGACCTGTTACTGTAAAGTCTGTATTTTTGAAGGTAGGCAGTTGATAAGGAAAGCTAAAGATGACAGAAGAAGCACAGCAAATATATCATGGGGCAGTGAGAAATATTTTAATATCTGTAAAACAAAATAAATTTCATCACTGGTGCTTATATTGTTGGGAAAGGTTAAACCCAACTGATTGCTGATAACAGTGCAGAGAAGTAAAACATTTCTTTCCCATTTTTGTGGAGAAGCTGGATGATATTCTCTAGGAATACCTCCCATTGCACTGGTAACCAGGGAGGGTGTTAAACCCAAGATAACATTTCAGAGTATTTTGAAACTTGAGCAACACTGGAACCTGTTTGTTTAAAACAAATTGGCAAAGCAGCTTTCTGAATCCTGGCTGCCAATTTGTAATAAATCTGGGAAGACCAAAGGAGTTCCAGAAGTTTGGGAAAACATAAATGTTGTAGCAGTGTTTTAAGATGGAGAAGGGAGCAGGTAACTAGCGGGCAGTGGAGACCAACCTCTGTCACATTAAAGAAGGAGCATGCTCAGCAATCCCTGTGCTCTGATGGAAAGCAGATCATGTCCAAAAAAAAAAAAACCCCCCAAAAAAAAAAAAACCCCCCAAAAAAAAAAAAACCCCCCAAAAAAAAAAAAACCCCCCAAAAAAAAAAAAACCCCCCAAAAAAAAAAAAACCCCCCAAAAAAAAAAAAACCCCCCAAAAAAAAAAAAACCCACCAACAACAAAAAAAGCCAGCTCAAATTGTGGGTTTAATGAGATTCTTGCACTGGTTGCCAAGAGTAGCTGCATTGGCATCATATACCTGGACCCTGAGGGATGCAACCCTGCTGTCCACCAAAGGCTGCTGCTCCCAGCAGGCAGGAGAGGCTTTGCTTTGGGAGCAGGACTGTGTTGGATCCCCGGGCAGGGACTGATCCCTGGCATGTCCTTCATGCTTTCCTGCTTGCCCCAGCACTGCTGGTGGGCTCTGAGCTGAGAAACACCCACCTGGGCAGTTGTGGGGGGCTCTGATCCTTACCCCCAGCCCTGCCCTTGCCCTGTGCCAGGGTGGCAGAGTCTCAGTCTCCCTGTTGCTGGTCAGCACCGTGTTCAATGAGCTGATTTAGAAAGTGCCACCTGATACCCCTCAAAAATAGTCACCAGTGGGAATGTGATCCCTGCACTCCGTAAGCAGAAGGCTGAGGAGCTGTGCTCTGACATCAGTGTGGGACAAACTCAGCTATTCCCTAGCTTCCCTGTGAACAAGCCAGTGGGAGTCATGGCAAAATCTGACTAGAGCTGTCTCACTGCCTGGAGGGAGCCTCTGTCTCACTAGGGAGAAGCTTGGAAGAAAATATTAAGTAAATTAATACTGAATCTTGGTTCCCTGAGCAGGCTGATGGAGTCAGGGGGGTTCAGTTGGGACAAGAGGAGACTCTGGAATACCCAAGAGCAGATTATCAAGGAGGTACATAGCAAGAGAATTGACAGTGATTGTCAGATGAGATAACAGGAGTTTCTGCCTTGGGATAAAGAGGGATAAAGTTTTCCTTCTTCAGACAGCTGAGCAGTGGGAGAGGTTGTCCAGAGAGGTGGGGGGAGCCTCCATCCTTGGGGGCTTTTAAGACACAGCTGGACAAAGCCCCGTGCAGGCTGCTCTGAAATTGGTGCTAACCCTGCTTGCAGTAGGAGCTGGGATTAGATGCTCTCCTGGGGATCTCCTCCAGCCCAAATAATTCTGCGACTCAGCAACCTGATCTCCTTCTGAGTGCAAGTTAGAGCACAGTTAAGTAAAAGGTTATGGTGGAGCCCCCTGAGAACAGGGAGGGAGGAAGGTGGTTTAGATTGAGTGCTCTTAATACCCCATCTGTCATCTCTGTGGTTAACATGTCGTGGGGATGGTTGCTATGTGAGACTTTGCAGTGGAAGATTGCAGGTCTTGAGAGAACTATTGCTGACTTTTAGTTGATGTATTTTAAGGGTTGTTAAAAAAAAAAAAAGCTGGAGAGAGATGCCAGTGTTTAGGAACAGTGGAAATGTCATGTGCTGAGTGTTCTTTGGGCCTGTCAAGGTGGGAAGGAAGCTCTAGAAAGGGACAGTAAGGGACACTGCTGCTTGGGCAGGGACAAGGGAGGTACTTGGAACTGCTGGTTTGTGCACAATCTTGTTGTCCTGCCACTTCTGTCCTACAGAAACAGCAGTACTGGAGCCTGGAGTTGGGAACTGGGACCTGGAGAATCTGCAGTTGAGGCGATGTGTAATTTGGAGGGTATGCTGGAGGCTCCCCTGCCCCTGCTGCTGGGTGGGGGGCTCCTGGGGAATGGCCATGTCCTGAGCAGGGCCCTGGAAGGTCTGGCTGGGTCATGGGAAGAGCTTCCAGGTTCCTTGGTTGAGATGAGCACAGAGTTCCCGTGCCCTGGGTTGGGGGGGAAGCTTTGGTTTTGGTTTAGCTGAGCTAAAACTCACCATTGTGGTACAGTTAATTTGCATTTCCTTATCTTTGGCTTTATCTTTCTAATGGTTTCTAATTTTGGCCTTATTACTTGGATGGATTAAATTACATTTAATGCACGTTCATTTATCCCCAAGTCTGGTTTTGTGACAGAAGTGCTCTGGCCAGTTTCACAAACTGAGGACAGCCCACTGCTGTAGGACTGGCTGACAGGCAGTGGGGAAAAGCTGGAGGATTTACTGCTCTTGTGCAGAAACACCAGCGTCTCTCTGGGCTGTGGGTGAGGCACTGCCTCATGTTTGAGTCCATGGGCAGGAACTCCTCCCCGTGTTGCATGCTGTGCTGTGGGTGACTGCAACGCTGTTTTTTCCTAAAATCTAGCAGGAGTGAGGTGTCACTTTCTTCATAACCCCATTAAGATGTTTGGCTACAACATGGAAAACGAGGCTCAAACCCTCCTCAGCCTCAGGGCAGGCCTATCCCCCACGTCTCAAGAGGGTGACCACGAAGCACACCCAGACCTTGGCGTTCCCATTCTTCTGCCACTGCCTCAGACTCAGCTCTGTGGTGTCCCTGGCCCCACCCCAAGTGCCACTCCTAAATGTTGTCCTTTTTGTCCCACATTTGTGTCTCTTGTGACAGGTCTCCCAATGCCACCTAAAAGATGATGCTGGAGCCTATTCCTGTCTCAATTTCCCTGTTCCTGTGACTTACTTCTCACATGTATCTTGATTAACCCAACCCTTTCACCTAAAATCTATTTGCTTTTATCTGTCCAGCCTTGTTGCTGCTCTGGACATCGCTTAGAGGTGTCACTATTTCTTCCCAGTGTCCCCTACCGTGTTCCCGTGTTCCAACATTGCATTGGGTTTTTCCTCTTTCTGACCACCTCTGTTGGTGCCTAAATCCCAAATCTCCCGTTTCAGCCTTGCACTTCATGCCAGGATCTTGCTGGCCCTGCCCAGCTCCCCTGCCACTCTGACACAATGAATTGGTGTCACTGTTGGCACTTGGTTTGTCCAGGTGCCATCCACAAGTCACATAGAGACCTCTCCACTGCTGCCTGGTTGATTGAATCCAGGGAGAGAGGCACCACACTCTGAGTTCACCTGAGGGGAAATTTGTGCCTTATTTTCACAGGGCTCCTGCACAAGCAGCATGCCTTGGTCCTTCCTTCACCCTCCAGCAGTTCTGCTGGAGTGGGTGGCCATGTTCTCTGGCCAGCAGCCCTGCTCTGTTTTTTCAGTCTTGTGCCAGTATTTGAATTGTAAACTAAGCAGAACATTTTAAAAAGTGATCAGAATTCTTTCTGGTAAGCGTTTTCATCACCAAATTCTGTTTGGTCCAAACCAGAGCTGTGTGTGCTCCAGGGAAGACTGCTGGGGCTGAGGTCTCTCAGATTAACTCTGAGGCAAAGAGAAATGCTCTACCATTGTTTTGGAGCCAGAAAAATGGAAATCACACTTCCCAGCCTCTTATTTCTTCAAGCATCAGATATTGCCCCAATTATTAGCTTTGCTTCTTCCCCATTGAATTCCTTTAGGAATGCTAGGAGATGCCATCCACTCCTCCTGATTGTTCCTGGACCTCTCCTGAGGATGCTTTGATTCGGGATAGCCCCTCCTGTTGTACACAGAGCTCTGTGTGTGATACTCTCTGTGTCTTGTGGAGTTTCTCGGCGTGGCTCTGGGCATCTGGAATGGGATTCCTGCAGCAAACCCTCAGGTCCCACTCCGGGGTAATGATCTGCAAAGGAACCAGTTAAAACAAATGCCTGTTTCAGTTGGGATCTAGAGAGGCTTGCAAACATGCCAGACCTCTGTAATGGATCTCTGGAGGGAGAACAGGGCCTGGAGGAGCTCCAAGTCCCACCTTCTCATGCACATCACTGAAGAACAGCTCCCTCCTGTGCTCGCTGAGCCTTTGCTGTGCCCTTGGTCACAGCCAGCTGCTCCTCTATGGAGGCATGGACTGGCTTTCCAGGCATGGTATCTGCTGGGTTTATTGGGGAAAAGTGCCCTCTTTTGCATTTCTTGGTGAGTTTTTCAACAAGTAGATTTTTTTTTTCCACTCTCCCAATGATTGTAACAGGATTTTATTCTCCTGCAGCCAGCTGTTAGCAATTAGCAACTTGATCCAGTCGGGCCTGGGAACAGAGTTTAACACTTTCTTGCCTCTCAGAGGATGTTGCTAATCCTGTTTTTACTGGTTTCAGGCTTGTGCTGTAGTTTTGGCACTTGGTGTGTATGTGTGGGCGGGGTGGGAAGATAGGCATGAGTACAGCAAAGGACTAATGCAGCTGAAAGAAAAGGATTGAGCCATTTACACAGAAAAAGTCAGTAAGATGATTCCCAAGCAGTTTGTACAGAGGGTTGTATTTAGTAGTAATTCCAGTGTGTCCTAGCTCTGGGAAGTGTGCAACTTGGGAATCCAGTCTACTCCTGGATGAGATTTGAGAATCAGCACCAATCAATATCAGTAGTTTTTCAAACAGTGATTTCTGCAGCTGGAGCTCCTGAGTGGGGCTGAACCTCCTTCAAAATGTTTCACCCTCTGGAGGGTGAAAACCACTCTTGCTGACCCTGCTTAGAACCGCAGCTGCTGTGGAGCACTAGGAGCTGGGAAATGGCATTGTTTGCTCCCTCTGTACATCACCTCTCCCAGGACTCACTGACAGGCACTTCAGTGATCCAGCACTGGGAACCAAATGTGGTGGGAAAAACAAACCCAGCAGAACCTGAACCAGCTGCTGAGGTGCCTGTGCAGGGCTGCTCTGCTGGAAATACAAAGGTGAGACTTCATGGTACCAAACTTGGGGAGATAGGACTAGTCCAGACCAGCCTTTTCTTCTGTCAGCAATGGAGACACATCCAGAGAGGATTCATCCTGCTTGTCTTGGATACTCTTTAGGCAAGGGCCCAATTCAAAGCCAGCTTTTGTAGGCACAGGGCTGCTGACAGGTGAGCTCTAGATCAGCTCTGGAGCTTTCATTTCCTCTCCTGGAGGCCAGACTGGCCTCTATGGCTGCATCTTCCAATTCTGGCTTGCAGTTCCCCCAAGCCACACTATTTTTGTGGACCTGCAGAGGTCCATGTGTCCATCAAGTCCTGAGAAGCCCCTGGTTCTCAGGGTGGCACCTACACCTATCTGTGCCCCCAGTTTGTACTTGTTCTCCAGTGCTGGTTGCTGGCTGGGTGGCAGGAGCTGAAATGGTGCTTGGGCATTTCTGTGTGACTTCCCTTATCCCCACACCTCATTCCTTCTTTCCTCCTGATATTTTGCATCCTTATCACTCCATTCAGGTGGTTCAGTGATGTGACTGGCTCTGTGGCAGTACAAAAGGTGTCATAAAACAAACGGGCACTTACCTTGTGGTGCTTGTTCACATGAGATAATGGTGCTGCTTGTGGTGCATTTATTCAGGTGCTGTGACATTGGTGGCTGTTGTCATTTTGAGAGGACAGGGGGCACAGCACAACTACTCTGTTGTCAAAGGATAGTCCTCATGTTAAGTCTCAAGGTGAGCCCCTCACAGTGCCTGCAGCCCATCCCAGCTGGGCTCTGAGTGCTGTGCTGATGGCAGAGGATGGATGATGCCCTGCTCTTGATCCTTCTTTGCTGGGCTTTTGGAGCAGATGGGAAGCAGAGGCATTGAACGCTTGCTGGTGTCAGCACTCTCATTTCTTTCTTGTTCCAGCAGTGGGGCTTGGGCCCTCAACCTAACCACAGTCCCTATTTCAGTGCTTTCCAGCCATCCTTCCCCTTATTTCTGGACAAGTTAGAGAGAAACCCCTGTGTGCTTTGGTGGAGCCAGCCTGAGTCTTGAAGCTCCCACAGTTTGCCAGGCTCTGGAGGGAGGATGAGGGTGTGCAGTGTGTGTGTGATGTCATTGGCCATTTGAGGGCTCCTTGGTGGGAGCTTTTAAACATGCAGCTCAGAAGTCACCTGGGACATGTCTCCAAGCTGCTGTTCTCCTTCCAGGGCCTCCTCAACGAGCTCTGGTCAGTGGCTGGAGGAAATGAATTTGTAGAAAATTCTTAAAACTTGATAGAAAGGTTACATAGTATGTATTTGTATGTAGACTTTGAGATAAGAAATATTAACTTAGAAATATTAACTTAGAAATACTGTAGAATAAGACATACTGTTGAGAGGGAAATAGAACTAGAAATAAATTTCAAAGGGTGGTTTTGTAAATAAGACTAGATACTTTAGAGAACTAGAATTATGAAAGATGTAGGACTCACGAGGGGTAATTTTAGATGATTGGCTTTAAGGTATTTATAGCATGGTGTGATTAAAACTGAAAGGTTAAGAAATGTTTATAATATATTAAATTATGAAATAGCTAACTTCTGATTGTTATAGCATGAATTATAACATCTGTATTTTCTCACCCTTCACATGAGACTAAAAATAGAATAAAAGTTTTTAAAACACCTCTCAGTTGCCCCATCTCTGGGTCAAAAAAAAGCTTAATCCAACAAGTGGCTGGTCCAGCTTGGGCCCCCACAGGAAGGATCTATCCCAGACTTCACCCCTGTGGTGCAGCTGATCTGGGTCATGGTCAGGCCACCACCAGACAGGTCTCTGCTGAGTTCCCATCACCTCCTGCAGGAAGGTGGCTCAAGTTAAAGCCTTGGTGTTGGTGGCAGGTCCCTTTCTCGGGTCCTGTGGCAGGACTGTTTCCCCCAGTGCTGAATTCTCTGCACTTCCCTTTGCAGGTCCTGCTTTAGGAGCTCCCAGGACACCTTAGCAAATCACCTGCATAAATTAACACCCACCAAGTCTGTCTTCAAACTCTGCCCCAAAACTTCTTTACAAAGTCTGCCTCCAGTTGGGTACACAAAGTCTCTTCTCTGTGGGAGTTGCAGCCTGCCCTGGGATGGTGGGAATCGATGTGTTTTCAGCAGCAACCCTTCCATTCCAGGAGGAAAGGATGACCTGGGATGCACAAACAGCTGCAGAGTGCTTGGTCAGAACCTCTCCTGTGGTCGCCAGACCCTCCTGCTGAGACCTGGGCTTGTGCTTTGCTTTTGCAGGCTCACCACAGGGGATGCCACGGGATCACAGCCCCTTCCCAGCCCTGGCCAGGATGCTCTGTAGGGAGCCAGGAGGTGGCTGAAGCAGGAGGGACCTGGTGATTTTAAGGTGTTTTTTGGTTGCCTGGCTGGGCACAGCAAGGCACAGCCACCCAGCATTAGCTCCCCCTCCTGCCTGCATGTTTGGCTCCCTTCCCAAGAAGGCCCTCCGTTGTTTTTCAGGCTCAGAGCCATCTTTTCTGATGGAATCCAGCAGGGACAATGGCCAGAAGCATATCCTTAGGAAAGAGAATAAAAACAGGGCAAGCTCCAGTGATTCTAACCCCGATTTAGCTTCTGGGCATCCAGCAATCTGCAGCTGGGGGATTTCCCAAGCCAAAGGTTTTGCCTTTGGATTTAAGGAGCTGTGTTCCTTGGGTATTCACAGCAGCTCAGGGCTGTGACTTGTACAGTTTAATTATGTTGGGTGGAAAAAGAGAGCCTTTTGTTACCAATCTCTGAGCTAATGGCATCTGATGCTCCTGCATGCATGCATGCACTGGCACAATGGTAGGCCCTTTTATAGCCTCTCCTCCTTCACTAACAAATCCTAGCATTCAGTGTTGCCTTTTTACTAAAACTCCTAGGATTCTTGAGCAAACACCTTCGGGTCCTGGCAACTTTACATTTATTGATTTGTTCTGTTTTCTTTTCTCCCGGCATTCCATTATGAGACAGAGCCTCTAACCTTCCTTCTGTAAAATTATCCTCCAGGATGGGAGCCTCCCAAGGCTTTTTGTAGTGAATGTGGGCACAAAGAAGTCACATAACTGCTGATCTGACCTGTTCCTTTAGGTGTTATCATGGCTTTCCAATGAAACTGCCAGTGTTTAGGCCTTTGCTATTTTCCTTGTTTCCAAACAGGAAATGAAGTGTGCTCACCTGTGTGAGTGCACGTGCACTTTTGGCAGCAGTGTGGATGTGCAGGGAGAGATTATTTTCACCCTGTTCTGGACCTTTATCTTAAAGCTGTGTGGCAAGTTCCAAGGTGCCCACTTGGCCACTTGGTGCCAAGGTTTAAGTGGATAAAGCCTGCTTGGGGAGCCTGGTTGGACTGCCCAGGTTCATTTGTAGCTGCAGTTTCACTACTTGCTAATTTAGTAAGGAAAGTGAAGTATTGATGAGGGAGAGATAATTTGAGGGAGAGATTACTTTGCACTAGACTTGTTTAATTGCAGTTAAAAAGGTACATCCAACCACCCAGGAGTCATGGCAGCTGAGGGCCTGGAAGATGGATTGCACTGGTAGCTTTAGGGTGGTGTAGAGAGTCAAGTGATCATTGGTTCCTCTCTAAGCCTCTGATCTGGTGATGAGCAGAGCAGGGCTGAGGTCAAAGGCACTCTTGAAGGCAGGGAAGATTGCCCAGCCTGTCACGAGGCAATGACACAGAGCAACCCTGCAGCACAGAGCAGTCCTGTCTCTGGAGGACTCATCCTCTCTCTTTGCTTTGTCTTTCAGAGATGTAGATGGCAGCTGCTGCCTTTGAAGGACTCGTCTGACCCTGTGCAGCACCTCCAGTTGCTACCATGATCTTCTGCATGCTGCTGCTGGCCTCCCTGCCTGAGCCCTCTGGCACCGAAGTCAACCCTGGTAGGGAGCTGCCAGGCTGGGAGAGGACTCATCTCCCACCTTCTGTGTGCTCCTTCTCAGCCTTTCTTTGCCTTTCCTGGGGATTGAGTGTGAAGGCTGTGTGTAGAGATAATCACTGATGTAGTTCCCAAATGTCCTCTGGACGGAGATATTCCTGGACAGCTGTGCTGGAGTGGGACACTCCTGCCAGTCCCAGGAAGGCCCAGGCACATGGACATCCTCCTTTCTCTGCCCACCCAGGCCTGTCTTGGGCTCTGAATATCCCTCCATCACTTTGGCTGTGTGGCCTGCAGAGCAAAGCTCGCTCCAGACTGGCTCAGAGGTTCTGTGCTTGCTGTGGAAAACAAATTTCCAGTTAGCAAAGCATCAGCTTTAGCCACAGCTGTTAGCCACAGCTGTCCAGCCAGCCAGGGGCATTCTGGAGAGAGAAGTGTGGAAGGACAGATGTAAACCCTACCTGGCACAAAGATAGGGTGGAGACAGGGATATGAGCCTGAGTCCCTGTGGAGGGCAGGACCTCTTATCCTCCAGCATTTGGCAGGATATAGTCATGATGGAGATGAATAAGATAATGGTCTGCAATGTGTTGCAAAAATTCCTGTAATGAGGTGTTTTGAGCTGGAGACAGTCTGTGAAACAAATGAGTTTAATCCTTTTCCAGCTTGGCTGAAGGTGTGGTGAGGCAGCAGTGCTACCCTGAGGGCCTGTGCTGGCTCTGCTGGGGCTGGCTCTGTTTGTTTGGAGCCCTTTGTGGCTGGCTCTGACCCTGCTCTGGCCTGTGGATGTTTGCAGAGGTTTGAGGTTGTGCTGCAAGCAGCCAGAAGTGAAGTGAGGGTTGTGGGGGAGCTCAGCAGCATTCCTGTGCTCCCTGTTCCACAGCACTCCCTGCACTGTGCACCCCACCACACACCCAGCCTGGAGCTGGGGCTGCCATCTGCTGCTGGTGCTCAAGCCTGACAGAAGAGCAGGGGAGGCTGGAGGGTCAGCCCCATGCAGGTTCCTTTTAATGGTGGGTGGTGCAGGAACAGCTCTTCCACACCAGCTCCAGGGAGGTGGGTGGGCTCTGAGCACAGGTCTGTGATTCCTGCAGGAATCTTCCATCAGGAAATAGCCCCTCACACCTCTCAGCTCTGGCTGTGACATCCTCAGGCAGCTTTGCTTCCTCAGCTCTCCCAGCTGCTCCGGTGCCTCTCCCTGCGGCTGGCCCTGCTCTTCCCAGACAGATTCCAGCACCGTGGCCCAGCTGGTGCTCCTGGCCCTGATGCCACAGGCTCCATGGATTATCCTGACCTCCTGGTCTGCTCCAGGAACAGCCTGAAGCATGTCCTGCATTGCCTTATAACCC
Source organism: Ploceus nigricollis (assembly GCA_013399945.1). NCBI lineage: Eukaryota > Metazoa > Chordata > Aves > Passeriformes > Ploceidae > Ploceus > Ploceus nigricollis. The sequence continues at coordinate 53,111 of VXBC01007164.1, forward strand.
ACAGGCACTGCTGTAGGTGTGATTTCAGAGCTGTGCAGCAGGGTCCTGGTGAGTCTCTTGTCTTGCAGCAGGTGTTTGACCTCCCTGACAGACGGGCTGGGCCACCTCTCTGAGCCCCAGTGTCTCCTGAGTGCCCAGTAAAGGGTCAGGAGTCCTGGTGGCACCTAAACAGAACCCAGGATGGTTTTGCTCAAAATAGGTGCCTTTGGTGAGAGCCTCATGCACCCACGATTGGTGAGAGCTGTGGCCATCCCTCAATGCCAAGGACACTCTGGGTTCTGCTGCCAGCCCTGGGGTTGTGAACAAATGGGTTTTGTGCAGGGTTGCAAGAAGACTCAGTCCCCCAGAGTCCTTCCCAAGTAACTCTCCATCTGGCATTGCTGGCCAGTGTGTGTCTGACCTTTAAATAAGGTGTGACCACACAGGACTCCCACTGCAGGAGCACAAAAAGCACTTTCTGCTCTCAGATGGTGACTCCACCCTTTTGGAACATCTCTGTGCATTTACTCATAGCTCAGCAACAGATCAGGTTGTACTGGTCTGTGGTGGGACAGGTGAGAGTGAAGACAGCCAAGGCTGGTTTGGCTCCCCAGATAACCTGATTGTGCAGTGGGAGAGCAGTAGTTGGGACTCCTGCTTGGCTCTCAGCAGGCACCATTGTTCTGGATCCCAGGCAGACACCAGTTTCCTCCCAGGGAACTCAGGCCTCTTGACCAAGCCCAGGCTGATGTTGTGGGTGATACCAGGGGCACACCCAGCTCAGTGGCCTGGCTCTGTCCCTCTGGCTCTGAAAAAGTGCAGGATGGGCTGGCACACAGCAGAGCTTTACCCCAGGGATACCCTCAGGTCACTGCAGCTTCCAAAGCCACTGCTTGGGCATTTATTTGCTTGTGGTGCTGTGAGTTTCTTCAGCTGTTTTTTTGAACTCATGGGAAACTGTGGCATTGGAGTGTTTAATAGGTTAAGGATTTATATTCTGTTTTTGAACTCTCCTACCTGACCTTTTGATGCAGCCTGGTTCTGGTGTTTTGAGAGACAGTGAGGATATCTGTTGTTCAATATAAATGATCTTTGTCATACTTCAGTAATCCCTTTTGTAAAGATGAGGCTGCAGATCTTTCCTTCATCATCTGTGTTGCCTTCTCTGCCTTTTGATAACAGAAGGAAGGAGCCAGAGCTCTATTCCTTATCTGCCTGGCATCTGACCATGAATACAGGCAGTGCTGTAGTGCTAATTCTAGTTTGTTTTATCGGTATTCCCACATGTTAAAAATATTCCCAATTTTTGAAAAATTAAATTAATATTAAAAGACAACAATTTTGATATTTAATATTTATATTAATATTAAAATATAATATTAATATTAAAATAGTTACATTAAAATATGAAATATTTTTAATATTAAATAACCTGGTATCATTAGCAATTGTTGTCACCTCACCAGCCATCTCCTTTACCCGATGGTTTAGGAATACTTAGCACATCACACATTCAGTGATACAGTGCCTAACAGCTGCAGGCAAACCCTATTGAAGCCCCACCCTCTGTTTGCAAACATTTCTACATCAGATCTGTCAGGCAGTGATTCAGCCTGAGGTGCTTTATTCTGTGTAGTGATAACAGCAAGGTGGTTTTCATCCCTCTATCTTGCCTTGTAGCTTCTGAACCTGCTGGATGGATTTCATGGGATCCCAGAATGTCCTGAGTTGGAAGGGACCCACGAGGACCCTTGAAGTGCAGCTCCTGCTGAGCTGTGTCCAGGTTTGGTACGAGGGTGGCAAGAGATGGTCTCCAAGGACCCTTCCAACCCAGCCCATCCTGGGATTTTGGGAAACCAGGACACCCAGGGCAGCTCTGCCTGAGGCAGAGGCAGCCAGAACTGCTCCTGTGGCTGCAGCAGTGTGGCTGGCAGTGAATACATTCAGATTTAGAGTTTTTCCCAAGCATCTCTAATATTCCAGGACACGTTTAAAAACTTCTGTCAGGAGAGAGAGCCTCAAGACTAGCTAGGATTTGTCAGCTGCATCTGCAGGGTACTGGTGTGGGGAGCTTTTGGAGATGCATGGCTTGTGGCAGTTGTGTCTGTGCTCCATGGAGGCACCAAGTTTGAGAGCATTCCCATGCTGGGGAGAAATGCTGGCTCCAGTTGAGGCTGGAGGCAGGAGCAGGCTGGGATGAGGCAGGATGGATGGACAGGGGCTCAGGGTCAGATGGGAACTCCAGCCTGCAGTGGCAGGACAGAGCAGATGTTTCCATGACTTGTCATCTGTAATAGATGTTTAACTTGTCCCCTGTATCTGAACTGGTGAAGGTAATAATTGCTCCCATTTGAGCACAAGTCAAGCATCCAGTTTCCTCCAGGGGAAGAAAAATCTTGAACAAAAGCTTCCTTTTTATGTCACATCATTATTGATGAATAATTTGCCATTGAAAAACGGGCCCATGCAACCAGTAACAATAATATGGTTTGGGATTTCATGCTCTTAAAATATTTCTTTGTAAAGTTTTTGCCTTGCCTGGGCTCTGCTGAATAATACTGTTAGTCTGATGCATTACTTACAATTTCAGTTTATGATAATTACAATGTATTTAATCCTTTTTTTTTTTGCATTCTTTATTTTAGCATTACCATGTTTATTCTCTGGGCATGATAGTCTTTTAATTAAACTTGCCTGGTGATTTTAAAAGAAATGAGTGCTGACCTTTGCTGTTTGCTTGCCCATGTTGCCCCTTGCAGCAATCTGTCGTTACCCCCTGGGCATGCACGAGGGGACCATCCGGGATGAGGACATCACTGCTTCCAGCCAGTGGTACGACTCCACAGGGCCCCAGTATGCACGGTGGGTTCACCTCTGACTGCAAATTTAGTCCTTTTTTCCCCCTAGATACCCAATATGTGCCTGAGAAAGAAGATTCCCCGCCCTTAAAACCTTGTTTGCTGCTTTTGTATTCAGTCTGGGTAGTGCGCAGCGAAAGGCCAGGAGGCAATGGCAATGGTCACAGCTGTGATACAGGAAATTCTGGTTAAATATTAAGGGGAAAAAATCCTTTTCCATGAGAATGAGGTGGTGGGAGGGGGACCCAGAGAGGTGGTGATGTCTCACTGTTTGGGGACTTGGCTGTACCAGGCCTTGAGGAGCACAGGGCAGCCTTGGAGCTGGCCCTGCTGTGGGCAGGGGATGGGACTGCAGACTCAGAGGTTGCCTCTGACCCCCATCTTTCAGTCACTCTGTGAATAAATCTCCAAAGGATTTGTGACTTAGAGGTTAGCCAGGGACAGTGCCCCTGGGATTCTTGTGGAGTGCTTTAAACTAAATCATAGGAAATCCTTTACAAGGATGAACTTTTCAACAGCATCCTATTGAGGAAACGGGCTGTGCGCACTCTGCCTCAAAGACCTTGGAAATGCAGAGTTAAGGAATTGTTAAGCAAGCAGCTAAATTATTTTCTTCACTGTCAAGGAGGCCTACAGTTTTTATCATAAGCTTTGCTTTTCATTTTTTTTTGGTCATTTTATTTCTCCCAAAGCTATTAACTGATGATTCACAAAAGAGTTGCAAATGTGAGTTTCCTTGGAATGGTTTGTAGTGGTGATATCAAACATTCCTACAGCTTTGGTGCAAGTCAGACAGAAATTTCAGGTTGACTATGATACTTATATTTTTATGATGAATTCAGGCACTCCAAAATCATAAAATTCTCCTAGTGCTCAAATATTATTTTTTCTTAGTCTGTGGTAGAGCAGTGATGCTGTGTGCTGTGTTCTTAATAGTGTTTGAGCAGGCCTGTGGATCTGAAAGCTGGGAGGTTTTTCCTCTGAATATGGCTTATTTCCAGTGCTGCAAACACTTTGGGCACCACTTGCCATCTATTACCATCCTCTCTTTGCTGGATGTCCACAGGGTGAAGGCATGAAGCTGACCTCATTTGGTTAGAGGTCAGAGTTGTCCCATGCAGATGTCTGTCCCTGTCACTTCAGGCACCCTTCCTGCCTTTCTTAGAGCTTTTTTTACTTGCTATTCCAGTGTAAGAAAATCTTGCACAAACAGCTGACCAGCCAGAGATTAAAATCTTCTCTGGCCTGAGCCTTGACCTTCAGTGTCTCCTCCTGGGTACCACCTTCCCTGATGCCCTCACTGATCCCATCAGCTGGAGATGGGGTAGCTGTCTGAAAGCCAAGGGCACTTCAAGGGCTCTTTGTTGGCTAAGAAATCTCTGTTGCTAAAAAACCCACACATTTTTGGTGTGCAGATAAATTTGTCACAACTACAGCTCTCATGATGTTGAGCTTAGGAGTAGAGACCTTCCCCCCGCTCTCCTAGCAACATCCTACACCAGCAGCTCTGATGACTGCAGGAAATGTAAAATATGCATTGAAATGATCCAGAATAATTTCGAACAGATCTTTTCTTGCTAAAATGTATTTTTAAGGTAGCTCATATTTGAGCTTTCTAAAGCTGCATGAGGTGGTCAAGCAGAAGTTCAGGCCTTACCATGTGGGGTTTAGGAGCAGTGAGGATGCACTTGAGCAGCAAGGTGTTACAGAGCAGCAAGCAGTTCCCTACTGAACAGCAGGGTTGTTTCTGATCAATGTGGAAATTCATGTCTGGGGAAAAAATTACTCCAAGTAGTTAATGAAAGGTATCTGGGACTGAGGAGCTGTTCTGTATAGGGCAAACGTGTAGGATTTGAGTCTCAGCTGACCATCATCCCAAAGGGCAGAGGTATTTGGTAGCCATTGCTGGTTTTGTTGCTTTCTCCCAATCCTCAAATTCCCTCAATTAATCATCAGAAATCTGATTTTTTTAACGTGTGTGATTTCCCGCTCAGGTTACAGAGGGAAGAGGGGGATGGAGCCTGGTGCCCAGCTGGTTTGCTGCAGCCTGAAGATGTGCAGTTCCTGCAGATTGACCTGCACAAGTTGTTCTTCATCACCCTGGTGGGCACCCAGGGCCGGCACGCCCGCGCCACGGGCAAGGAGTTTGCCCGCGCGTACCGCATCGACTACAGCCGGAACGGGGAGCGCTGGATCTCCTGGAGGAACCGCCAGGGAGGGAGGGTGAGCCTGGGGCAGCTGGGGCTGCAGGGCACATCCTCCTCATCCTGCTTAATTGTCTTGGTTGGAAAAGACAGCTGTCTGATAAGGAAGGCAGGAGCCTCCCTTGAAATGGAAAATCTAAACTCCCTCCCTCTGAGTTGTTATAATTTTGAAATTAAGGGGCTCTCAGGTAAAGATATGGGAATAGGAATAACAGTTCTTTACTAGGAAAATTAAAAGTACAAATGCAATAGTACAACAAAAAGAGAACAAACCAACAGTGCCAGAGTCAGAGCAGGCCCTGGCCCCTGTGNAACAGAATACACACCCAGCTACACCTTACAGCCTGAGGCAATAATGCATCCTGGCTCTGCTGGAGCAGCGTGTTCTGCCTCAGTTCTGTGCTTGCTGTGCATCATCTGGTCTCATCCAGCAGCACTGCATTGTTCCTGATGTGGGGAGCACTGGGCTCAGCAGTGGCCAGGACTGGAAACTGCTGCTGGGTTTGTCTCTCACACAGTTTGGGTTTTCTGGCCCCTGACTAAGGGCATGCTCAAGAACAGCAGCTGCAGCATGTGGAGATGCTACACAGGGTGCATCACCTCCTTTGCTCCTCTCAGAAGATGGGCAGGATTCTCCACTCTTCTACTGTGGAGCTGGTGCAAGAATGCTTTTTTCTGAGGGGATGTTTGAAGTTTTCTTCCTTTGTCCGTGTCCTGATCCCCCAAATCAGGAAAACTGTGGCTCTTCACTACCTCTCTGTGCATGTCCCAAACATCACTTGGGTGTCCTTCTCTTAGACACTTGTTTCTAAATTGGAAGCTGCCAAGCAGATGCCTGCTTTGGGAGTTAAAACTGGAGGGGGTGGCAAGGAATTAAGGAGTTTCTGGGTGTCTGATAGCAGTGCTTGGTGTGTGGATGTTGAGAAATGTGCTGAGCTCACACACAGAGGCTTCCCTGCTCACCACAGTTGTCTCATGCTGTCTCCAGACCTGAGCACAGAGCTGGGGCTCTGTTCATAACCTTTGTTAAACTTCCCCTGGGACTCTCACCTGCAGATAGGCTGACCTGGTCACCCTGCCTTCAGGCTTGTGGAGTCTGAAGACCTAAGCCAGACTAGAGAGGTGCTGGGTGTGGTGATGTTTTCTTGCCTGAGGGTGCTTTGGAAGTCCCAGCAGGGTCTGCAGTGCAGAATTTGGTAATAGCTTTTATCTTGTTAATGAATTATTTGCTCTGCAGGTTCTTTGATCAGCTGTTTGCCGTTACCATTATATTGCCCATCCCTCACATTTTGGTGTGTGCTACAAAAGCTGTGTTTGTGGGATGGGAGGGGAAGTCAAAATTAAACAGTGGAGAGTTCCCAGGACAATGGTGGCACTGAGGGGAAGGGTGAGGGTCCCTGCCTGTCACTGCACTGCAGCAGGATGGGGTGGCTGGGGTGATGCTGAACACCTCAGTCCAAGATGCCTCCTGTGCAGCACCAAGCACTGCAGCACCTCTGGAATTGTGTTGGCTTGTGGAGAAAGGACATCAGGACCCTCCACCAGGTAACTGGTGATGAGGGCAAGCTCTGTTGCCTGTTGCTGGAACCCATGGATCCCTTGAAGGAAGGGGTTTCATGTTTCATCCAGTAACTGGAACTCTCTGCAACATCCACTCACACCTTCATCCCCACCTGCCTCTCTCTTCTCCCTCAGTGCTGCCTGGGGGGGTCTGCAGTGGGCAGGAGGTGAAATGGCAGCACCCCTCACACCCTGTCAGCCACAGGAGGAGCAGCAGCAGCTCCCCCCCTGCAGGTTCCACCTGGGGAGCTCCCCAGTCCCAAACAAGGGGGTACAGGAGCACCACTCTGCTGCCCAACAGCACAACAGGGAGTGTGGGAAATGGAAAGATAGAAATGTCCACAGACACTGAAGGGTTTGATCTGCAGCCTTGGAAGAAGCTTGGATTGATGTAAAAATAAAGTACACAGACATTAAGCAGAAAAATCATAAACATATGTTTTTATAGTTATAAGTAAGAATATGCCTTAAGTAAGTATTGTACTTACTTAGAAACTGTGGAACTGTATGGAGAAACTATTGATAAGAAGGTGAAGGGTTTGTACTGTAGGGGTGTAATTGTATAGAGTAAGCTAAGAGTTCAGAGGTTATAATAGAAGCATATGTGTGGTAGTAGCCCATTGGATAAAAGTATCTGCAGTGCAGTAGAAGTAAGTAAAGGTGATAGATTAGAAAAGCAAAATAAACTTTGTGGCATCTGTCATTGGATTAGAAGGTTCTGTGTTGTCTTGTAATGAAGAACTTGTGACTACTTTGAGCTATGGCCAACTGCTTGCTCTCACAGATCTCACAGCCTCTGAGACTGAAGTTTATCTGAGCAATAAATTGTTCTCAGCCTGACTGTGGTGCCATCCCTTTGATAATAAAAAGGGAGAGGTTGCAGCTAAGGCTCTTTCTCCTGCAGGTGATCGATGGCAACACCGACACCTACGACGTGGTGCTGAAGGACCTGCGGCCGCCCATCATCGCGCGCTTCGTGCGCCTCATCCCCGTCACCAAGGCGCCCATGACTGTCTGCATGAGGGTGGAGCTCTACGGCTGTGTCTGGCACGGTGAGCAGCCCTCCCCAGCCTGGCACTGCGGAGCAGCCCTGGCTGGGGCTCCCCTGCACCCCCAGGTGTGCAGAGGGGACCGCTGGAGCTGCTGCTGTTGGTCCATGTCACAAGTAAAGATGTCACATGGACACGGGTGACAGGAGGCTGCTGCTGTATTTCTGAGGTGCGTGGCCTTCTTTTTCAGATGGTTTGGCATCCTACAGCATCCCTGAAGGAGGGACAATAGCAGCTCCTGGCTTCCCCATTGTTTATCTGAATGACTCGACCTACGATGGCTACCAGGAGCGCAGGTGGGAGAAGCTGTCCTGTTCTCTCTCTGTCACCCTGCAAATTCTTTCCTACTCACCCTGTCACTGGTATCTTGTATCCCAAACACTTCTTCATGCTTGTAGGATGTTGGAAAATGCTGGGTAACAATGTCTTGATATATTAACATCTGATGGTTTCAAGCTGGGCTGATACAGTAGAGCTTGGATATTTAAAAAAAAGGTTTTTATGTACAGAGTAGGTGTTGCATGTAGCTGTCCAGCACTGACTTAGGAACCTGGGTCTGCTGGGGAGTGTCAGGGAGCTGCAGATGTAGGCACAAACCCCAACCTGGTAAGCCAGGACTCTTTGAAACTACTTAACCTCTAGTTCATGTGCCTGACTGGTAGGAATCTGCCTCTTGCAGCTGTTAATCCTGGTTTGCAGTTCAAAGGCACGTGTACCTGTGCTCTAGTGACAGGAAGGCTCACCTGGGGTGGACTTGCAGAGCCAAGGACTTGCAGAGGGGGTCAGAATTGTGCCACACTGGTATCTTCTACTCTGGAACAGTGCTTGGGAAACTGTATGAGAGGCTCTGCACCCTCACATAGGAGTGGGGTGAGGCAGGGTCCTGGCAAAGAGTCCAGTCAGCCTTGGAAAGAGCCAATAACACTCTTCTCTTAGGGACAATGCCAGAAATGATCCTGGTTAGGCCTGGCTGTGGCTCATGAGCTGCCCATGGTCTCACTTCCCACTTTCCTGCCTTTCTGTGCCTGCCTGCAGGATTTTCCCCACAGGTTCCCCCAGCAGAGGATGGAGCAGTGTTCCTGCCATGCAGCTGCATGGTGAGATGCTGCAGTTCCAGCTCTGCTGGGAGAACACACAGTGTCATTTTCCACACTGTTTTTGTTCTCCAGAGGCTCTGCCTGTTACTCAGCTTCGCTTTTGGTCCTTGACACCAGTGCAAAAATTCCTGCCTTTTCTCAAGCTGGGAATGATGCTAAAATCCCAGCCCAAACAACATCAAAGTGGTGCTGCATAAGAACAGTGAGCGAGTTCTTGTCCAGGATGGGTCAAGAGCAGGAAAATGGATGTTTTGCTGGTACCAGTTGAAAGATGGATGTGGTTTCCCAGTGGAGCTCTGGCTGACTGTTGGTTCTCCCTGGCCAGGCACCTGTATGGAGGGCTGGGCCAGCTCACAGATGGAGTGCTGGGGCTGGATGACTTCACCCAGAGCCACCAGTACCGCGTGTGGCCGGGCTATGACTACGTGGGCTGGAGGAACGAGAGCTTCAGCACGGGCGCGGTGGAAATGGAGTTCCAGTTTGACCGCCCACGGAACTTCACCTCCATGAAGGTAACTCAGCGTGGTCCCTCTCCAGGGGGACAGGCTTTGGGTCTGGGGGCTTCCAGTTGCCCCTTTGGAGTATTGAATGGGTTGGAAGGGACCTTGAAGCTCGTCTTGTTCCACCCTCTTCCACAGGTAGGGACAACTTCTGCAAGACTAGGTTGCTCCAAGCCCCATCCAAGCTGGCCTTGAGTTCTCTTCCCAAAGCAGGAGGATACAGGAAGTGCCTGTATCTTCCTGAATCCAGAATTTGAGCAGGAGATACCCCAAGTTTTCCAGTGTAGACAGGTGAAGCAGGTGAGCACTTGCTTCTTCAGAGCTCAGACTCTCCTTCCAGTATCTGGCTTGAAGGAATAAAAAGCAGACACCTGAAGCAGTTTTTAGGCAGCTGAGATGGATTTAGGATATAGGATTTACTGACCCTGAGGTAAAGGAAAGTGGTTGTGCTTCTATTTTGACCAAGCAGCCTCAGCCTGTGCTTGTGCTGTGGGAAATTATTTAAACACACAGGAAAAGCACGAGTTGAACTTTGAGTCTGTAGTAAACAGCAGGATCTTTTTAAAAAGACTGGTGGCTTTTCTTGTAGAGATTTCAAATGAAGGAGAACCCACCACATCCTTAAGTAAATTGTTTTGGTGGTTACTTACTCTGGTTTTATTTTGTCTATTTTTAACTTGCAACCGTTGGCTGTTTGCCTGCTTTTGCTGGCAAAAAAAAAGAGTCTTGCCTTCTCAGGAATCTTCTGCTTCTAAACCATGGTTAAACCACTCTCTCAATCTTTGCTTCAGTAAACTAAGTTGGCAGACTTCTCAATGCCTTCCTGCTGAGACCAAGGGTCATTTTTAGAGCAGTCACCCAATCCTTTCTTTCTTTGCTGATTACTCTTTTGGAGGTACAGAATCTGGATCTGGATGCAGGCTTTCCATCAAATTGCATAAAAGAATGGCACCAATTTCCTGCTTTTGGACGATTCCTCTTTGTTTGTGAATCTTGTGATGATATTAATCCTCCAAGCCAAGAGAGAGGGAGCCAGTGGTCATTAAGGCTTTGGGATCATGTTAAAAATCAGTTCCAAGTTATTAGTGTCCAGGATAAAAGTCCAGTGTGGAAAGCATCACTTAGATTTTGTCCCTGAGTTCACTACCCTGACATGAGTCAGTCCTTGAGATTATTTTAGGAAACTCCCTCCCTCCCATTTAGTTTATTTTATTGCTAGTGATTCTGCTGTCTCCCTCAGGTCATTGAAAAAAGCAGCAAATAATTTTGATTTAGGAATGTATTCCTCTTAAAAAAACAGAGAAGAACTTGTGCCTTAAAATTTGTAAGACTTACTAGTTGATAATGTTTAATCAAATTAATATAATGCATGAGCCCACACTATGCTAACTGGGGACAGATGCCTTCCAAAAATCTGTCTTGTAAACACAACCATCCTGATAAACCAAACACATCAGATCATAAGAACAGCTAGCATCTAATTAAAAAGCTGTTCTGATTAGCATGAATTAATCTTCATTATTTACTGGATGTTACCTCTTTCAGCTTTGCATTTCTTTTGTACAGGCCAAGTGGTCTGTGGATAATTTTTGCATTTCTTATCTGATAGCTTTATCCCAGCCCTGTGAGCTTTCCCAGTATCCAAGAAACTATTAAAAATAAATGTTACTAACATTGCAACTGCATTGCACAGGCTTGCATGCTGTAAAATTGGACTTTAGTAGGAGATGTTTGCAATAGAAAATGTCTCTGTATCAGTCCAGGATGGAAACACGTCCAACTCCTGTCCAAATATGGCACAAATTGTATATTCCAGGCATCAGGCTTTCCTGCCTGGTTATGAATGACTGTTTCTCCTTATTGAATAATGTTGTCTAAGCTTCATCTGGTCCTAATTATTTGCAAATACCCTCCTTTTGTCTTTTTGCTGCTCATCAGGCTGGTTGTCCTCATTAGTGCTTCAGTGCTTTTCACTGCAGGACCTCGCAGAGGCCAAGCAATTAATGGGGTTCAAGGCTGTAGATGGTTTGGAAACTGTTGCTGTCGCAGTGGCAAATACTCCACAGTCACTAGGAAATGATTCCTGGGGTTGCTGGGAGGGGTTGGACCACTGTGGCTGTGGGAATGGAGCAGGCTGAGGGATACTGAAGACTTGAGTCACCTTATTTCTTCTGGTTCCTGTTCAGTGGCCACAGTGCTGAGATATTGTGGTCCTGAGCTTCAGGTCTGCATGACAGAACTCAACCTGATGCTGAGCCACCAGGAGAATGGGATGGATGCAGGCTTAGGTGATGGTTTCCCTAAAACTCAGCTCCTTAGTTGTCTTCAAGGTGTACAACCAGAGCAGGGGTATGTCAGGGGAATATCTGCTTGGGTTTGTCCTGGTCTGTGGCTTTTGGAAGGAATTAACTTAGGCTGCAGCTGCTAAAAGTTTCTAAATGCTAAGAAATTTGGGACACAATTCCCATCTAATGACAGAGATCAGTTGTTCATATGTCATAGCTCAAGCTGGTCCCTCAAAAGAGGGACCAAGGACAAAGAAATCCCTGGGACCCCTCGTGCCAGGAGGGACAGAAGAAGAATCCAAGAGCAGTATTAGAGTCTGGATTCTCCATGCTCTTAATTTCTTCTCTGTTTCATTACCACATGGCTGCTGTGTCCTTGTTTCCACACTGGCCTCTGGGACTGGTTTCTGTGGGGGTTTTGGTGGGTTCAGTAGTTAATTTTTTTTAACACGGTTGTTACAGTTCACAGACCAGGATCTATGGGCTGTCCACTCCAGCTATTGATCTTTGAGTAATATTTAAGCTGCAGCTTTGTCTATTCTAACTATTATTAACGATCAGAGTGTTACATGCAAGTTTCACTACTATTATATACTATATATATACTATTCATCTTTACTATTATTAATGATCAGATTATTAGCTCCAGGGTTCATTCTAATCCATCTCTGACTTGCAGAACACTGCCATGTAGTTCAGATAAAGTTCAATTTGTGGCACAACAATTTCAGCTACTTAGGTCAAGCAATTCAAATAATACCAAATGTTTAACACTAAGAGTTTAGGTGTGTTTTTCCTTTCCCTTCTTAGGTTAAATGTTCAAAGAGAATTGGTCTGCAAGGCTTTAGATTAGTACGATTAATCAACTTTGGGTAACCCTTGATTAATCAATCAAGGGTTTGCTTGACTGATTTTTATATGGGCCTTTTGAAGAGCCTGCCAGAATCTGACCATTGATGCAGCTTTTGCAGGTAAAATTCAGAGCTATTCCAGAACAACTTTTTGCCCAGGGTTCTCATTGCACACTGGAAGAAGTCACTCATTCTGCATTCATACAGGGAGGTACTGGGAATGGAAAATTTTTGTGAGTGGAACATCCTTGGGGCTTGATTTAGGTGCCAGTAAATCTCCTCTCTGATGGATCCCTTCTCCTCCTCCCAGGTGCACTGTAACAACATGTTTTCCAAGGGGGTGAAGATTTTCCAGAGGGTGGAGTGTCTGTTCAAGCCCCGGCTGATCGCAGACTGGGAGCCCGAGCCTGTGGGGGTGGCCACGGTGCTGGATGACAAAAACCCCAGTGCCAGGTTTGTGACCGTGCCCCTGCAGCAGCGCGTGGGCAAGGCCATCCTGTGCCGCTTCTACTTCGCTGACACCTGGATGATGATGAGCGAGATTTCCTTCCAGTCAGGTGGGTGCTCCTGCAGCCAGGCAGGCCTGGAGAAGCACAGGGAGCAGAAGAGCTGGTGTGGGAGTGCAGGACGTGTGGGGCTGACAGGAGAGTGGCACTGTGGGCTGCACAGGGGGAAGGGGCAGGCTGTACAGGCACTGGAAGGGCACTGAGGGGGCTGAAAGGTGCAGTGAGTGCTTTCCAGGCTGATACTGATGTACATGAACAGAAGCACGACCAGGGCAACCAAAAATTGGACTGTAGAGCAGTTGTTCTTTTTGAAACAGATCATAGAATCACAGAATATCCTGAGCTGGAAGGGCCTCACCAGGATCATCCAGCCCAGCCCTGTCCCTGCCCAGACCCCCCAACAACCCCACCCTGGGCATCCCTGGCAGCGCTGTCCAAAGGCTCCTGGAGCTCTGGCAGCCTCGGGGCTGTGCCCATTCCCTGGGGAGCCTGGGCAGTGCCAGCACCCTCTGGGGGAAAAACCTTTCCCTGAGCTCCAGCCTGAGCCTGACACAGCTCCAGTCGTTCCCTTGAGTCCTGTCACTGGTCACCTGAGTGAAGAGACCAGTACCTGCCTCCACTTCCCCAGCTGCCTGCTGCCTATGACATTGATTTTTGCTTCAAGTATATCTAGAAATGATGAGATCAAGTTTAGCAGATTAAAAATATTTTTTAAAAAATTATTATTAAAAAATAGAGGCTGAGTTTTTTTTCCTTAAGTCTTAACTATGATGCAGAAGTCAATGCTGTGAGGTGCTTTAAAAGGCTCTGGAGGGAAAAGGACAAAAATTTTGGAGAAAACCACCAGGACTGACAGGGAAAGGTGTTGCTGTAGCTTTCTACTCCAAAGTCTCTAATCAGCTGTAGTGAGAGGACATTCCTGAAGGAGGAATTCCCTGGCACTCCTTGCTCACCTTGCAGACAGCAGCCCCTCCTGTTCCTGCTTTGCTGCCTGAACACCAGCCCCCTCCTGCTGGGGCTGGGGTTGCAGGGACTGCTGGCAGGAGCAGGGAGGGTTTGTTGGGCTGACACACTCCCTTTCCTTCCACAGACATGGAGAGTGTGAATCCCAGTTTCGTTACGGTAGCCACAAGCACCACGGAGCTCCTGGAAACGGAGCACAACGTAACTGAGGGCACCTGGGGTAAGGACTTCTGCCCCTTGGCCATGCCAAGGGCTCAGGTATTGGGAGTTTCACAGGAACATCCCAGTTAATGTGGTCTTTCCCTCCATTTCTGGGGATCTGGGGACGGCCTGATCAGTGCCTCATGCACAGGGAGCATGTGACAGTCCCCTGAGCCTCAGCTGGCCAGGGCTGCCTCAGAACGTGGGCTGGGGACTTGTGTGGAGCCAGTGAAACTCTGAGCACTGTCTGCTCTAGGATGGATCCCCTGCAGGAATCTGTTCTGCTCACAGCAATCTTTGATTGCAGAAGTTCTCTGCACAGTTCTTAGCTCTTTGAGCCTCCAAAATGAGAATTTCTGATAAGAGCAAACTGTGAGCACAGCTGGTGTTAATGTTCAGGGAGCTGCCCAAGATCTTTTCTCTGCCAGGCTGTAGGGAGTTGGTTGGCACACAAAAACCTCTGGTGCTTTAACCCCAGATTCTCCTTCTCTGTGTTTGCAGGAACCACATCTTCTGTAACCAGCACCTGGATAGGGGAGAAGGCAGATGACTCCAACACCTCCATCCTCGTGGGCTGCCTTGTGGCTATTATTCTGCTGCTCCTGATGATTATAATCATCATTCTTTGGAAGCAATATGTTCAGAAAAGGTTGGAAAAGGTAATACAATAGGGCTATTTTGTAGACACAAGTTCAGAACTAATCATTAACCCTAATGAGCTCAGAACCATGTGAAAAGCACAGCTCCGTGGAGTAGCTAAAGCTGCTCTCACAGCAGGGGAGGATGCCAGCCCTGTCCAAGATATTACTGGAAGTTGCTGTGGTTGCAGCCAAGGCATTACTTAACAACTGAGCATTGCCTCAATGTTTTGTTTTGGTTTTTTCCCCCTCTCCTGTGCAGGCCCCACGTCGAATCCTGGAGGAGGATGCCACCGTTCGCCTCTCCTTCTACAGCTACACCATTGCCAACAACCAGACCCAGATCCACCAGTCAAATCCCACCTATGAACGTGCTTTCCCACTGGATTTGGAATATCACCANAGTGCCAGCACCCTCTGGGGGAAAACCCTTTCCCTGAGCTCCAGCCTGAGCCTGACACAGCTCCAGTCGTTCCCTTGAGTCCTGTCACTGGTCACCTGAGTGAAGAGACCAGTACCTGCCTCCACTTCCCCAGCTGCCTGCTGCCTATGACATTGATTTTTGCTTCAAGTATATCTAGAAATGATGAGATCAAGTTTAGCAGATTAAAAATATTTTTTAAAAAATTATTATTAAAAAATAGAGGCTGAGTTTTTTTTCCTTAAGTCTTAACTATGATGCAGAAGTCAATGCTGTGAGGTGCTTTAAAAGGCTCTGGAGGGAAAAGGACAAAAATTTTGGAGAAAACCACCAGGACTGACAGGGAAAGGTGTTGCTGTAGCTTTCTACTCCAAAGTCTCTAATCAGCTGTAGTGAGAGGACATTCCTGAAGGAGGAATTCCCTGGCACTCCTTGCTCACCTTGCAGACAGCAGCCCCTCCTGTTCCTGCTTTGCTGCCTGAACACCAGCCCCCTCCTGCTGGGGCTGGGGTTGCAGGGACTGCTGGCAGGAGCAGGGAGGGTTTGTTGGGCTGACACACTCCCTTTCCTTCCACAGACATGGAGAGTGTGAATCCCAGTTTCGTTACGGTAGCCACAAGCACCACGGAGCTCCTGGAAACGGAGCACAACGTAACTGAGGGCACCTGGGGTAAGGACTTCTGCCCCTTGGCCATGCCAAGGGCTCAGGTATTGGGAGTTTCACAGGAACATCCCAGTTAATGTGGTCTTTCCCTCCATTTCTGGGGATCTGGGGACGGCCTGATCAGTGCCTCATGCACAGGGAGCATGTGACAGTCCCCTGAGCCTCAGCTGGCCAGGGCTGCCTCAGAACGTGGGCTGGGGACTTGTGTGGAGCCAGTGAAACTCTGAGCACTGTCTGCTCTAGGATGGATCCCCTGCAGGAATCTGTTCTGCTCACAGCAATCTTTGATTGCAGAAGTTCTCTGCACAGTTCTTAGCTCTTTGAGCCTCCAAAATGAGAATTTCTGATAAGAGCAAACTGTGAGCACAGCTGGTGTTAATGTTCAGGGAGCTGCCCAAGATCTTTTCTCTGCCAGGCTGTAGGGAGTTGGTTGGCACACAAAAACCTCTGGTGCTTTAACCCCAGATTCTCCTTCTCTGTGTTTGCAGGAACCACATCTTCTGTAACCAGCACCTGGATAGGGGAGAAGGCAGATGACTCCAACACCTCCATCCTCGTGGGCTGCCTTGTGGCTATTATTCTGCTGCTCCTGATGATTATAATCATCATTCTTTGGAAGCAATATGTTCAGAAAAGGTTGGAAAAGGTAATACAATAGGGCTATTTTGTAGACACAAGTTCAGAACTAATCATTAACCCTAATGAGCTCAGAACCATGTGAAAAGCACAGCTCCGTGGAGTAGCTAAAGCTGCTCTCACAGCAGGGGAGGATGCCAGCCCTGTCCAAGATATTACTGGAAGTTGCTGTGGTTGCAGCCAAGGCATTACTTAACAACTGAGCATTGCCTCAATGTTTTGTTTTGGTTTTTTCCCCCTCTCCTGTGCAGGCCCCACGTCGAATCCTGGAGGAGGATGCCACCGTTCGCCTCTCCTTCTACAGCTACACCATTGCCAACAACCAGACCCAGATCCACCAGTCAAATCCCACCTATGAACGTGCTTTCCCACTGGATTTGGAATATCACCAGCCAGCTACACTGCTCCAAAAGCTTCCAGAGCTCTCCCAAAGTGCAGAGGATTCAGGTAACATCATCAATCTCTGGAAGCTGCATGTTTCTTATTTTATTATTTCTGTCAGATTGTAAAATGTGACACTTGTCAGTGTCTAAGCTGACATCTTTGGCTCCTGTGCAATGCAATAACCCAGGGAGCTCAGGCAGTATTGTGGAACACTGGCACTTCTTGGCATGGAGCTGTGACAGCTGGAGCAGCAGTCCCACTAGAGGGTGGTGGCCTTTTATTGTTTTATTTGAAGACTATTTATTACCCAGGTCATCTTTTATCAGCTGGTTTGGGCAGTCAGAGCAATCACACATCGTTTGTGGAGATGCTGCCTGCAGCACTCTTAGGAGAAGACCTTTAACACCTTTTTCTGCAGCCAGGGCTCTTTGAAGTTGCTGTAGAAAAACCAGAAGGAAATAGAGCAGGGAATTGTCCATGGTGTCCTGGCTTCCAGCCCCCGGGGAGCTTTTGGACCCACACAGAAGGGAATGTTTCCAACAGTGTTTAGTACTCAGTGAAGGCAGTTCTCATCAGTGAATGGAAGGGCAGTGCTGCATTCCTCACACTGACCAGTTGCTAAGATCCAGCATTATTCTGCACAGAGAGACTGATTGGATTGAGCCAAGGTGTGAATTGGAAGCAGAACAAGTGTTCTGTGCAATAGTGATCCTGCAGGGAGTTAATTCTAAAGCATTACCCCATATTTATGTGAATAAGCTGTAAGAGGGAGAGGAGTTTGCTACCAGGGGACATGGGAAATGGAAGCCTCCATCAGCTCTTGTTGCAGGAGGGAATCCAGAGCAAGTCTGAAGTTGCAAACAACATCCCTGCACCAGGTAATGGGAACTGGTTGTACTTAAGATGAATCAGGAACAGAAAATCACTTCAGACTCTCCTCCCTGTCTGGGCAAGACCTGTAGCTCTCATGGCTGGCTAGAACAGGCTGTGTTGAGCAGGAATTTGCTGGCAGCTCGCAGATATTCTGGTTAAAACAGAGCTGTGTGTCCCTGTTGGATTAAGCCCTTTTTTGACCTAGAGATGGGGCAACTGAGAAGTGTTTTAAAAATTTCTATTTTATTTTTAGTTTTATGTGAAGGGTGAGACAGTATAGATGTTATAATTTATGCTATTATAATTAGAAGGTAACTGTTGCCTACTTACAATACATTATAGGCATTTTTTGGTTTATTAGCTTTTGCTACGCCATGTTGTAAATGCTTTAAAGGTAATTATTTAAAATTACTCTTCATGGGTCTTACTACAATGTATCTTTTATAGTTTTATTTATCTAAAGCACCTAGTTTTATTTGTAAGGTTGTCTTTTGAAATTTGTTTCTAGTTTTATTTCTCTTTTAATAATGTCTGTTTTATATTATGGTTTTTTTAAGTTAATATTTTTTATTTCAAAGTTTGCGTACAGATGCATACGATGTGAGCCTTCTGTTAGGCTTTGAGAATTCTCTACAAATTTATTTCCCACATGTCCTGTGTAGGTGTCCCTCAGTAGAAGGCAGCAGGTGGCCAAATTCCCAGAGCTGTGGGGTTGGGAGGAGTGGAAACTGGGACACACTGGTTCTGAGGGGGTGAGCTGTGACTCACCTGTCTCTGGCTCCCCTCAGTGTGCAGCGGGGACTACGCTGAGCCCGACCTGACCAAGTCCACCCCTCACCAAGGCTTCCAGAACAACGTGCCCCACTACGCCGAGACAGACATCGTGCACCTGCAGGGGGTGACCGGCAACAACATGTACGCGGTGCCCGCCCTGACCGTGGACTCCCTCACCAAGAAGGACATCTCGGTGGGGGAGTTCCCCCGGCAGCAGCTGCGCCTCAAGGAGAAGCTGGGGGAAGGACAGTTTGGAGAGGTACAGCCATGCTGCTGCTTGTCCTCCAGCAGAAAGGAGGTGCCTGGCAGAGAGGAACCTTCTGAGGTGTTGCTCAGTGGGACTGAGGGTTCTGCATTACAGTGTTTTAGTTAAAATAAAAATGTGTGTTTGCCCTTGGGGAAAGCTGATATCTCCCAGGCTAAGCCACTGCAGCTGTGAGGCTCTGCTTGGTACCACTGGGGTCTTTATCAATAGATGAACTTGGAAACTTCTTCTGTTTGCTATCTATATCTCTGTAAATTCCCACCTAGGGTTGGGAATTCAGACTTTCTTCCATGGACATCTCAAATGTGATGGCTGTCACCCACCTTTAGACATGTGGGTTTGGAAACTCTCCACAGTCCAGCTAACACTGATCCTGGCTGCTAAAACAGCTTTCCCAGTCACAGATGGAGGTTCTGGGGGTGCTCTGCACACTGACCCAAGCAAAGACAGACATTTCCCAAGCACTGTGGTGCCCTCATGTTTTCTAGCATTACTGCTTGCTCAGGCCCCAGTTTGTCAGCAGCCTCAGGCAGGATGATGCACACATCTGTCATCTGCCAAACTTTCCCTTGGCTCCTTGAGCTCCTTTCAAGCTGTTAACATTTTCACCTCGCCTTTTCTTCTCTCTCTGCTTCATTTTCACACCATCTGTAGCTCCATCCTGAGCAGGTCTTTCTCTCTCCTGCTCTCACTTTTCCACTGTCTTTTTTCTTCCCAGCTTTTGTTCACTCACAGCCCTAAATTCTGCTTCTCTATTACATCGTGGCAAGCACAGCCCTTCACTGACTGCTTCCTGCTCTGTGATGTGCCCATCTTTGTGGTTCCTCCATTCTGACACCCCACCTTCCCTATCCCAGCCCCTTTCCTGTCCCCTCACTTCTTGGCTCACTGTTTTCTGGGGAGGTGCTGACACCTTCAGCCTCCTCACCTGGCTGTCAGTGCAGCCTTTTCTGCTGTTGCCTGCTCCAAAAGTGGGACAGAGAGGATTTTCTCATTGGTTTGCTTCTGGTTTCTCCTTTCCTCTCCTGCTGTCCTTCTAATAGCTGTAATAACTCCTCTATATTGACTGGAGATGGCTCTCCCGTCTCCATTTTCCTTGAGGATGGATTCAGAGCCTGTTCCTTTCCATGTATCACAGGCTCTTTTGCAAATGTGGTGCACCACATTTCCCTGTCTCTCCTCCTTAGTGTTTCCCCAGCTGGCCATCACGTGCTCTGCTGCACTACTCTGGCTCTGTGTGCTCCTAGAAACAGGGCTCATTGCTTCTTTCAGGTCTCCACTTTTCCTTTCTTCCAGTCTTTTTGTCTTCCCTGCTCCCAAGGAAGCACCACCACCCCTCCCTGGTGACACATCACCTTGGAATTACCTGTGCTTAGTCCTGTGGCTCTTCTCAGTCCCAGGTCTCATGACTGTGCTTTCCCCACAGCAGATTCATCCTCTGTGGGACTGCAGCAGCATTTTTGTACCTTCATTCCCGTTCTGCAGGTTTGTCCCATTTTCTCTGCTGTCTCATTTTTCCTCTCACCATGCTTGTGACATCAGTTCTTGCTGCTCTCTTCATACAAAATTCATCATGCTCCCATTACATTCCCCTCAGTGCTGCAAGTCTTTGACTGACACATCCAGTCTGCTCCTCCCTTCCAGTCCTTTTTCCTATCCACACTCTCAGGTCAGTCTGCTTTCCCCACCCAGTTCTCCATTTGGATGCACATTCTGGTAACTTCTTAAGAAAGTGTCTTGTCACCCCTTCTTGTACAACCCTGGCAGTAATTTTATATCATTAATCATTAATTTATTGGAAGAAATTTGGAATTGTGTGTAGTCATTGAGTATTTATCTATTTATCTCTGCATATACCTACAGGTAGGTGATTATATCAGGGACACATATGCACACACTTTTCTCCTTTTTTTTCCTCTGGAATTTGAGGATTTTGGATAACTGGCTGTAGTTCTTGGATGCTCCTCAGTGAAGTCTGAGCAATGCCTTGAGCCAGGCCATGGTTTGATGGTTCTGGGGTTGTGTGAGGTGCTTTAGTGCAGAGCAGACACATCCAGGCTCAGGGGCCTTCCTGAACATCCCCGGTAGGTGCTGGGTGAACTGGGCTGGCCCAGGCTGCTGCAGCAGTGCAGTAAACCCAGTGTGTTGGGGACTCACCTGGCTTTGGTCCCTGTGTGCTCCTAGGTCATGGGCTATGTTGTGTCAGGATCTAGGGCCAGCCCTTGGGTCATTTCTGATCACAGCTGTGTCACCTTCACTGGATCATTCACTGGTTCATTCTGCCAGCAGTGACCCACCAGTGACCTGGCTGTGATGGTATTTTCCTCTGGTTTTCTGCCTGTGTGTGCTCTTACAGCTGCCTCTGCCTTCTGCCCTGCAGGTGCACCTCTGTGAAGCTGATGGCCTGCTGGAATTCCTGGGAGTCTCATCCTCAGAATTCACTCACCAGCCGGTTCTTGTGGCAGTGAAAATGCTGAGATCAGATGTCAACAAAACAGCCAGGTAAGTGCACCTGCAGTGCCAAGCAGCTGGGGAGGAAAGCAAATACCCCCAAACACAGGGTAACCCTGGGGACTGCTGTGGGAGTGTCGTGTGTCTGGGGTGTACATTCCATGTGCTCCTGGAAGGAGCAGGACAAAGCAGGGAGTGGGGGGTGGGGGAAGCTGCAATGTCAGCCTGAAATGCTGCATTGATCCTGTTTGCTGGGAGAGCTCAGAAACACTTTCACTTGTGTGTGCAAAGTGTAAATTACTCTGAGCTGAGAACACACCCCTTTGTGCTGTCCTCAGACAGAGGAGCAGTTCAGGATTCAGAGGTGTTTTCTGTTTTACAAGGAATGATTTCCTGAAGGAGATCAAGATCATGTCCAGGCTGAAGAACCCAAACATCATCCGGCTGCTGGGCGTGTGCGTGCGGGACGACCCCCTGTGCATGATCACAGAGTACATGGAGAACGGGGACCTCAACCAGTTCCTGTCCCACAGGGAGATCTACAGCAAATTTGCCATTTCAAACAACATCCCCTGTGTCACGTAAGAGAAGCTGCTTGACTTGTTGGGATAAATCAGCAAAACAGGGCTGCCAGTTTTATCTGCTGTGCCTTCCCAGCAGGGACCTTCCTGCAGCCTGGCCATTGCCGTGGCACATGGACACCACTTCTGCCTGGTGTGGGGCTGTTCCTGAGGCCTCTGGAGGTCTCTGTACCCCTGAAGTGTCCCTGACAGAGCTGTTCTGGTCACAGAGACCATCTTAGATGTATTTATTGAGGTGACCATCTCTTTATGTTAGTGGATATTTCATTGATATGAAAATCAGTTGCATTACAACAAGAATTTTGGGATGAAAATCAAGAATCTTTCTTAGGCTTTTAAGAAGGTTCATATGTTCTCTGGTGTCTAAAAAATATTGCATGAGAGGAGCTGAGTGTAGAGCTTCAGTGAGGAGAAGATTTCATCAGCCAACAGAAGGAGAATATTTGGCAAAGAAAACCAGTTTTTGTCAGCAGTGGCACTTGTGTCCCTCCTCAATGGAAGGATTAAATCTGCCATAAAAGCATCTCTGCTATTGCAGAAATGCTTTCCCCAGAGGAGAGTCATGTAGGACTCATATATTCTGCACTGAGCAGGAGCTGCAGCATTGCTGAGCCTTTGGTGTGTTCCTCCCCAAAGGAGTACTGGGATTTGTGGTTCAGGCACAAGGCAGGCAGAGCCAGCTCTGATGTGCTGGACAGGAGGTGGCTGGGTTTTACCATGGCCAGACAGCACCAGCCTTGCTGCCAGGAACTGTCAATGGTCCTGTCAAGAGTGTTAACCTGGTGTCCTGTGGGCAGGAGATGCAGGAGCTGTAGGAGGAGAGAGGATTTGTATCTGAGAAGAAATAAATTCCAGCTCTCTGCAGTCTCCTGCCCCTTCTGCCCAACTGAAACCTCATTACACTTGTGGCTTTTTTTTCCTGGCCAAAGCCTCAAAATGTTCTTTCTTTATCTCCTCTTGGCTTCCCATTTGACTTCAGCACTGTCACTCACGTTGCTCTTCCTTGCTTTCCATTACTTGGCTCTACCTCTAGTTTTTCATTGTCTCCCACTGATCCTTCAGCCTCTCCTTTTGTCCCTGCCAGGCAGAGAGTGTCACACAGAGGAAGCTCTGAAGGGGTTGTGTCCTGGCAGTGACAGGAGTGCCCTTGTCCCAGGAGCAGCTTGGCTCTGCTGGTGCCTGAGGGCATCTGATGGATGTGACAAGGTGCAGCCACCCCATGCAGCTCCCAGACCCAGGGTTTGGTGCATCAAAGTTGTGACCAGCCCTTTCTTGCACAGGGATCACACATTAAGTCCTTATGGCTCTCTGGTGTTTGAAATGCATCTCCCTGCTGTCTCTGGCTGTCTGGTCACAGAATCATTTAGGCTGGAAAAGCCCTCTAAGGTCATTGATGTTCTCCCAGCACTGCCAAGGCCACCATGTCCCAAAAGTGCCACATCTACATGTTTTCTAAATCCTTCCAGGAATGGTGAGTCCAGCAATGCCCTGGGCAGCCTGTGCTAAGACCTGACAACATTTTGTTGAAGAAATTTTCCCCAATATCCACCCTGAGCCTGCCCTGGCCCAGCCTGAGGCCCTTCCCTCTCCTCCTGTCCCTGTTCCCTGGGAGCAGAGCCTGACCCCCTGGCTGTCCCCTCCTGTCAGGAGTTGTGCAGAGCCACAAGGTCCCCCTGAGCCTCCTTTTCTCCAGGCTGAGCCCCCCCAGCTGCTTCTCCATCAGCTTTGCTGCTCTTCCAAAGGCAGCTCTGCTCCTCTGCCTTTGGGGTGCTGCCCCGAGGCGCCACAGTGACTCTGCTGAGGAGTCTGTCCCATCCAGTCCCATCCCATCCTGGCCCTCTGCTCATGGAGCTGCTGCTCTGGAGCCTTGGGAACTACCTGAGCAGGGGGGCAGGGGCCAAGAGGAAGCTGTTGGTGGGACCCTGCCAGGGTTTAGGTGGGACAGGAAGGATGGGGAGAGCAGCCCCAGGCAGGGAAGGAAGCACAGCTGAGCAGGGGAAGGGAAGACCTGGGGTCTTCAGGCTGTGCCCATTCCTGTGCCACAGGCCAACAGCCAGGTTATCAGGGTACAGGTGAGTGGAAGAGTTACTGCTCTGGAACCTATACAAAGTAGGAAGAAGGACTTTTTATACAGACAGATAGTGACAGGATAGGGAGAATGGTTTTACACTGCCACAGGACAGGGTTAATTAGATTTTAGGAAGAAAGTCTTTACTTAGAGGATGATGAGGCCCTGGCACAGGGTGCCCTGAGAAGCTGTGGCTGTCCCATCCCTGGAAGTGTCCAAAGCCAGGTTGGAAGGGTCTTGGAGTAATCTGGGATGGTGGAAGATGTCCCTGCCCATAGTAGGGGGTGGAATCTTTAAAGTCCCTTCCAACTCAAACCATTCCATGATTCTGTGATAGTCTCCTTTTGCTTTGTGTTCTGGTGGCAAAGACCTCTTTTTCTGACCTTTACTGAAGAAATACAAACTGTGAGTAGTTTATCAGATGTGTTCTGATGGGCACTTGGTTGTGTGAAGCATTTGAGCATCAGCAGTGGGAAACAGGCTGAGCAGCACAGAGCAATAGTGTGGGAAGAATGCTGAGAGTCTGATGGTCCAAACTCTGTCTGTGTATCCTGCAGCTTTATTAATCCTATCTTCATTTAGCTAATGGAGGAATTAAAATTAAATTAGATGGAAAACGCATCTGTTTCTATTTTCAGTAATGTTTAGCATATTTAAAACCAAGTCAACTCTCTTTAATGTGAAGTGACACACTTATGTTAATATAAGCATTCAATAGTGGTGTTGTTTGAAATACCAGGCTAAGTGGCTTTTAAGATATGAGATTCTGAGCTTAATTTTTCATGTCTCTCTGCAAAAAGTTGGTGCTTTGATGCACAAACTTTGAAAATCTCGAGATTAATGTTTGATATTGAAAAAAAAAAAATCTAAAGTATGTCAGGTTGTGAGGCCTGAATTTCAGGGACAGCCTGGCTGTTCCTGCTTAGTCAGCTCAGGATCTTGGCTGTTCATGCCCTGGAATGAGACAGTTTAGTTCCACTGGTATGGCAGAAAATAAAACAACAGGTCACTAACACATCAAATACAATGAAGTCTTGAGTGTGGGGGAGCTCCAGTGATTTTTCCTTGTTGTATTTTCCTTTGCTGCAGCCACTCCAACCTGCTGTACATGGCCACCCAGATTGCCTCAGGGATGAAGTACTTGGCATCCCTGAACTTTGTGCACAGGGACCTGGCAACTCGCAACTGCCTGGTGGGGAACAACCACACCATCAAGATTGCAGACTTTGGCATGAGCAGGAACCTCTACAGTGGGGATTACTACAGGATCCAGGGCAGAGCTGTGCTGCCCATCCGTTGGATGGCCTGGGAGAGCATCCTGCTGGTAGGCACTGCACAAAGCTGCTCCTTCTGCTTCCTCTGCCCTTCACTGTGCCCCTGAAGCAGTGACACAGCTGTGTGCCAGGCAGTCACCACCAATATCTGTGCTGCACATGGCCCCTGCTGAGGAATCCATGGGGTTGTGTTGGACATAAATCAGATCCTGGGAAAGGAGCCTGGCCTTGGAAATACAGAATGTCATGGAATGGTTTGGGTTGGAAAGACCTTAAAGCCCTTTCACCCTTGCCATGGGCAGGGACACCTCCCACTGTCCCAGGCTGCTCCCAGCCCTGTCCAGCCTGGCCTTGGGCACTGCCAGGGATCCAGGGGCAGCCACAGCT
>VXBC01007164.1:78654-101236 GCA_013399945.1 Ploceus nigricollis
TGAAACCTCCTGAGGTTCCTGTGGGCCACTGCTCGAGCTTGTCCAGGTCTCTCTGGATGGCATCACATCCCTCAGGCCTCATCCAGGCATGAGTGCCTGGCATTCCTGGTGGAATCTTAAGGAAGTTGCCTTTCTCTGCTTACTCCCCCAGCTGGGAGGCTGAGAGGGAAAGGGACAAAACTCCTGAGTTTCAAGTGTCTGGTTTGAGGTTGTGGGTCCTAAGGGTCCTGCTGTCTCCCCTCAGGAGATTGTTCCACAGCCCAAATACATCCAGTCTGAAGGATATTTAACCAATTTTTTCTTTCTTATAGTTGTTGGTGAGTTACTTTCTTACAACATGCTCTCCAAGTGCCCAGAAAAATTGTAATTACCTCTGCTATACAGGCTGCCAGGCCCAAGCTCTCCAAAATCCACCCTCTTTTCCTGGTTATGGCTGCATCTAAACCATAAATCACTCCCATCCTCCCCCTGTGAACATCTTCCAAACCTTGACAGACTGCAAGGGTTGCCAGATAAGCCTGGGTGAAGTGGGGCTGGGATGTTTTCTGCCCAAACAGGCCCTCCAGCCCCTGAAGTGTTTTGTGTTATTTTCTGATCAATCTTCTTTTTACTTCTCCAGGAACACATTGTTCCAAACACAGCCAGTTTGGGCACGCTTTTTGAAGACAGAAAACAGGGACAGCAAGAAGATTGTCACTGGCTTCTTACATGTGCAAAAATCAAAATTATCTTGGGCCTTTCTCTAAGAGTCTGGAGTCTGCTCTGGCTCTGCTTCCACCCTCAGGGCTTTGCTTCCCTTTCAAAGGCTTTTCTGTGAGCTCTGCTCTTTTGGGTGGAGGTCGGCAGTAGCTATTCCCCCTCCCTCAGTTTATTTTATCCTGCTGCAAACAGACTGTCTCAGGAGGGACAGAAGTCTTTGGCCTTCTCTGGGATCTGCTCCCTGTTACAAAGCTTTATCCCTGTGAAAAAAACTGCACCTCCTTAGGGCTTGTGGGACCCCCACGTGCTACTGCTGCCCTACAGACAGCCCTGTCACCCCTGTGGGTGTGGCTGGGGCAGCTCACCTGCTGTGCTGGCCCTGTTTGGAGCAGGGCTGGGCTGCAGAGGGTGCACACTGGAAGGGTTTTGCTGGGCTGAGCAGATCCTCTCTGTCCACAGGGCAAGTTCACCACAGCCAGCGACGTGTGGGCATTTGGGGTGACCCTGTGGGAGATGTTTGTGCTGTGCAAGGAGCAGCCCTACAGCCTCCTGACGGACGAGCAGGTCATCGAGAACACGGGCGAGTTCTTCCGCAGCCAGGGCAGGCAGGTGAGCAACAAACAGGCTCTTCCCTTCCTTCCCTCAGCCACTCTCATCCTGCTGGATGTTCCTCCCTGCTGCCCTCTCCTCATCTGCAGCAGTCTCTGCTTCTTCTCACCTGTGTCCTGTGTTCTACTCTGCTCTCACCTGTGCCCTTCCTCTCCTCTCCCTTTTCTGGCTCACTGCACCAGTTTTCCTCCCACTGGAAGAATCCCTTGGCCCTGTCCTGCTTATTTCCTGTTCTAAACCACTTCACTCTGCCCTGTTTTCAGCTTTTCCAGGCTCTCCCACACAGTCCTGTTGCTCCTTTCCTCTGTCAGCGTTCTCCCACCAGCATTGCTTCTGGAAGATGACGAAGCAGGAGGGATTTGTGGTGGGAAGGAGCAGTTGTTAGTTTCCAGGGATTAGATTCTCCCTGTAGTATCTTCACACATGCCAAGAAGCCTTTGGCCATCTCCAGCTGCTGAAGGGCTTTTGTGTCATTTTGTCCCCACTGTTGCTGCTATCAACAGATACCAGTGATGGTGCAGGACACTCCATCTCCTCAGTACCCAAAGCTGTGGAGAACAGTTCTCCCCAAAATTCACCTTTAGCACCAGAGAATTAAGGGAAAGAAAATGATATGGGGTTTACTCACCATCTCCCAAATACTGATGATCAGCCAAAAGCCTAAAAGAAGTGAGCCTAAAAAATGAGTGGGAGAAATAAAATAATTCTGCCAAGCTGTGCTGTAGATAAGCTCTAAAAGGTGTTTTTTCTGTCTCTGCTAACAAGCTGTCACGATGCTTAGAAAGCCTCATGGGCTGTCTACGGTGAGTTGAAAGTACTTGGATTTTATTGTGGTAAATTTGGTTTTGGTTTGTGTTTTGCTGTCTCTCAGAGGACAGATCCCTCAGAAGCATTCATGTTTTCTGGGGGACAAAGGCCTGTTTTGTGACCAGCTCATCAGACAAGTTGGCAAAGTGTCCATGGTGCTGCTTGAGAGGCTCTGTCCAGACTCCACTGGAGCTGGAGGGATTCCAAACACTGCATGGTGGCTGTGTCTTGTAAACCTGGAATGAAACTGTCTTTTGGTGTTACTTGAGTAAAGGTTCAGTTCTTCAGTGAGAACCCCACTGAAACACTGTGACTCTCTTCCTTTCAGATCTATCTGTCCCAGACTCCTCTGTGTCCTAACCCTGTGTTCGACCTGATGCTGAAATGCTGGAGCAGGGATATCAAAGATCGTCCCACTTTTGACATGATCCACCAGTTCCTGCTAGAACAAATGGAATCAAACATTTGACTCCAGGAAAGAGGCAAACTGTCGAGAACAGAGTGACTTTGGGGTCTCTTTGCCTGTCCCTCACAGTCAGGCCACCTCGCTCCCCTCCCTGACTATTGCAGTTGGGACGTCCATGGCAGCTGCTCATTCTCTTGGCCATGGTCTGACACACAGGACCAGAGGATCTCATTTGGTTGAAAAATCATCTCCTCTTCTGAATCATTTCCTGGGAATACTGTGAGAGGGGTTTTATTGGATACCCATACACCTTTGGGCAGAAGTAATGAGTAAAACTTGGAGGGACTGGAGCTCTCTCCTGGCTGGAGGAGAAGGCGCCGGTCGGTGAGAGTGCCACCACTCGAGAACAGGCTTCTGGAAGGAAAGGCTGCAGCCTTCCAGAGCTCTTCCATGGAATCTGATGGAAGTCTTGTGCACATGAGCAAGTGTTTCTGTGTGCTCTTGCTACAGACAATGGTGAGAGGCCAGAAACATCTGGAGCTGGGAAATGGTTTAATGGACTTGGGAACTGACAGAGCATTTGGGAACCCTTTGGGAGTGACACTGCCAGGGTCCACAGAAGATGCTGAAACAAGAGTCCAAGATGATGTTCTGTTTTCCTGTGGTTGTTAAGCACTGCTTTGGTTATATATGTGCGTTTTCCCCACACTGGATTTTTTTTTTTTGTTTTCTAGAAAAAATGATTTTAAAATGAATGTTAAAGGTTATTGGGAGGTCACTGTGTTAGAAGGTCCTCCTCTGACCTACAAATTAAGGTTAGGGTAGGGAGTTTGTATTGAGAAGTAGCTGATACTGTACTACTGTCACTATGTAGAGTTATTAACCTAATGAACTTGTAGCCACAATGGACTGATGTGCAATTAATCCTGTATAATTACCCATCAATATGAGATCTCTAAATCGATGCTGTTACGTGTGAGAGGGAACTTAGGTTTGGTGGAACCGGATAGCTGAGAGCAAAACCCTCTTTGTCACTTGTCACAGCTCCCACGAGAGGGACAGGAGGAGCACACAGGTCCCACGTGTGTGTCTGGAGCCAGAGGTTCCTCTCCAGGTGTGCAGCAGGTTGGTGCCATGGCCAGGCTCTGTCACTGCCCTGTCCCAGGGGCTGGGCTGGCACATCCCCTGCTGTGGCCTGTCCTTTGTCTTGGTTACTCATTGAACTTGGGGTTGCTTTTTGTGTGTCCTGTCACAAACAGCTCATTCTCTGGAGGGCTTTAGAGGGCTCTGAAATCCTTTTGGAGCGAGTTAGAGAATTTAGTGTGTTTCTACAATAAATCCATTGTGGATTTACCAGGTGCCTGGGGAGTACTCTGCTATTCCCTCTCTAATCATTTAGCAAGATACTTAGGACCAAACCAAATATTTCATAAGCTGGGACAAGATGAAAGCTCAGCACTTGGCTCTTTTTTATTTTTTTTTAAGTAGAATCCAGCATAAAATGTATTTCCAGTAAAGATTATAAAGATAATTTTCATCTTAGCCACAAGCATAGATGACAGGCTGGCTGTGCTGCGAGGGGGCACTGCTGAGAGGGGAGTGTCTGAGTGGTTACAACACAGGCATAATTGTGCTAAAAGAAAAACCCTGCTTCTGAATGGGCAGATGCCAGGCTGGAGCATGGCATGGCTGTGTCTGCTCCTTGGGAAGGCTCCAGCCATGCCTGGGCTGTCCTGCTGGGGATGTGTCCCCACCCCAGCTGCTCCTCTGAGCCCCTTTAGGGCTGAGGAGCCAGAGGGCACAAGTGCTCTCGTCTCCCTGCAGGGATTCCTGGAATCTCACCCCCTGTTAGGATTTATTTTTCCCCCCCTGTGACTGGAGGGGCTTGGGGTGAGCTGCCCTTCCCTGCTGGAGTCAGAGGCAGCAGGTCCCTGCTGCAGCCTGTCTGGCAAACCACTCAGACAAGGTATTTCTGCCCCAGGAAATGTCCCCAGTGCCACCCAGCCGTGTGTGTGGTCTCCTGTGCTCTGGAGCTGGGAGCTCCCAGGGCAGGGAGAGTCCCTGGATGGGCTCTGTGCTTCTGTGACATCTGGACATGCTGTTCCTCCATTGACATGGTGACATACAAAGTTTGTCTCATATCAATAAATTCTAATGATAACCTTGACAAAAGTGAATTTCCACTTTTTTTTCTGTACCCAGGTGTCTGCCCTGAGAACTGACTCTTTGGTGTGGTTGTTCAGTAGCTCTTGGGGGAGCGTGTGACCCCTGGGTGTGGAGGGAGCAGCCACAGACCATTAAATGGAGAGAGTTTTGAAGGGAGTTTCTGGAAATGCTGGAAAGGTGCTGGCCCAAATCCCCTTGTGCTGGTGGGACCTCGATGGGCCTGGGGCTGTTGGTTGATGCTGCATTTCAATAAGCAGCTTCTTCATCTCAGTGTTAAAATCAGATGCTTTAGGCTGGGAGGAGCCTTTATAGGTCCCTTATCAACCTGCCCACTTAAAGCTGAGCTGATTTCAAAGTTCCTTGGGGTGCTCTGGGCTTTGAACATTTCCAAGGTAGGAAATGCCATCCCTGACCCCTTCCCAGGGCTGTTCTGTGCCCATGAAGAACTTTTTCCTTGTGCCTGGTGGGCCTTTCCCTTGCATCCTGTGCCTGTTGCCTCTTGGTCTTTCACTGTGCCCCTCTGAGCTGAGCCACTGTTCCCCTGGCAGAGCCACCCACCCTGCAGCCCTGGGCTTGCTGGGCAGCACTGCCCCCATCAGAGCTCGGGTATTTGGGCAAACTCAAACACATTTTAGGCTGAAAATACCAGATGTCTCAGTTTAGGCACCAAGGGCAGGAGTCAAAGCAGCATTTTGATCTTCTCAGACATAGTTGGAGGGAAATTAGGCACCTTAACAGGTAAGAACAACCCTCAAAGATTCAACAGGTGGCCCAGAGAATCTGTGGATGCCCCATCCCTGAAGTGTCCCCAAGGCCAGGTTGGATGGGGCTTGGAGCAATCTGGGGGAGTGGGACAAGATGAGCTTTAAGGTCCCTTCTGACCCAAACCAGTCTGGGATTCTGGGATATTTAAACAATCATTAACTCCCTACAGGAGTTAAATACTCATTGATTTATGACTGCCTTCAGTGACTGCAAATATTTTTCAAAGAGGAGAGGTCTGGCCAGAAAGAGAAGCTGCTGCTGCTCCATCAGCAATCCAGTCAGTGCTGCAGAAGTTCTGAAACAGCCACAACATCCCAGTGAGGTTTATGGGTTGAAGGCCCTGGGCCAGGCTCAGCCAGTGAAGTGTTGCAAACTTTACACCTCTCAGCTTTACACTGGGTTTTACCAGGTGCCCTCACCTTCCTCATGATCTTCCTCCCGTAGAACATCACTTTGTCCCTCTTGCGAAACCTGTACTGAGGCACGTGGGGCTGAAGTTGCTCTGAAACAGAAGCATCACATCAGAAACCACCTTTAGCAGCTGGGAGAACACCTGAGCACAGCTTGGGGACTTTGCTGCCTCCAGAACAGCTCCTGTGGGCAGTGTTTGGAATTTAAGCCACCCTGGGATCCCTCATTCCCCAGCTCTGGCCAAGCCAGACCCAGGCAGGGCTGCCCTGAGGCTCCACCTCAGCCCCAGAGGAGATAAAGGGCTCTCTAAACAGACTGAAGGGTTGGGTAGTTTTAATCTCCTGAAGGAAACCTCTAATTCAATCATTTCTCCTCCCTGTGACAGTGAAATCACAGTAGGATTGAATTCCTCTGCATAATTCACCACTGATCCTGAGGCTGACACTGCTCATACACCAAAGAAATAAAACCTCCAGGTCCTGCCTGTGACAGTTCTGGGCTCAGACCTGGGGAAGGGAACCAACACAAGTTCTCCATCCTTTAAAGCTGTTGTCCTGNGAAGGAGGGCAGGGCTGGCTGGGATATGGGGAAGGAATTGTTCCCTGGGAGGGTGGGCAGGCCCTGGCACAGGGTGCCCAGAGCAGCTGTGGCTGCCCCTGGATCCCTGGCAGTGCCCAAGGCCAGGCTGGACAGGGCTTGGAGCAGCCTGGGACAGTGGAAGGGGTCCCTGCCATATCAGGGGGTGGAACAAGGTGATTTTTATGGTCCCTTCCAGCCCAAACCAGCCTGGGCTGTTCAGCAAACAGGAGCCTGTTCTGGGCCTGCCTTCAGCTGGGCAGGGAGAAACCCAGCAAGGCACCCAGCATTCCAAACACATGGTGTTGGGAATGGAACAACCTTGATCCTGCAGGAATCAGCAGGGAAGGATCTGAATCCTCAACCAGCCAGGGCAGCAGGGAGCAGGCAGAGGAGCAACCAGTGCAGCCCAGGGAGCCCTGAGCCCGTGCCTCGATGTCCCTGATGGCCTGGGGGGTGTGGGCAGCCAGGCTCTGCAGGACCCTGGGGTGGGATGTGAACATGGACACGTGTTTGTGCTGGGCCACTCACAGGAGCACCTGGCACTGCCGTGCCCAGGGCTGGGAGCCCTCAGGACACATGATAAATGCTGTAAAACTCCTGTGCTCCTCCAAAACTTCCAGGTGGGGAAGGAAAGAGCTGTGTCCAGGAGAAGCTGAGGGGTTTTGTGCTGCAGGTGGAACCTGTTGGGGGCTGACATCACAGAGGCTCCCCTGGTGATTGCACTGAGCTGTGTCTCCTTCCCCCCTCCCCACCACGAGCTGTAACACCACCATGGCAGTCTCCAGGGCAGACAGCCTCTTCCCTCGAAACCCCTACTACATCCCTGGGTGAGTTCATCCAAAATATCCATTTCCAATGCACGTGGCTCTGGCTGGGGTCAGGGAGGATTTATGACTCAGGATGTTTTGGGGTATTTTAAAGACAATATTCAATATTCCATGTAACCATGCTCCGAAGGAGAGAGAGCTCCAGGGGAAACAGCACCTTACAGAAGGGTAGAGCCACAGACCATGCCATGGAGAGCAAAGCCAAAATGGTTCTTTTCCCCCTCTTTTCCCCCATTTCTTTTAAGCTGCCAAGTGTCAGCAGAGCTACTGTGCAGGGCTTGGCTTCCAAACTGTCTTGATGTTTGCAGCAAGGATTTTTGGAAGTCTCCTTTGACTAAAGGGTTGTACAGATGTGACACCCTCTGGCCACTGGGCTGGAGCCCTGTCCTGCTGCTGGGTCAGAGACTGGGAAGTCTTGTGATCTACTCCATAAGTAGTTGGATTTCTTCCCAAAGCTCTTTGTGACACTCTCCTCTAAAGGCTTGGAAGGAAGAAACCCTGGATGTGAGGCAGTGAGTTACAGGGGAGAAGGTAAGAGATGAATGGGAGGAGTTTGGGATTTGCTGTGAATTAAGACTTTGTGTGTGGGGTCCTGTGGTGAGACCTGGTCTGGGACCTGCAAAGGGGGTGGGAAGGGCTGGGTGGCCCCCAGGGAAGAAGCAGCTGCTGAGTGTGAAATCCCTGGGATTAGCCCAGGCTGAGGTGAACAAGGCTGTGAGCCCTGGCCCAGGGAAGGCAGGGCAGGGCTGGGGAGGCAGATCCCATGGGGAGGCAGATCCCCAGGCACAGGGAGAGGGTGGAGCACATTTCCTTAAGGCTGCTCCTGCCGTGATGATGGAATCAGCCCTTCCCCTTAGAGTGACAGGCAGGATTTTCCATTACTGCTCTCTCTCTACCTTCCCACTTACTTAAGCTCTGAGCCTGGAGGTTTTTTACTCATTTTTGCATTG
Source organism: Ploceus nigricollis (assembly GCA_013399945.1). Classification (NCBI taxonomy): domain Eukaryota; kingdom Metazoa; phylum Chordata; class Aves; order Passeriformes; family Ploceidae; genus Ploceus; species Ploceus nigricollis. The sequence goes on from VXBC01007164.1 coordinate 86,874, forward strand.
CTGTGGCCATCTGATGTGACATTCCCTGTGTGCCATCAAAGCTGTGCTGGCAGCAGCTTGGGACAGACGAGGGACAGCAAGGAGGGAGCTGTGGCTGAAATTGCAGCCCCAAAGGCCTCAGCACCTTCCCTTGCTCACCCCTGCCTGCCTGCAGCTCCCTCAGGAGCAGCTCCAAGCCCCGGGAGGGACACAACAGCCGGGGCTGCTCCTCTCCGGAGCTGCTGTGACCTCTGGAGGCAGGAGGAGGAGGCAAACCCTGCTGCTGCTTCTGTTGGTGCTGTGCAGGCTCGGGGCACCCCCTGAGCCCCCGTGGGTGCTGATGGTGAGCAGAGCCCTGCACTGGGGTGTCACAGGAGGAGGGTTTGTGTCCAGGATGTCCCCAGGTGTCCCAGGTGCTGCCCCCACCTGTGCCTGCAAACCTACAAACACCACGAGAGCACCAAAGCACTGTCACTCAGGGCAGGCAATGGCCACAGCAGGAGTTTGAAAGGCCACCAGAGTGCTCAAGGGTACTGGGAAGCCTAAACCCAGCGAGTGGGATGGCTTGGGAAGGTCTGGGTGGGCAGAGAAGGGGTCAGTCCATGAATCCTGGGCACAGCCTGGCTCTGCAGAGCTGGGAAGGGTTTGGAGACAAGTGAGGATGGGCCCAGGGCCAAGGCTTTGCTGGCGACCAGGGAGGCAGAGCAGGTTTGGGTGGCAGCCTGGGAGTGGTGATGGAGGAGATAGGGCTGAGCAAGGGCAGGGTGAGATGGGCTCAGCCTCGGGCCAGGGGGGTTTCACTGCTCACCAGCCTGGGCTCCCCAAAAGGGGCTCCCCAAAAGGGGCTCCCCAAAAGGGGCTCCCCAAAAGGGGGTCCTTCATCAGCACCCCAGCACAGGGGCACAAACAGCCCTGCTGAGGCTGATCCCTTCCCCAGGTTTTTCCAGCAGCACTTGTGACTCCCTCGGTGGCAGATCCCTTCTTGTGCACCCAGACAGACTCACTCAGGTGACCTCGTGTTTAATTGCAGGGGAACAGAGCCCTTTCTCAGCCCAGCCATTATTTTGTCCATGATCAAAATCCCTCCAGCCATCCTGTAATTATTTGGGCTCAGTTTTATCATCCATGTTGCAAGACTCATTGAGAATCCCTGGGGATGAAGCACTGAGCTGCTCCAGGAGGAATCCTGCATGCAGAGTGGGAAACCTGCCAAGAGTAAATGCACAGCTCTGCTCACTGCTGTTTAAACTATTTGGAAGGGAAAGGACTTACTCATCATCTTATGATCCTCATGCATCATCTGGCTCTATCCCCAGATCCATGCTGGGCTCATTGATGGAATATTTCTGTCTGTTCATTGCAACTGGCTGCTCTACCTTTCTTCAGTGCTGGAATAACATCACCATTAGGAAATCTGAGACTGGAACAGCTCAAGTTTCTGATGGTGTCTCAGAGCAGAGCCAGAGCTCCAGCACCTGCCCTGCCCTTGGCCACCAACAAGTCACAGTGCCCATCCCAGGGACTGGGCAGTGGAGAGATCCCAAAAAACCAGAGCTGTGTTTGTTCCTGGACTGACCACTTTCCCTGTGCCCACCCTGTGCCAGGCAGTGCCTGGGTGGGCTCATCAGCCTGGGCCCACTCCTCACTGTGAGCAGAGAGAGGAGGGTGCAAGTGAGGAATTATTCTGATTTTTGAGTTTCAAATACTGAACAAGAGACACTGGGATTTTCTCAGTTAGGTGTGTCAGAGCAGAGAGGCACTGCAAAGTTTGAACTGGGGCACGTTGAACTGGAAATGGTATTTTAACTGGGGGATTGTGGATGTTGGTGCTGCCAACTGCAGCCCAGGCTGTGCTGGGAGCTTTCCCATCCACAGGTGCTGCTCCCTGACCTCATCCTGTGTTTCTCCAAAGGCCTGTGCCTGTACAGGCCTGTGAATTGATGAGCCAGTTTTCATGCTGCCAGAGGAGAAGATGCATGTGAAGCACAGACACTCCCTCCTGGCTGCTGTGTGACCACACCTGTGGTCTCGGTTCTCCCCCTGTGCTGCTGCTCCGCCCGGGCTCATCCCACCCATCACCTTCCCTGGGCTCCTGGACAGGGCCTGCCCAGGGCACAAACACTCTGCAGCAGATCTGCACTGCCAGAGGCAGGGATGGATGGGATATTGGGAATTGGGAATTGTTCCCTGGGAGGGTGGGCAGCCCTGGCACAGGGTGCCCAGAGCAGCTGTGGCTGCCCCTGGCTCCCTGGCAGTGCCCAAGGCCAGGCTGGACAGGGCTGGGAGCAGCCTGGGACAGTGGAAGGTGTCCCTGCCATGGCAGGGGTGGCACTGGATGGGCTTGAAGGTCCCTTCCAGCCCAAACCAGTCTGGGATTCCATGATTACCCACCAGTGGACATCTCCCCCTGCCATCTGTGATGGCTCCTTTTTCGTTTCCTCCTCAGCTATGCGGGCCACGTTCCTCAGTTCACCTTCAAGTTTGGGGGCACCTATGGCAGAATCACCCACGATGTGCTGACAGATCCCAGCATCAGGAAGAGCCCTCGCTCCCTGCTGGCACCACTGGACAACAAGGAAAACCTCCTTGAGTTCCATTACCACATCAACCACCCAGGTGAGCAAATGGACCCCGCTAATGAGCACAGCATTAATTACCAGGAGTGGGGTCTGTGCCCACGTGTCCTTGGTAGGCTGCTGGATGAAATGGGACATTTTCCTTGGAGCAATCACAGCTCTGGTGTAGGAGCTCTGACACCTGGAGAGCAGCAGAGTGAGGTGCTGCAGCTCTTGGCCTCTGCTGATGAGGATGGGGATTCTGGTGTTGTGGAGAGGAGAGTTTCAGTTCCCAGGTTATCTTCAGTTAGATGAAGATAAGTGACTTTATGGCATGTCATTAACTCACTCCACAATTCTTCCAGAATTCCCATTGTGGTTTAACCCTGGCTGGCAGCTAAACCCCGTACAGCTGCCTGCTCACAAATCCAAACCATTCTATAAAGAAAATTACCTCTACTCCAGTCAAACCCAGCACAATTCCACAAGCTAAAATCCATCTTTCTGGGGAAGGTCTGGTCTCCTACCTCTGATTCTTTTCTGGCTCACCTGCCTGGTGCACAGCTCTGCTCTGAGCTCTGGCAGCTTGGCCTTGATTCTGCTTCTTGCTGCTCCTCCTCAGCTCAGCAGAAGGGCTCCTGTGCTTTCCCTTTCCCTCCTTTCCCTCTTTTCCCTTTCCACTTTGCTAACAGGCCCCATCTCCTCCACCAAACACAGACAGGCTCGTGTGGATTCCCAACACTGGGAATTTGGAGGAATCTCCTACAAGTCCCAGCCCTTTGTGCAGAGTGCCTGGTCCCTGCTGAGCAGCCCCAGAGCAGGCACAGCAGAGCTGCCCTGATCAGCCCCTTGGGGATGTGCCATCCTTTGGGGACACATTTGCCACGTCCCATCCCGTGGCTGTTGTGGATGCCCTGGACAGTGGGAGTGAGTTTCCCCCAGGCTGAGCACAGGGATGATGTGCCCCTGTGGGATCTAGGTCTTTATTTCCCTGGGGATGGCCACACCCGACACCAGAAGTGTTGCTTTCTCATTTCTCACTGGGAATTTGTGCCATGCAGCTTCTTGCAAACTTGTGGCCTCCCTGCTCCTCCTGGCCCTGTTTTCCAGGATCCAGGCCTCCACTACACACATGGTGCTTACAGGCTTCATTCCTGGAGATTTGAATTTGCATTTCCTTGGTCTAAAATACAGCTTGGACAGACCCAACTAACCAGTTGACCGAGTTGCTCTCTCATTATTTTGATTCTCTCCTCGTTACCAATGCTGCTGCTCATGTTTGCTGCTCCTTAGTGAGGTCCTGAAGAACCAGCCCTGGCTGTGCTGATAAGGTCACCAACATCTCCTGCAGTCCAGCTGGCCCTGTGCAATCCCTTAAACCCTGCCCAGGTGCTGCCTGGTGTCCTTCTGGGTGTTTCATGTGATGGTGATCAAAGAGCTCATGGCAGTGTTGGGCCTGAGGCTGCCTTTAACAAACTTGCTCTCAAGATTTTTTTCTCAAGGTCTGGCTTTGACAAAGTCTCATTGATGGGCACCAAGTACTTTGCTGGTTTCTATCAGATGAATCCCATTTGTTTTCTTGCTGGAAGTGCAGTCAGGCTCTGCTGTTGGGGATCTCTTCCTTCTGGTGACCAGGGAGTGGCTGGAGCTCTGTCAGGGGAGGTTAGGCTGGAGATCAGGGAAAGGTTCTTCCCCCAGAGGTGCTGGCACTGCCCAGGCTCCCCAGGGAATGGGCACGGCCCCGAGGCTGCCAGAGCTCCAGGAGCCTTTGGACAGCGCTGCCAGGGATGCCCAGGGTGCGGTTGTTGGGGGGTCTGGGCAGGGACAGGGGCTGGGCTGGGTGATCCTGGTGGGTGCCTTCCAGCTCAGGAATTCTGTGATTCCATGAGATCAGCCAGGAATGTGCTGAATTATCCATAATCCATGCTGCAACTGGTTGTGGCACAGGCCAATTGTACAGGCAGCAGCTCCTCAGGAACCTGACCTGAAAATGTGGATATTTCCTCAAATCAAAAGCACTGTGCTCTCCTGGCTTTTCATTTTGTGCTTCACTGTGCACTCTTTCAGAATCAATCAGTTTGCAAACCCCAGGGTATAAAAAGGAGCTCACACGGATTCTCAAGTACAGAACAACCTAAGTTTCCTTTTCCTTTGGTTTGTGGGAGAAAGAAAGTAGATTCAACATTCTTATTAATAATGAAGTAAAAAATAAACCTGCTTTAAAATTTGCACATTGGATTGAAAAATCACTTTAATCAAGGATTTTTCTTTATTTTGGTGCCAGCCTGGACACTTGATAATTCAGTTGCATAGAGCATATTATATATATTTCACAAAGTTGTATACAGAATATATGCACATTATTATGTAATTATGAATAGCTTGCACACCTAAATGCCCTTGAGAAATTTATACTTGTGCAGAAAAGGGCAGATTTTGCTGATTTCTGCAGATTTGCAGAAATCATTGAATCACTCAGCTTGGAAAAAACCTCTAAGATTGAGTCCAACACTAATCCAGCAGTGCAGAGGAGCAGACTGTCTGCAGATGGAGCCTCTGCTGGAAGACAGTTCCTCATTCCCTGGGCTCAGCCCTGGGATGCAGATGTGCTCCCAAAGGGGCTCAGAGGAAGGCTGTAATGACCTGGGAGCACAAAAATATAAGGAATTTGGTTTGTTTTAAAAAGACAAGGCTGACACAGTAACAGTTTTCCAAGAAGGAAAAGGTGGCTGTGGGGTGGAAGAGTGATTATTCTCTGGAGCTACAGAGGCGGGGAAAAATGGGCTTCACTGCTGGCACAGAGGAAGGAAAAGTGCCTGAGCCAGGGGGTCACACGGGGCTGGGGCAGCTGGGGAGCCACGGCAGGGGGGATTTTTGAGAGGCAATCAGACAAAAGTTGCCAAGCTCAGCTGTCTGTGCAGAATCTCAAATCACGGGGCTCTGTCCTGGTTCACAGTGGAGATATTCAGTATTTGCTGGATGTAAGATAATTTTTTTCCAGCCAGTGTTACAGCAGATCCTTTCCTCGATGAGCAACAACGGTGCCAGAGCAAGAATTCCTTATTCCTTGGAAGGGGCTCTGTTTGGGGTGGGCTGACACAGCCACCTGGAGTTAAGGATTGAGGGTTTTTTCCCCTTTTACGACTTTTTAACTTGGCTGGTGATATTTTACAGGTGACAGTTGGAATAAATGTTATTAACTGGGATTTGTGCTGGTTTTCTGTGCAGGCTGGTTTATTGATGGGGCTGATGACACAGCCATGGGATGTGCATGGAGTGAATCTTTGTGGTCCCTTCCAACTCGAGCTATTCTGATTGTACACCGCTGACCTCCAGGCTCCTTCCCATGGCACGGGGATAGCGGGAATCCCTCATCCTCTTCGGGCCACGCCTGTCCCCTAACTCAGTGTCTGTCCTTCAGGATATGTCACCTACCAGCCCATCACGGGCCCTCCTGAAATGCCCCTGGGGCCGCAGCCGGTGCCCACGCCGGCGCTGGAGGAGCCGATGATGAGCCACATGGACCCGGGGCAGGGGCGGTGCCCCCCGGGCGGGGCCGTGCCCGGTGCCCCGCAGCCCTGGCAGCCCCTGGAGCCGCCGCCGGGGCTCGCCCTGCACCCCGCGGCCGAGGAGCTGGAGAGGGAGGTGGCCAAGCCACCCCTGGCCCGTGTCCTGGGAATAGGGGCTGGAAGGTGCCAGTGTAACTGCGGAGGGAGCAAAACGGTGAGTGGCTCTGGGGGGGCTGGGGGTGTGAGGAGGGAATTTCACACGGGTGTGAGCGGCTGCTGGATTAAGCCCTTTTCTGATCCAGAGATGGGGTAACTGAGAGGTGTTTTAAAAACTTTTATTCTGTTTTCAGTCTCATGTGAAGGGTGAGACAATACAGATGTTATAATTCACACCATCACAACCAGAAGCCAACTATTTCTTAATTACAATACACTATAATTGTTTTTGGCTTATTAGCTTTAGCCACACCATGCTGTAAATGCTTTAAACCTTCTGATTGTGAGGGCTTAATCCAACAAATGGCAAGGGCACAAAGTTAGGAGTTTGTGTAGAGAAAGATCAGACACACAAATGTTTCCAGCAGCAGCAAATCTACTCCATCTTCAGGAAATGGTTTTGGTTGTTAATTACACTTCCCAATCAAAAAGGCTTAATTTCTCCTTTGGGTGGGTTTGGCTTCAATCCCAGTCCCTAAAGTTGTGTTATGCTGAGCTGGGCAGCCAGGCTTGTGCTTCCTTAGGGTGTCCTTGGAGCCCTGATGCTGCCTTCCTCCTCCTCCCAGAAAGAGAGCAGTCCCAGCACCTTTGGTTGGGTTTCTGACCCTGTATCTGCCCCCACCTGAATTTCCCACCATCATTACCTCTCCTTTGAACACCAGCACTGGGATTTACCTGTGGAGCTGGGGGCTGTTGAGCACAGCACAGCCAAATATCCTTCCAGACCAACATGTTTCATGGTTTTTTTAAATTATTATTATTATATTTGTTATTTTTTAATAAAACATTTATTTTCTCTGGAGCCAGCAACAGCCTTTGTCACGTTCCTGCAGCCGTGGCTCTGCAAATCCTCTGAAGAAGAGATTAGAGGTTTGACGCATGGAGTCAAAAGCTGGCTTGGATGTAAATCCCAAGAAGGGCCATTCCTGCTCCTTGCCCTCAGAAACAGATTTGCAAGGAGCTCAGTGCCCAAAGCTCCCCTTGTTCTCCACGGGGATTTTGCAAACCCCTTCTAGGTCTGCTACTTGCTCATCTGGTAATTTGACTTCCCCAGAAATGGCTGGGGTAGCTCTTGGAGTAAAGCTGGGAAGAGCTGGAAGTGGCAGTTGCCATTCCCAGTCCTGGCAGTGGTTTAAGCAGCAGGGCTGAGGGGAGAAGCGGGTTTTACTGGTGTTTCATTTTATTTCTCTTTTTGTTTTAAGCAGCTAGAAACCGGAGGTGTGGCACTGCCAGGAGGGGTTGCAACAGCAGATTACACATTGCCAGTGCTGCCTGTCCCAAATGCCATCCGACAGAAAGTCACTCTAGGTAAAACACAGCGAGGGCACGTGCAGCACAAGGCCACCTCTGGGGAAATTATGTGACCCTTCTCCCCTTGGGGAAACCTCAGTGGCATTGCCCAGTGGCTCCAGCTTGTTTGGGATGGAAAATATCCCTGCTGCTCTCCCTGCAAGTGTGTTTCTTTGGGATGCTGTGACCCTTTGGGATGCTGTGACCCTTTGGGATGCTGTGACCCTTTGGGATGCTGTCACTCTGTGCCCGTGGGCAGTGGAAGGGATTCAGGAACCACCTCGAGTCCCTGCAGCTGTGGAACCAAGCTGCAGAGGGTGAGGAGAGCTGGTCCTTGGGCTCTGCCCCACCCTGCCAGGGCGGTTATTCATCTCCTAGAAATCAGATGTTTTCCTGACTCACCAAATCCACGCACAGGGGAGGATGGCACCACCATAAAGGCATAAACTCTGTCCTGCAAGGGGTGTTCTGTATCATCCCCCTTGCTCTGGGAGAACATTCCTGTGCAGCAGGAGAGCTCTGATGGGTGATGGCTGAGCTCCCTGCTCAAGGATCCAGCTGCAGCAGTGGGATCCTTCACTCTGCACTGCACCACAGGCATACAGGGATCACAGTATTCCAGTTCAAATGAGGCTTTAGGGTGCAGAAGACAAATTCCCCTCTCCAAAATATTCCTGTGGAAAGAGGGAGTTTGGGCTGCTTTTAGGTTCTACCTCGCTGGGTTTTGTGTAATTTTAGACTTTATAAAGTTTCTGTTGTGGGAATTTGTTGGATGGGCAGAGCAGATGAGGAAAAAAGGTTGGACATCCTGTTGTTAGCCCCTGAATGTGTATTGAATTGGGAGAAAACATGAAAGAGCTGTAGATGTAAAAAAAAAAAAAGGATTAAGAAAATAAAATGGTTCTTCCATACCATATGCAGACCAACAAAAATCAGTTCAGGCCATTGTTTTCTTTGTGAATCATAAGGAAAAAACCTCTTTCAGAGAAGATACCTCACATGTAAGAGTTAATTTTACAATTTAAACAGATTAATTTTTCCTTCCTATACTTTAAGGTTTTATATTCATCCCAGGCTCCTCCACTCTCAGAGTGGTTGATCTTTAAATGATCTTTGTATGTTCTCAAGCAGAAAATGTTCTCTTTTGCCTCCACCCAAAGGGTACACTGGATACATCCCCTGCTCCCTGGACAATGTTGGCATGACCTACCTCTTGTCTGTGAAGAAAGCCATGAATGAATTTGACCGTCGCCAGGTAGATGATAGATTATTGAAATAATGTGCAGAATGCTGATGCTGAATTCTCAGTAGTAGGATTAGAACTGGGGTACAAGTACAAGCAAAATCAAATGCTGTTAGTTAACGTTGAAAAAAACACCAGCAATTAAATTCTGTAACTTGTTTCCTTGGGACATTAAAGGATGGTAAATGAGTTCATAAAAGGATTAAGGAAATATATTGAGGGCTGGGTCAAGACTGGCTGTTAAAAATGTTGCTCTGGGTGCACAAATACAGGATGCAACTATCTGCACTTCCCTTATAGAATACATCTCCTCTGTCTGGTTGGCAGTGCTGGTGACTTCCTGTGATATATCATTTATTTGGTCATAAGGCTTTTTCCTTTCCTAACGCAATTTGTCTTAAAGGGATCTCGACCTTCTTTCTCCTCCTTTTGGGAAGGATGCACAAATATCCCTCCTGAAAAACTGTTGTCCCCTTGCTGTAAGAGCTCCCATACGATGACATATCATCCTCCGGCACGGAAAACGAGATCCCTCCCGCAGCAGCTGATAGTTTGCATTCAGAGCTACACGTCCCTCCCTGCCCCCAGGATGGCGTGAGATCCCCGGGGTGCAGAGGGATCCCCGGGGTGCTGTGAGATCCCTGGGGTGTAGAGGGATCCCCGGGGTGCAGCAGCCTCGCTGGTCCAGCAGATCAGCGCATTAAACAAGGCTGAGACATCCCAGCCCTTGCTGCTCCCCGGGACACGCTGCCGTGCCTCCATCCCCGAGGATACGGGGCTGATGTAGGAAAAACGTCCAAGGCTGAGGGTCCCCAGCTCAGAGAAATCGGCTGGGCAGAAATGAGTCAGCGGGGAGAGCAGCAGGGCAGCTGCTGCTTTGGATGAGATGCATTTCCCGGCGCTGGCTTCCGTCTCCTTCCCTGCTGCCGTGATTAGGAATTGAAATGGAGCAAACAGAACACAACCCGGGCATTTATCCCTGAATGTGCTGTTTGCCAAGCCTTTCTGCCCCTGGTGCCGTCGGACACGCCTGCCATGCCGGGCAGCAGCCGGGGAGGTGTCTGTCCGCCGCGGGATTCAGCGCAGCCCGGGCTCGGCAGCAGCGAGGAGCAGACACGCTGAAGGAGAATCACACCACATCTCTAGCTAAGATGGCTTCTGACTTCAAGCCACTAATCTGCTGCCCTAAATCTTTGTTGTCCTCGGTTACAGATGTGCCGTGCATCACTGCTCACTGCCTGCAGCAGGCACAGCAAACCCCCCTCGAGGAGCCACAGGCTGGGCTCCATCCCAGGCACAAAGGGCTCCGTGGCCCCACGGTGTGCGGGGCTCCCTGACCCACATCCCCTCTCCGCATCCCAAAGCTCCAGGGACACCTTTAGGGGTTCTGTGGCTACAGAGCTGTGACACCCAACCTGCTGCCCAGTCCCTTGCCTGTGTCCAGCCTCAGAGGGCAGGAGATGATTGATTTGCACTCTTCCTTCAGTTAATGCTCCCTAAGCCTTCCTGTTCCTCCTGGCCTGGGAATTCCAGGCTATTCCTGTTGGTGGGACTCATGGAAACACTAAGGGGGTCAAACACAAATGGCCACAGCACAGGAGCAGGCCCAGCTCCAGGGACAGCAGAGCAGGAGCTTTGGGACTCGGGGATGATCCCCAAGGGAATAAATCTCCGCAGCCTGGTCTGCAGGGATCCCAAGGACAGCACCTGGGCCATGCTGTGGGCATGGGGGATGAGCTGGCAGGCACTGCTGCCAACACCTGCCAGGAGAAAAATTTATGGAGTGGAAAAAGGGACAATGCAATGTAGCTCTTAATTAGAAGAAAGCAGGACTGGAAGGAGAATGGCTTTATGTTGGCTTAAATATTTTATATAATGCAGAGTCAAAACACATGACTTTGGTAAAAATAGTGTGTTTTAAAATAAACTGTTCCATGTTGTTGTGGGGTCTTTTTTGTTTTGTTTTCCAGCTTTTGGAGAGAAATCCACCTTATACGTTGGGCACAAGATTCCCCTTGACACACTGGCCGGACACCAAAATCTACAACCGTGCTGGACTCAAACCTAACTACGCAGGCTTTGTACCATGTAAGTTCATCAGCTGAGCGAAAACCAAAGTCACTAACACTAATTACTGGGTTAAGTAGTGCTGTTACAGGCTGGAGTGGCATAGCAGTGAACAATCACAGATGTTCCACACGGGTAGTAGGTGTTTTTGTGGTCTGTGCTGAGGTGCTGGAACTCTGCCATGCCCTGGCTGCAGGAGAGCCCAGCATTCCCACTGCCAGCCTCTCCCAGGCTTCACATTTCCAGCCCCATCCCCCACCGAGGCTCAGTGACATCCCACTTGTCACGTGTCAGGAAAGGGATTTGTTCTAAAAAGCTTGAAGTCTGATAAAAAGGACAAGGTAGATGGTATGAAGGGGTTGAGAAAGCACAAAAAGTGTAGGGAAATGGTATTTGCCATCAGGACAGGTCCCTGCCTGAGCCCTGTCTTGGGCTGCCTAAAAGGAGAGGTCTGGAGGACGTTTGTGTCTAAGGGGAAGGTGCGTCCATGCACCTGAAAGCATTAACGTACCACGCTAAGAAATCTCAACAAATCAGCAACTAAAGCTTTGCTGTGTTTGGTCACAGCTCACTAATGTGGGTGGGAAATCATGGAGCTCAGCTGGGAAGAACTGAACTCATTGCTCATCCTTGGTGCAGTGCAGAGGGGGAAAATGGGAGAAGATATAAAATATGGCAGGATTGAAAGCAAAGAGTGGGAAAACAACTCTCCTGGCAGGGCTGGGCTGTGGCTGATGGGAAGGTTGAGCCCAGAGAGGAAAATGTTGAGTGCAGGTCTGACACTGGGCCTTGTTCTGCAGACATTCCCACTTCCCTGCCTCTGGAGCCACCAGTCAGCACAGTTTTAACTGCTCCAACCAGTCCAGCTCTGGGTGGAGAAAATTAATTAAGGCAGAAAACCTTTAAACAAAAGCAGTTATAATTTAGAACACTGAACAGAATTTTTTCAGCAGGGAAGGAGCCTGCTCCCTCCTGTCCAGCTCCTTGGTTGACAGCTTTGTCACTTGAAGTGACACCAAACATATGAACTGGTTCCACTGTAAAAACCTGCTGTTAATACAGGGTTTTCATGAGACAAACCAGTGTCAAATACTTGTCAGGTGTTCAGCTCACCCAAAAAACAAAGGCTGCATCAACCCCTGATTATCAAAACCTCTACTGTGATTTCTGAGATCACTGCAGAAGGGCTGTGTGCATGGGACAGCTTTGGTGTCACTTGTGACAGTGTGCGCCGCACCCTTGGGCCAGGCCAGGGCTCCCTGCTGGCTTTGTGGTGCTGAGGAGCTGCAGTGGAGCAGCTCAGCTGCCGCAGGAACACCCAGTGCTGGGTGGCAGCTCTGTGGCACCATTTTGTGCCCAGGCAGCTCAAACCTCCTGTGGCCCCTGCTCAGCTCCTGCCAGGCCACAGGCAGGTACCTAAATTTAGATACAGCTCAGAGTTAAATCCACCCTCCCTGCTAAACGTGCCCCCCTCCAGCAGTACCTGATTGTAAGAGAACACCAGGGAGTGTCTTCAATCCCCACAGAAGACAAGCAGGACTGCCACCATGCCAGTGACACAGCGGGCGTTACCTGGCTGAGGGCAGGACAGAAGGGGGGTTGCCATGGACAAGGTGGCAGTGCTCATGCCAGGGCCATTGTTTTTGTGTTCCAGACCTGCAGGACATCTGCGGGCTCACTTACGGGGACGGCACGCGGGAAGCGTACCGGTGGGAACAGAGGAGACGGGGACGTGCACTGTGAAAACTGCTTTAATGGTGCCTGTACAGCATTGGGAGTGACTCGGAAACAGCAATAACAACACAACACAAACAGAATTTTGAATGAGAGAGTTCATACAACTTTAAACAAAATTTACAGGTGTTCAACTGCATAGCTTCACTCTGCTTCCTCCTCAGCCTCCTCCTCAAACTCCCCCTCCTCCTCAGCTGTGGCATCCTGGTACTGCTGGTACTCAGAGACCAGGTCGTTCATGTTGCTCTCGGCCTCCGTGAACTCCATTTCATCCATGCCCTCGCCGGTGTACCAGTGCAAGAAGGCCTTTCTGCGGAACATCGCAGTGAACTGCTCAGAAATGCGTTTGAACAGCTCCTGGATGGCCGTGCTGTTGCCAATGAAGGTGGCAGACATTTTGAGGCCACGAGGTGGAATGTCACAGACTGCTGTCTTAACGTTATTAGGGATCCATTCAACAAAATAGCTGCTATTTTTGTTCTGAACGTTTAGCATTTGCTCATCCACCTCTTTCATGGACATGCGGCCCCTAAAGACAGCGGCCACAGTCAGATAACGGCCGTGACGAGGGTCACACGCCGCCATCATGTTCTTGGCATCGAACATCTGCTGGGTGAGCTCTGGCACGGTTAGAGCCCGGTACTGCTGGCTCCCACGGCTCGTGAGTGGGGCAAACCCAGGCATGAAAAAGTGCAGACGTGGGAAGGGAACCATGTTCACTGCCAGCTTCCGCAGGTCAGCGTTGAGCTGGCCCGGGAACCGCAGGCAGGTGGTGACACCGCTCATGGTGGCTGACACAAGGTGGTTCAGATCACCGTAGGTGGGGGTCGTTAACTTCAGTGTTCTGAAGCAAATGTCGTACAGCGCCTCGTTATCGATACAGTACGTCTCGTCCGTGTTCTCCACCAGCTGGTGCACCGACAGCGTGGCGTTGTAGGGCTCTACTACAGTATCTGACACTTTAGGGGAGGGCACCACACTGAAAGTATTCATAATTCGGTCTGGGTACTCCTCACGGATTTTGCTGATGAGAAGGGTACCCATGCCAGAGCCTGTGCCACCACCCAGGGAGTGAGTAAGCTGAAAGCCCTGGAGACAATCACAGCTTTCTGCCTCCTTTCTTACAACATCTAACACAGAATCGACTAATTCAGCACCTTCCGTATAATGGCCCTTTGCCCAGTTGTTTCCTGCTCCGCTCTGACCTGGAAAAGAGCCATTTTCGTATTAGATTACGGTCACTGCTTCCTGCTTATTGCTTGCAAGCAAAGCCTAAGAGCATCAGGCTCCATGAAAGCTTTCATCTTATCGAGCGCAGGGCTGTGGTTTCACACAGGCACCTCTGCAGTGGCTCGCCAGACACAGGCAAACATTAATTATCAATGATACAGCAGCCCCTCCATTTCTCCCGGTGGCACGCACGGAGGTGGTAACGAAGAACCGAAAAGCAACGACCTCTGGTGCCACCTCGGAGCTGCTCCCAGCCGCAATCCCGGTATTCCAGGCCAGGATTAGCCCCGTCCGGGCCGGTCCCTCGGAGCATGTGCGGCGGGGCAGCCCCGCAGTGCCCTACCCGCCCCACCCCGCGGTTCCTCCCGCCCCCGCGCACTCACCGAACACGAAGTTGTCTGGCCTGAATATCTGCCCGAAAGGCCCGGAGCGCACCGAGTCCATGGTGCCGGGCTCCAGATCCACCAGCACGGCACGGGGCACGTACTTGCCGCCTGCAACACAGGGAGAGCCATGACTACCGCGCCGGGGGGGGCCGGG
>VXBC01007164.1:102355-190079 GCA_013399945.1 Ploceus nigricollis
GTGAGGGGAGTGTGAGGCCTTGGGAAGCTGAGAAGGACTCTGAGGGCTCAGGGAGCCTGGCTCCTGTGAGGGCTTGGGGAACCCTAAAGGCTCAGGGGGTCTGGCAGCTGTGAGAAGACGGTGGGGGCTTGAGGATCTGTGAGGGCTTGGGGGTGCTGTAAGGGCTCAGAGAGCTGTGAGGGAAGTGTGAGGGCTTGAGGGGTGTGGGGGCATGGGGAGCCGTGAGAGGGCTGTGAGGGCAGAGAGGGGTCCTGGCAGCTGTGAGGGGAGTGTGGAGGTTCGGGGGGATCTGGCTGCTGTGAGGGGCTGTGAGGGCTTAGGGCTGCTCTGGGCCTTGCAATGGCAGATGTGTAGAGGCCCCTGTGATGTGAGGGGAAGGCCCCAGTGAGGGCCTCCCACCTCTGTGGGGGTCTAAGGTAGACATTGCTTGGTTATCAAGGCCTCCCCACATGGACACCTCCATCCTGGGCTGTGTGTGGGTGCTGCAGCCCTGTCATGAGGCAGCCAGACACCCCATGCTGGATAAATACCACCCTCGCCTTTCCTTGTCCCTTATTCTACCTCCCTGCTTTGTGAGCACATTCTTGCCCAGACAGTGCATCCATTGGTCACAGTTTTATTAGGCATATTTGATTATTGTTTCAGCAGGATATTTTTATGGTTGTATGTATTCATTGTGATGCCAGCTTGGTTTACAAGTCCCAGCATCTAACTTGAAAGAGGCTCCTAATGGAGCTCCCAAGGCAGGGAGTCTTATCCCGCTGCCTTGCTGTGGGGTGGGCTGAGGCAAACGCAGCCATGACCTCAATTCTGCTGACATAGGCCAGCTCTGTGTGACACACAAATGGCTCATACACATCCTGGAATCTGTGCCTGGATAACAATAATCCAATCCTGTGGCTGGGTCAGGTGAGGAGGAGGTGGCAGGATTTGGAAGCCCTGTGAAGGCTTTGGCTGGAGGTTGAATGGCCTCTGGTAGTTGGCTTAATATAAAGATTATGAAGATCGATATTTCTGGCATGTAAACAACATATTCCTACAGAGGTGCTGGAAGGAGTCCAGGAACACTTGGAGCAGCCCCAGGGCATCAGGAGTGACTGAGAGGGTCCTGGGAAAGGCCTGTGTCTGCCTCCAGAGTGTCTGGGGAGACACACACGGCTCATCCTTCACATCCACAGCCGGAGTGCAGGAGGTTCATGCAGCTCCCTTTGAGACAGCTGAGTAATGCAGAGGCTTTAGGGTCCAGATTTATCCCACTAATTACAGGCATTGATTGAATAGTGCTCACGCTGGAATCAGTGGAAAGGGATGGCTTGGCCCACTCCAGCTCGGAGCAGTCCTCTGACATCACCTTTTTGTTCTCTGTGATGGTGTTTGAGGTGACCAATTCCAAAAACTGCAGCATCATTTAGGTACTAAAGGCAGCCAGGATGAATCTGGATAAGACTTGCTCATGGTTTCACACAAGGCTGTGCTAATCAGTAAAGACAGCTTTTCCTGCAGGATGTGATGCCATCTCTTCAGAGTAATGTACAAAAAGAATCCTGGCTTCTTTCTGATTAAAACCAGGGAATGTAGAGTGTGCTGCCTGTGCGGTGCTGTCTGGGGAGGTACATTCAGCATCAATTCTCTTCAGGTGTGCTCAGCACAGCGTTCAGAGGCACGTGTGCTCGGGAAACCCTGGAAAACCTGCCCTGAGATGGAGCTGGGAGCCACTGCAGGGCTTGGGGGAGGTTTTCTGCTACAAGTGCTGCTGTATTTAATGCAGATACAGGTTTGGGGTTTTTTTCAGCCAGGGCCAGAAAACAAAGGCCTGTGCATTAGTGCCATCCATGTCCTCACTGTGAGCAATCCTGAGCCTTTGTGCTTCCCACAGCCTCTACTCCAGCCTGCACTGCCTTTCATGTTTGGGAAGCTGCTCTGTAATGTGTGGAGTGAGCAATTGTTGCCACCCCCAGCATTCCCAGAGGGAGTGTGAGAGTGGAAATGCTCTGCTGGGTTAAGGCTCCCATACCTGTCTGCAGAACACCAGCAGGATTGCTCCCAGTGGAGCAGGGCTACGACCCTATGGAGCAGCTAAACTTTGCTCTTTCTTTGAGCTTCCAGAGGTTTCCCCAGGAGATTCAGCCACCTGAATATCTAAGGAGAAGGCATTTCAAATTATTTGTGCAACATTAATTTTTGCTAATTCTAGCCCAGTCAGTGAGTATTTATGTTCTTAGCTACCTGCACATCCACAGGAAATGACAATTCTATCTTAAATATTTTTCCATTTTTAAATGGAAGTAAAATGCCAGTACTTCTAAGATCTCTCTGAGAAGGAGCACAGTCAGGAATCTCCATGGAGAGCTGCTGGAGCTGCCGACCATGTCAGCCCTGGTATTTCTAAGGCTGTGGCAGGCCAGCATTAATTAGTGTGTGCCAGGAGGTGAGCTGGCAAGTACCACGGCAGGTCTGTGCCAGAACCCTGGCTCACATGGAGCATTCCTCCCAGGGTGAATCTCTGCATGGAATACTGAGTGTGAGGCAAATTCTGGGACAAAAAGCTGCACATTCCATGGTCCTGCCTGAGCCAAAAGCTGAAGTGCATTTCTAGTGGCCCTTGGTTTAGTGGAGAGGCTGCAGCTTGCCAGAGTAGGGAATGCTGGAAGGCAGTTGGGAGGGCAGAGAAAGGAACAGCACTGAGGTGGGATGTTTGTGGCTCCCACATCGTGTTTTCATTGCAGACATCTGTCTTAGCTGGTATTTAATTACTTTGAAAGCTCTCCTCAAACTCTGCTGCAAGTGACAAGCAGGGAGGTTTCACCTCATTTAGGGGCAGATCCCATCTGTAAGTGCTGCATAAATTAATGTGGTAAGAGGGGTCCTGGAAAACATCGGGGCAGTGTTACATGGCCAAAGACCCTGGATATAACCCAAAGATAGACACAGGGAACTTAAAACAAGTTGGAAACTGTATTTCTGTTTTGTTGAATTAGGTATTAGGGTTTTTTAAAACTTTTTATTGCAATTATTTTGGTTTTGTAACTACCTGTATTGCTTTTGGCTTGGAAACAGATTTTACTGTAAACACAACTGGTTTGGACAGAGTGGGGAGGGACTTTCTTTTCACTTTTGCATATTGCCTTCCCCTTTTGCTGAACAAGTGTTGTCTGCATGTGTGTACAGAGCTGATCCCTCCCCTCACAGGCAGGCACACAGCGACTGTGGTTCCTCTCTTGGTGCTTAACCAGTGAGATTGCAGCCTGTGTCTCTGAAACAGGACCCAGTCTGAACTGAGCCTCTACCTGGGGCTGCCAGGAGTCCAGACAGAAATCACAGAACCAATTATGTTTCTGTAGGTAAAAACCTGAAGCCCTGAGTTAAGGGAGGGACACTGGAGGATGAGTGTGGGTGGGAGCTGCCTCCAGAACCAGAGGGTTTTTGGTGTTGGGGTCGTCCCAGGTTTATGGTAACACTGAAGTGAGACATGGGTATGTGCAGGTGTTTTCTCATTCTTGTCTGATTGTTACTTCTAAGGATAAACAGTCTTGTTTTCCAGAAATTACTGCTGCTGTGATATTGAAGTTATGAAGGTGAGCGGCTGATTCCAGAGACCAGTGAGTGAGAGGTGCAGTTGTGGGATTCCTGCCTAAGGGAAATCAGAATAGCTGAATGGGATCAAGCCACAGACCCACCCAGGCCAGTGTCTTGTCTCTAATGCTCTGCAGCAGTTACCAAAGAGGAACAGGGCAAACAGATATGGATGTGGCAGGTGGTTCAGGCAATTCTTTAGCCACAAGCAAATACCTTTTTGTCTAATAGCCCCAATGAGTTATTATGAATTTATCTAATCACCTTTTGCAGCCATGTAAACTTCTGGCATAAACAGCCTCCTGTCCTGATGAGTCCTGTGGTTTAATTACGATCAGTGTGGAAGAAGAGCTCCTTCCATTTGGTTTGATGATTTCCACTGAGTAACTCCATTCACAAGGCAGTGAGTCTGTCCCTTCAGAGCTTTCAGTCCAGGACTGTTTCACATTTTCTGTGATACTGTGAGACAAGGTAATGCTAAACCAGCTTTTACTTTGTGTAATGTTTGGCATTAATTGGCCATTTACATCTCCTTCATGTTTGAAACCTATGAACTTTGAACATTGTTCCCATGAAGGTTCTACAGCTCTGCTGCTGTTCCTTGTCCAGTGGTAAGCCTGATAGCTGATAGCTTCTTCCGTGTGGAGGATCTGTTTCTCCTGAGACTTTCCACCAAGAAGTGGTGACTAATTCGGTCATGAGGTGCACATATGGTGACACCCCTGCTGTGAACAAAAATAAGTTTTCCTTCACACAAAAGTTGATTTTATCATTCCTCTGTCTCTCTCAAACCTCCTCTTCATTCCCAGGGCACTTCTCTTTATGGTAGGGATTATTCTTTCTCCCTCGTGTTTCCAAAAGAGCCTTCATCGATACTCTATGCTAGTGCCTGTCTCCCTGCATAGAGGACTTCTTCCAGTGCCATGGCTTCTTAAATCCCTGGTCAGAGTCGCTTTCGCATCCCACACAGAGAGTTTCCATACTGCAGTGTCTTTCCCCTGCATCCACAAGATGTTCCCAGAGAAGCCTCCCTGCTAACTGATGTCATTTGTGGTGGGAGAAGCTGCTGGCTGTGTCAGAGATTTCCTTAGGCTTTCTGAGGGGTGCTGTGCCAGCCTCCCTCTCGTGACTGATCCCTGGCATTGCACGCTACTACTGCAGCAGTTCCTGTTCTGTGTTTATCTGACTTGAACAGGGACCTGACAGCATCTGACTGCAGGAGGGCTGTGTCTCACATGGAGGGAACCTGGTCACCTCAGTCAGTGTACAAGTACACACTGATGTCTGCATTTAGAAATCACCAAAACACTGGGACTTGTCTGGGTTTGATGGCATTGTGAAAGGACTTTTATATTAAGAAAGCTGTGGCAAAAATTGCAGGTTTTCTGATCCCAGTATTCCTTCGGGCCTGTTTTTCTTCAGTGTGTTCAGAATTAGCTCTTGAAGTAGGAGTGACAGTCCATGAGGTAGGATATAAACATCATATGGCTGCCTGCTTCTCTGGAAAGACACTCAGATACAGGATCAGAGGCAGGGTAGAAGAACAACATGAAAATACACTAAATCCAGCCATCCGTGAAAGGCATTCCTCTCGTCTTCTGCTGGGTTTGCTCCACGAGAGGTTGTGGATTCCAAGGCCTCACCTTGGGTCTCTCCTACCACAGGGAGCCTGGATATGTCAGAATGGGAAGAAAGAAACAACTCAGGCCCTGTGGGTACTGCAGAGTGGAACTGCAGGCAACAAACTATTTCTCTCAATATTCATGGGAATTCATTGGGACAGCTCAGATGTGATGTACTGGTTGAGAATCCATGGTGCTTTGGGATGCCTAAATGACAGTTAAGCCCTAATAGCCAGGAGCAGGTCAGTCACCCCGTTGTGTGTCTGAAGCCAAAACAGAGAAAGTGCTTTCTGGTGTCAATTTTTTTATCTAATACTTTTTATTTCCTTCTTGTTGGTATTTGCTGACAGCAGCAGAACTGCAGTTGCACATGAGCAGACTTTATTATCTGCCAGAAGATCTCTGCCATGGTTCAGCCTGAGTGAGAAGCGAGGGCCCTGTATATAAACATAAAGAATTTACAGACAGTTAGAAAATCCTCATTATTTATCATTTCCACAGTTGAATTGTAACCAAAGGCCTGCAAGCATCTTTGTTTCAAAGTGAGTGAGTTCATCTAGAATCTCCTTTTAAGTAGATTTCGACTGTCCAGGCAATCTGGGGATTTATTCTGCAAACTTATTGTGGGGCTGACATGAATAAGCTGTTCTATAGAGAGCTGGGGGAAGGAATATATTGCCAGTATTAGTCTCCTTTCTTCTCAGAGGTTCCCCATTTTGTTATTTTATGCCTTTTTTTATTATCAAAACACCAGTTTTAAAATCCCAATATATCTTATCATGTAGTAAAAACATCTATAAATGTTTTTATCTGTCAGAAAAAGAAGTCGTTGTGGGTTTCTGCATGGCAGAGCATTGTTCATTGTCAGAGTGGCTCAAGGGGCAGGGATTTAATTCAGTGGCATGTGCAAGGCAAAAGTGAAGTGTCAGGAAACCACGCTGAGCTCATTGCCTAATTACTCGCTTATTATCTGTGTGGAAGTCCCAAAGCTTCTAAACAAGAGCTTGGGGAAGTTCTGGCTGATATCCTTTTCTCTTGGACCCTGTGATCTATTCCAATTCAAGAAGGTGCACTGACTGACAGGCCAGAGCACCTGCAGTCCAGGAGTTCCTGGCATCTCACTGGCTTATTTCCATTTCTGACAGTGGTAGGATTCTTCCTCAGCAGGTTCCAAATTTGAGCCAGGAATCCCAGAGCTCACCCCTATGCTGTCAGGTCACCGAGCCAGAGCTCTGTTAAAGGATTGCATTTCCAGGTGCAGGATGAATGAAGTCTCACGAATTTCCCTGATATCGCTGACTCCATGATAACCTCTTTATTTTTTCTATGCCACCTTGCCTGGATGCCTCCTACCTTCTTCAGATGGTTTGAGCAAAGAACACATCAAAAGCTGTAGGCATGTCTCTCATCAACTAAATACCAGCAGCTGGGTTATCTGAAATCTTTTTCTTTCACTGGAAAGAAAGTGCCTTCAGGGGTTCTCATTGTGTACCCCAAAAGTACACAGCAAAACAGCTCTTGAGTAGAGGCAGCAGCAGCACCCCATCCTGCTCACTGAAACACTCTGTGTTCACAATAACTCCCCTGCTTTGATCTCTTGCCAAGAATAACACAGACAGTCTATTAAAACATCTTTAATGACATGATATAATTAAAAATATCTAACGTGCAACTCAAAGAAATGAATATGAAGCTTGTTTAAGTCTGTTTCCACAGCCCTCTAAACTTGACTGGCAGGTTCCAAACCTTCATTAATTAGCCTGAAAATGCATGAATACCCCAATATTATGGGGTGTGTGTGTCCTATATTATCAGTTGGGAGCACAAGGGACGAATAATCAGATTTGAAAGGATTTAGGTGCCATGGTAGCTTTAAAAATCCTGCAAGGCTCACCACTGCATCTGTGAGCATTTACATTTCTGTTTAAAGTGGTCTGAAAAGCCTTGGAGACACTCCTCCCTGAGGCTCTTAACAGTCTGTGTATTTTAAGTCTCGGAAGCAGTTGAGAAGTGAGCTCTAAATGCCTTAGTCAAAGGACAGTGTTTGTGAATCGATCCCTTTTCTTCACAGTAACACAGAATTTGTACAGCACCTCATCTTTCAGACCTCCAGAACAGACCAGAGGAGCTGGAATGACTGCAAGCTCCCAGGGGAATCCTGATTATTAGATCATAAAGTAACTCTGGTCACGGTGAAATATGAAAGTGACAATTAGGAAAGCTTCTGTTCCTGAGTCTGCTCTGGTCTAAAGGGCAGTGTCAGCTGAGACACTTCCAAAGTCAGCAAGAGAAGCAGGTCAGTGCAAATAAACAAAAAGGTGAACCTCAGCCCAGTGTGAGCCCAGCTTTTGCAAATGTGAAATTAAATGTGTTAATTTGAGTCCTTGCTAAAGAGTTTAAATTGGCAATTTTAACCCTGTGTGGCCGTGACTCAGCTGAGAGACAAAAACTCAGCTGTGCATCTGTGCCCTTTGTTTCTCCTTTGATCCTCTGCACATTTTGAGGAGGCCAAGACTAAGAAGGATTGGTTTTGAAGGATTCCTGGTCAGCAGGAGCGTTCATTGAAGAGACACGTGGCCATCATCACTGAGAGGGAAGCACAGACAGATCAGGCAGAAAATACCTGCATTTTCCCTATAACATGGAAGCAGCTGGCTCTTATATTCTGACTGTATTTTAATGCCCTTCCAGTCTCCACTAATGACAATACTGCAGGTATCATCTCTCGAGAGGCCACAGAAGAGGACCGAGCACATTTTTCAGACACCACCTCTTCTGATTTGACAGGATTATACAATATTAGCTTCACAATAGCTCAGGGCCTGCCTGCTCAGAGGCATCATTTCATGTCTGACATGAGTAATCCCACCTGTAGCCCAAGGAAGAGCCATGCAGGCTGTTCTTGTTTGGAGAATGAATAGCTTGCCATCCACCAGGAATCACAGACTTCCTGTGGAGCAGGATCCATTGTCTCAAAGTACAGTAGTGCAAGTACCAGCAAGTTGCTGGGAGCCCTTCAGGAAAATCACTTGCATCCTCCAGTGACTTACACCTCTGTGATTTCTGTCTGGACCCTGTTGACTGTGCTCTGACAAGAGTTTTAAGTCGCAGAAAACCATCAGTCATCAAAAACACTGCTGTTCCTGTGACTGGAGCTGCTGTCCTTGGCCATCACTCGGTACGAGATGCGCATGAAGGAGCCCATGAGCAGCATGACGAAGAGGATCAGGAGCAAGGACCAGACCCCCGGCTCGATCCCCTTGAGGAAGCTTGGGCTGTCCTGGGGGATGGTGCTGGTCAGACTCAGCAGGTACCCAAGAGTCCAGCCAGATGATCTATCACCCATCTATTGAAATAAAAAGGAGAGGTCAGAAGAGAAGGAGACGGCCTGGACCCCAGCTGTGTTTCTGTGCATGGGCCCAAGGCTTTGTATGTATTATCTGAGCCTGATCCAAGGATTTGGCTTGCAATGAGGAACTCTCACACTCTCAGTGCCCTGAGTACACCAACAGGCCTTAATGGCACTTCCACCCACACCTCTGCCCACGGGCATGGGCACTCCATGTAAGCTGTGGCCTGGGCAGCCCCCTCTCTCCTGAGGGAGACTCTTGTAGGGAGTGCTGTTCTCTGCTTACTGATGGGTTTTTCTAGTGGATCTCAAGTCTGCATTGTGGATAGTTGTCTCTCTGATCCTGGTTGAACCTCAGACCTATGGTTTAGGTTGCTTGTCTCTGTCCTTCCAAGCTGGGCTCCCTTGGGATCCTGGACCTACCTCATTACCTTGCCTTTTCTGATGGTCACTACTTGGCCCTGCTCAGTGGGACCATGGCTGTGATTGTCAGTTGTGAAGACGTCTGGGAACAGGCTTTCTTTTCTTTTGTGAAGGGAATGACCTGAATCAAATCCCCCTGTCCTTAGGGCCTTCAGATCCTGGAACAATTTCATACCTTTTAGAGATTAGGTTAGATTATTAGATATTAGGAAGAAATTCTTCTCTGGGAGGTGATGAGGCCCTGGCACAGGTTGCCCAGAGAAGCTGTGGCTACCCCTGCATCCCTAGAAGTGTCCAAGGCCAGGCTGGACAGGGCTTGGAGCAACCTGGGATAGTGGAAGGTGCCCCAGTCCATGGCAGGGGGTGGAATGAGAGGAGGTTTAAGTTTCCTTCCAATCCAAAACCAGTCTAGGATTCTATGATGATAAGGTATTTATCAACCCTCATGAGTATAAAGGTAGTTGCAAAAAGGTAGGGAAGCACCTTTTGGCTCAGGAAATGTTATCAGCAGCTTGTCCTTAGCATTAAGTGGAGATCAAGCTGTACTTCCTTCCCTGTCAACACAGATTTCTAAAGATGGTGTTGATCCAGAGAAGATTTTTGACCCATGTGTTTTTCAGAGAGGACAAGTGTAATCTCTGGCTCTTCGACACTGGTTTTCTTGTTTATCACAACTGTGAATCCATTTTATAAAACTGTCCTGCTGGAGAAGCCCAGCTGGTTAGGGCTTGTCAGTGTGGGAAGAGGCTGGCTGTACTGGGACCAGCCCTCCTGGTAACTGGGAACACTGTGCTGTAGGAACTGACCTTCTGGAATGCAGTCCAAGCAGGCTGGTCAAAGTCAAGTGTGTATCCTCTTGTACTGAGATGGAAGACGAAGGCAGACACAGTGCAGTAATCAACAAGTGTATCCAGGCTTGCTTGGGACTCCCTAATCAGCTGGTGCCATTTCCAGAATAAAAAAAAAAGACAATGGGGGAGAAAAATAAAAGAAGTAAATACTCAATAGCTGAATTTCAGGCCTCTCCTGTTCTGAAACTGACTCTGGGACTGGAGGAAGGGTTTGTGTCCTATGCAGACTGCAGCCACGTTTCCTGCACTCACTGGGCTGTGGGGTAGAAATCTGTGTCATCAACTGCTTTTGTTCCCATCTTACTAAGCCAGATCCACAAGCAGCAGGACTGACAGCCAGGTTGCCTTGCTGGTGAATTGCTTGGTAGGATTGATTTCCTGCTCTCTAATTAGGTTGAGCTGATGCTGCAGCCTCTCTCCCAACTGGAACATTGGGATCTTTCTCCTCCTTCCAGAAGAGAATGCTTTAGGGGACTGCTTATGGCTCATTAACAAACCCTGGAGAAATTGCCCCATTTGAATGTTACTGTGGACGCTCCATCAGTATAAATGCAAATGAGGGTGACCTCATAACCACCAACTCAGGGAAAGAAGTGACAAACTCCCTCTGGCTTGGGCTCCGTGGGCCCAGGTGAAATGGGAGCAACCCTGGAGTCTGAGTGGACGTGTCCCTTGCACTTAAGGACAGAAGGATAACAGAAAGACCAAGGTGATGTGCAGGAGCGAGTAGGCAACCTTCCTGTTTACTCCTTAAAATACTGTAAAAGGTATTTGTGGCTTTTTATTTAATTAGGTCCAGGTGTTACCAGCAGCAGCTGGGATTTGAGAGGAAGGAAAATAAGTGGAGCCTGTTTCCTCAAAGTAAAAAAAAAAAGAAAAAATCCAAAGAAAAGCCCCACAAAAAACCAAAACCCACAAAATCCAGACAAATCCAAATTTTTCCCTGAGGGAGCCAGTAAGTTACAGCTCTGTCAGTCTGAGCCCTGAGGGCTTTTGCAGCAGACTGTTCCTTGCTTCCCACTCTCCCTGCACACTGAGTTGTTCCACAGTTACCTCTTTGATGGACATCCCACACAGCCTCTTGACAGCCTGACCCAAGTCAGGAGAAGATGCAATTCCTCTCATGAAGTCCATGGCCTCAGAAACCACCTACAACAGCAGCAGAAATAATCATCAGTTGGGACTGTGCTCTGTGTCCTTGCACTGCACACCAGAAATTACCCCTAAGGAAGTGAGGGGCAGTGGCTGAGCATTGCCAGGGTGCCCTTGGTGTGCAGGGTTGGTTCCAGTGTCTTGGAATGGCTCAAGGGACATGAGCAGAGCTGTTGCTGTCTGGAGATGGAAACAGGTCTGTTCCTAGCGTGCATCCAGCAGCCTTCCTCGCCCTGCCTGGATAAGTGGACTGGTCATAGAATCAAAAAATCATATTGGTTGCAGAAGATGTCTAAAATAAATTTCAACCATTAACCCAGCACTGCCAAGTCCACCACTAAACAATGTCCCCAAGTGCCACATCTACACAGCTTTTAAATCCCTCCAGGATGGTGATTCCACCACTGCCCTGGGCAGCCCATGCCAGGGCTTGACAACCCTTTTGGTGAAGGAATTTTCCCTATTGTCCAATCTAAACCTCCCCTGGCCCAGCCTGAGGCCGTTCCCTCTCCTCCTGTCCCTGTCCTCTGGGAGCAGAGCCTGAATCTCCCCGGCTGTCCCCTCCTGTCAGGAGCTGTGCAGAGCCACAAGGTCCCCCTGAGCCTCCTTTTCTCCAGGCTGAGCCCCTTTCCCAGCTCCCTCAGCCTCTCTTGGGGCTCCAGCCTCTTCCCTGGACATGCTCCAGCCCCTCAATGTCCTTCTTGCAGTGAGGGGCCCAAAACTGAGCACAATATTCATGGTGTAACCTCACCAGTGCTGGGAGATGATCCCGATCCTCAGCACCATGTCCATGGGAGACTCAGGAGCAGGGAGCTGGGGAAATTTCCAGTTACCCTCCCTGGGAATGCCCTCAGCTTGTCCTAGGATCTTGAGCTACTCCTGGCTTAACAATCCAATGACTTTGGCCACTAAGTCCAGGTTCTCAAGTAGAAGGGTGCTTGTGGTGCAGCATGACCAGAAGTTTGCTAAGAGAGGGGCAGAGGATCTCCAGCTTTACCACAGACCTGGTGTGGGAAGACCTGCTCAGCACACAGCTCCTGACTGGCTCCATGGAGCCCTAGAGTTGGTCTCAGCAGCAGACATTGAGGAGACAGAGATGAGAAAAGCTCCCCCACAATCTCTGTGAGAAACCAGTGGTCCATGTTTGAACAGCTGTGTGGCAATGAGGGGGAGAGGGCAGGAATGTCATGGTTTGGATGTTACCACTGTATTGATTAATGGTCAAACTGGTCCCATTTCATGGGTTCCTCATGCCAGTTGCTTACCCCAGTGTAAATGAGAACTCACCAGAAGCCTGGTCTGAAGGGGCTTGAGACCACTGCTGAGGGAATGCTCGAAGAAGCTGCAGGAAGAGGAGGAGTTGAGCAGGCTTTGCACGAGGTTCATGCAGGCTATGGGATTGCTGGAGCCCGTGATGTTGAAGACCTCCTTGGGGCCAGGGATGTCCCATGTGTCACCACTGACAGCACAAGGCCCAGCATGCACCGATTGCCACTGCACTTCCTGGGAGTAGGTGAGGGGCCAGCAGGGATTGGACACGGTTTTAGCACTTCTCTGATCCTGGAGGCAGAATAAAACAAGGACTGAGGCAGCAAGAGAGGACATTGGCATCCCCGGGCTTCACACAGGAAGACAGAATGTAACATGGTTAGGAACAGCTTTCCCCAAGCACCACAGTGCTGAGATCCAGCAGGGAGGCTGTGAAAGCTTTGCTAAATCTTAAGGCATCGAGTCAACCACGAGGCCCAGCCAGGTCCCAGCTCCTGCTGAGCTCAGGGCCAGTGCAGTGACTGGACCTGCTGAGAGGTGATGAGTCCCAGCCCTACCACCCTCCCTCAGAGCACAAATACAATTTCATGCATCCTGTGCTCTTTCTAGTTGCAAGAGGAGGCTGTTCTGATCTGCCTTCCCGATGGTTCAACCCCGCAAGAATCAGTGTTTCTTATCTCTAGCAATTTAGCACCATAACTGTGGTGAAGTTGGTGTCCAATGTGTGACATTCAGGTCTCAAATAAGGGCAAGTGGGGTTTATAGGGAGGAAAGTGAATGGGCAGGGAGCAGTTAATTCCTGAAAAACACAGTTATGATGAGGACTAAAGTGATTCTTGAGTTTGTACCATCCTGTACCACTCTTCTCCTCCCCCCCATTCCCCAAGTGGAATAAAGTTTGGAAGAACCAAAACACTGGCATGTTTTCAAAATGAAATATTGCTCTTCTAAAGATGCTTCAGGGTTAAAGCCAGCAAAGGAAATACTCCAAATGGAAGGTCCCAGTTGGTTCCTGGGTGCTCCCATTCTAGGATGGAGGAGCAGTTCCTAGGAGCCAAGCCTTGCCTCTCCTCACCCTGAAGGTGATGTTGACACCTCTGAAGAGCAATTTTTTGCTTGTGTGTGTTAAGTAGGAGCCAAATAGAACCTGTAAGTAGGAAACCTTTGAACAGGTGCCTGTGTGTCTGCTTGGAGGGAGAGAAAGTTTTACAAATGCACTGGGTTTTTCTAATATATGCAAACAGCCTCTCCTAAAGAGGGATTGACGTTAAAGTGGTCGACACTTTGCCCATTTCCACACCTTGTGCAGCTGCCATTTGGTGGTGGTGTGCCCCTGAGCAGACACTCACTGGAGGAGCACAGAGAGCAGACACTCACCTGGATGAGCACAGAGAGCAGCCTGCGGCGGAGCTGCTCCGTGCTGTGGCAGGGGCACTGGCGGGTGTGCACCCTGCGTGTCTGCCCATAGAGCTGCAGCCTCACTCCCTCCTCTGGGGCCTGCTTCTCTTCTTCCAGCTCGGAAGTGAGCTGTGCTGAGGTTCCTCCCACGGACAGGACTCCTGCCATCTCCTTCCTGGAGGGGACCAACTGTCCTTGCCAGTCATACTGACCCAAAAAGAACAAGAGAGGTCAATCCTTGAGACTTCTCCACCTCAGTCACAGCCAAGTGCCAACATTAGTGCACAGAGAGAGAAAGGAGCTCAATGGTGCCCACAGCCCAACAATTTTTTGCCCATAGGACATAAGGATGCTGAACCAGTGGCTTTGGAGGGAAGAGGAGCCAGTGTTCAGGCACTGCCACCTGCACAGAGCCTTCCCACAGCCTGTGGGGGCAAACAGAGCTGCCCAGCCTGGATGGCTGCACTAGGCATTGGTCTCAGCAGGCAGGAGAAGGGGACGGTGGAGAAGGTGGTGAGGAGTGGCAGGGACGTTTCCAAGAGGGCAGATACAGGTTTCAAGTGCTGCCTTGATGCTAAAGTGATCCTTCTGTCAGAAGAACCCTGTGGCATCATCTCCTGCAGTCTTGCCGAACTGACTTTGGCAATGCTGAAGTTCGCAGCACAGGCAGGAGAGTTTACATGGGGTAAACACTCTGAGCCTGGCTGGAGGAGGCTGTCAACAGGTCTGACAATTCCCTAACCAGTGTGTGCTTGCTGCTGGTTATCAGAACTGCTTTTCACATCCCTGATGAGAATAATCCACCTTTCTCTTGCCCTCTGAGTTCTTTTTGAGACCCTTTGGCTTGAGGAGTGACGGATGAAACAAGAAAACTGAAATTATTTTCTTTTTGTTTAGCAAGTGTCTTCTAAATACAGAGCAGGCCTCCCTGGTGTCTCACTGAGAGAGGCTTTTGCTTTGGCAGCAACAGAATCTGCTTCTCTACCATCCACAAGACTCCCCATGGGACAGCTGGACTCCAGTGGCAATCCCACAGCACTCCACAAACAGCAGCAACTCCTGTTTGACAGGGGCACTGAGCTACAGCTGCAGTGGAGTTCTTGGTGATGCCCCATGGCCAGGCTATGTAAGGTCATCTACTGAGCATCCTGGATGTGCTGGCCAGAAAGCCCCACGTCTGTTAGGGCAACTGCCTGGGTGTGTTCATGGAAGGCCAGAGCAGAGATTCGGTTCTTCAGCCTAGTTATGGCCATGGAATCACAGAATGGTTTGGGCTGGGAGGAATATTAAAGCTCACCTCATTCCAACCCCTGCCATGGGCAGGGACACCTTCCACTATCCCAGGCTGCTCCAAGCCCAATCCAGCCTGGCCTTGGACACTTCCAGGGATGGGGGGATGGGGGGATGGGGCAGCCAGAGCTGCTCTGGGCACCCTCTGCCTCCCCATGTTACCTCAGCCAGTTGGTGCTGGATCTAAGCTGCCTCCTCTGAAAGGCAGTGGAAGTTGTGCAGAAGCATTGTTTTAAGTACAGGAGTTTACCCATCCCACCACTTGTCTCTGTGGCTGTATCTTAACAGGAGCTGCTCAGCCCAGCTCTGTGTGCCCCTGGGAGAATCATCCTTTACCTTGAAGAAGTTCTCCAGGACGTAGTTAACAGCAACCCAATTGAATGCTTCTTCCTCTGGGCTGGACAGGATTTGTGCCCCTTGGAAGTTGAAGGGGGATGACTTCAGGGTGCCAGTCAGAGCTGCAAGGAGACTGTCAGAGAGGATGGGATGGGTGAGGCTAAACACAAAAGAAAAAGAAGGCACATTTGATGTTACAGGACCCTGCCAGGAGCTGCCTGCAGTGGGGGCACGCTGCAGGGATTCTGCTGTGCTCCCTGCTTTGGGTAGTAGCCCAGAGGCACAGTGACAATCCCACTCCTGCTGCTGCTTCCCTCTCCCCTTGCATGGCACTGGAGGCAAGAACAGCAGAGGGATGGTTTGAACAATTGTGCCATCATTTAAGAATTTAGGACCTTAGTACCCTCTGTCACTGAGGAAATCCTCTGGCCCTATCCCACTGGCCTGGTCCCCTCCAGACCTTACTTTTCCCCAGTGCCTAAAAGGAGATAAAGGTCCCAGTAATGTGGTGACTGAGAAGAGGGTCCACAAGAGTGTGTGTGATAAGGTGAACTTTCCCACCACCATTTCCAGTTTGCTGACAAGAAGCACTCCTGCAAGCCCATGTGGGCTGTCACACAAACTGAAAACACTTGAGCTTCCAGACTGATGGGTGTTTTCCCAAGCACTAATTGTGAAAGTGAAATCGTGAAGGAGACACTACCAGCCTGGCAGCAGTTGCAGGACTGTCATCTTCATGGCTGCCTGAGGCGACACATGGAGACACAGCCATGCCATGCTCCTCTCTTCAGGGCCTGAGGAAGGTTTACCTGACTAGCACATTAGGGATGGCTCACACTGCAGAGCAGACAGGGTGAGATGCCTGTTACAGAATGATCCCGTGATGTGTGCTGATCTCTGGGTGTGGGTTTGAAACGTTCACTCACTTCAGCTGCCTCATGCTGGCAGTGGCTCCCAAGTACAGGGGGGTTTGGCTGTGCTGCTCTGCTGGGATCTCGTTCTGGGCCCAGTTCAAACATGGCTCCAAGCTCTTCCCAGCTTTCTGAGGAGAATCTGAGTAGCTGGTGACTCCTGGACCTGAGGACCATGGAACAGAATGGAATTTTAAGGGAAGTTATGGGAGAACTGTGAGAGTTGTTTCCCCAGAGATTGCTATCCTAGGACATGGTTAAGACAGAACCTGTCACAGGTGGAATGAAGGAGGTCTTCCAGGTATCCATCCTGCTAAAATATGGAACTCTGATCAAAACACATGCATAGAAATCCCAAATTACACTAAGACTACCCTAGCTCTGCAGATGAGACATCTCTACCAGCCACATGACTGCTGCAACAGCTGAGACTGTCTCAGCCCACAGAGGAAGAAATGTGGCTTTAGTTGCTATAGAAATAAGCAAAGGACACACAGAGGCTGATGTGTCACCTCTGTCCTCCAACCACTGAGCCCCTGCTGGCAAGCAAGACACCCCTGCCCTAGAGGAAGCCAGTGCTCTGCAGAGGGAAGCTGTGTGCCAGCCTTGACTCATTTTTCCAGCAAGTCAGTGGGGTCTTAAATGTTGGTTTTGAACTGCTACCCAGGAAGAGTCTCCCTTCCCCATCCTCCTGATTCCTTCACCACGTGCTTTGCTCTCTGTGGCTGTGCTGCCATGCAGACAGGGCCACTCACACCTGGGCTTGAGACCTGCCTGGGCCTCTTGTGCTGCTGCTGACAGCAAACTGCCTCACAGAGCTGCTGCTTATCCCAGCTGCTGAACGAGGGACACGGACAAGGTTTCAGGGAGCCCTTCTTGCATCTTCTCTGTGTGATTTCTGTTGTTTACAGCCTGCAAGGGCACAAACCCTGTTCCCTGCTTGCTATGCAGCTGCCCTCCCACAGCACACTGCTGCTGAGGGCTTGGTCCTTCCCAGCATCCCACTATAACCAGGCTTTAACATCAAAGCAAGATTAGGAGATAGGGAAGGAAAACCCCATGCATTAATGCATGAAACCCTCTCAGCTGGCATTGGTGGGGCCAAAGTGATTCAAATTCATGAGGAAAACCCCCAAATTCTCTGAAACAGGACACCTAAAGGCAAGCTGAACTCATGCTTGTGCTGTCAAATGCCATACAGGGGATTGGAGTCTTTGCAGCTCTCTTGTCCTGCAGCTACCCCACTTACTGCCCAGGGCACAGTCAGGAGGAGGCAGAACATACCAGGAGTCATCCTGCAGTCAGATTTGTCTCCACTGCTCTTCACTGCCTCTCCTGGGTGAGAAGTTCCAGCAACCTTGGCTCTACCACTGATCCATGTGGACATCAAGACAAGCCACATCCTCTCTGCATGCTTCCCTGCCTGCAGCAGCCCCAAAATCCTGACACCTGCCACTGCCAAGTACCTGATGTCCAGCTGTGTGTGGCTAAATCTGCCCAGTCGAGAAGAGCCATGCTGAAAATAAGCAACTTGTGCTTCACTATTTCCATGCACAGCTGGGTGGTGCAGGAGCCAAGGAATTTATGGCACTGGTCCATGCACAGGTCTCTGTTTTTCCCTCCATCCCATGCCAGTTGCACAGACCATTGAGCAGGAAATGGGCACCTTACCTTGCACAGGACAGGAACTGCATCCTCTGATCACCCCGGTTTTGTTTGCCTTGGTGGTTGTCCACTGGTAGATGAACAGGATGGTGCGGGATTGGCCAGCATCCAGAACAATGCCATACTGGAAAAACCCCAGAACATTCTGCTGAAAAACACTATTGAATGCATGCTGACTGATATTGTAGGGTTAGCCAGCATATATAGGTATTCTGGGTGACCCCTGGGCCTGCACTGCAGTGTTTGAGTTTGCTTGTTACATTCAAAGAGCAGGCAAAGCCAGAAGATGATGAGGATTTGTAGGGAACCATCTGCATTTCTGAATATACATAAGGAGCAGCAGGAGTGGATAAATGCCCAGAAATACATCAGCCCTACAGTGGCATGCGCTGGAGCTGCTCCTGAAACCAGGCAGAAGGCTTCCTCTGAGAGCTGAGCCACCTGGAGCTCAGGAAAAACAGGTCCTAAAGCAGTGGGAGATGGCACTGTACGAGTTCTCCACTGATTCTGGGACTCAAACTGCTGCTGATTGGTTTGCTCAGGCTTTTGTGCAGGGATTGGAGGGCTGCAGCTCACTTGTCCCAAGAAACCCAGGACTCCTGTGTCTCTTTGATGTCCCACTGCAGTGATGGTGTGACACAGGCTAGGTTTGCCCTGATGTGTGCAGAGCTGTGGGAGCTGCAGCAACCAGCACAGACACTGTACAACACAGCAGCCCCTCAGAGACAGAGATGATGTCTTGGCAGGAAGAGCAGCAGTGAACATGACCAGCTCAGCCCCTTGTCCTCGGGCAGCTCTGCTATTTCCCAAACCAAGGGCTCTCTGTCTCTTTGTCCCCAGTGTTTTTCTGTTTGCTGCAGACCAAGCCTTGCTGCTCCCAGTATATGAGGGTGAGCAAGCGGAGGCCACTGGACTACCCTGCAGCACAGCTCTGGATGTCCCCACAGCCAAAATAGCTCCAGAGCTAGCCTAGGGCTCCTCTGCTCCTATTACATGACCCCAGTTTGGGATATCTCCTACACAGACAGGAAGGAAACTCATGAGCTGCATGGTAGTGTGTGGTCGAAGCTGGATCTCACACACAAATAGAGCTGTGACTGAGTGGGAGGAGAAACCTGAGAGGCTGATGTTAATGCCACCAGAAGGGTTTCTGCACCAGACTGAGCTGGCTGCAGCCTCTGAGTGAGGCTGGCTGCCTGCTGCCCTCCTGGAGCTGCCAGTTGCACCAGTCCTGGCACCCAGGCCACGGGCTGGCGGGGCTGGGCTGGAGCAGCAATGCGGAAGGAGGCTGGAGCTCCCTGCCCCAGCCTGCTGGCACCCTCCCACACCAGTGACAGCTCGGATTTCTAGCAGGGACATGTTGGCTGCCGCAGAAGAGGAAGAAAGGAATGGCATTGCTGGAGAAACGTGGATTTTTTTTTTCCTCCTTCAGAAAATTAGAGGCTGCTGCTGGGAGTGCAAGGGAGAAGGGGAGGGATCACCACACTTTTGCCCAGCTCAACACCAGGAAAGGACAGAACAAGGAGCAATAAGGGGGGTTTAATAGTTTTGTTTCTGAGAGGAACATGGAGGAGGGGTGCTATCTCTAAACACGAGGGATAGCCTCCTTCTGTTGGGTGAAACCATGGTGTGCCACTGAGCTCACCTCAGCAAGGGCAGCATCAAGAGTCAGAGCAGGTGGGCATTAACCCCCCCAGACCTGACCCAGCTGTGAGGAGCACACTGGCTCTTTGATTGAAATCAAGATAGGACCAAAGAGAAGAAGGCATGAAAGACAATTTGTTTTTAAGACAGAAGCAGCAGTTCAGGGGCACATTCCTACTGACTTTTGAGAGGGACCTAGCTCTTTCCCTGCACTGACACCACTGGTTCCTTGTTGCTCTGGGGCAGGTCCTGACATGGGCTGCCTCCCCTCAGCCTGCCCTGAGCATCTCCCCTGATCCACGGACCATATCCAGCCTGCATTCCCTGACCAGTCAAAGGAGTGGGCTTGTTTCTGGTTTGAAAACCTACAGCATGTTGAAAGATGCCAACCTGTCCTGACAGTCTTGTTGCAGTTCCCTCCTCGGTTTGTAAGTAGCTCAATAATAAAATAATGTCAAAAGCAACAAACGCCTGTCTGCCCCCTGGAGAGCCCTTACCTTGGTCCTGAGTGGGGCCATGGGCACATCTTTGGTGGAGACACAGAGCAGCACGATGCCTGTCAGTCCCGCTACGATCACCAGCCAGGGGGGAAGCAGCTCACGCCAAGACATGAAGAGCGTTCTCCTTTTACCAAAGAGGAAGCAGTGGAGCAGCAAACCGGCTGCTTTAACAACCTTTAAAAAGAGCAGAAAGGCGTGGCCAGGGCCAGGCTCTGACTTCAGCCCAGCCCCAAGCCACAGGGACCACAGGGACGCGTGGGCCTGGCTGTGATGTGTCAGGCAGCTCTGCTTTCCCTTCCATCCCTGCTGCCCATAAATAACAGGAGGGCTCCGTGCCCATCCCAGTGCGAGCTGTGAACGGCACCGCTGCAACCTCGAAACTGCCCCAGGCAGCGGGGCTGAGGTAAACAGAAATGTGGGGTTAACTCAGCTGGGTAATAAGCAGAAGGCAGGCAAAACTCATCCCTTTGGTATTCCACGTCTGGCAGTGTGAGCTTCCAAATTAGAAGTTGGGGAAACTGCTTGTCACTGGATTTACTTTATTTCTGAGGGCTTCAGCCTCCCTTCCTGACAGCCTCCCTGTGGAAAATAACCAAGGCTCAGGCTTCATGAAACACACGCCTGCTTTCTCCTGACAGTGCCACAAAGTCTCATCCCTGCAAATGGAAATTGTGAAGAAAACTCCGTGGCTGCTCGCACTGCGGCATTTGGCTGATTGCTCATGTCCACAGACTGGTCATGGATCTGAAGATCGAACCAGGAATGGGGAAAGGCCACTTCTCTGTTTTTGGTAACGTTTCCTCTTTTCATTGCTGTCTGCCCATGAGGAAGCCTCAGACACCCCCAGGAACCCTGAGCTTTGCTGCATAGAAACATGGAATCACAGAATCTCCTGAGTTGGAAGTGACTCACAAAGACTGAGTCCAACCCCTGGCCCTGCATAGGACACCCCCAAGAGTCCCACCATGTGGAAGCTCCTGGAGCAGGTCCTGTGGAGAGCTACTAAGTTGGTCAAGGCTCTGGAACATTTCTCTTGCGAGGAAAGGCTGAGGGAGCTGGGCCTGTTCAGCCTGGAGAAGAGACAGCGGAGAGGGGACCTCATCAGTGTGTATGAGTATCTAAAGGGTGGTGTCAGAGCATGGACCAGACTCTGCTGGTGCCCAGCAGTGGACAAGAGGCAGCAACTGACACCCAGAAAGTTTCACCTGAACATGGGGAAGGTTTTCTTTCTTGTGTGGGTGACCAAACACTGAACAGGCAGCCCAGAGAGGGTGTNGCCCCGCGGACCCGGCCAGGCCGACATGTACGCGGGGCTGCAGGAGCTGGGAGTGGCCAACGGCGAGGATCTCAAGGAGACCCTCACGAACTGCACGGAGCCGCTGAAGGCCATCGAGCAGTTCCAGGTGCGTTGGGCGCCGCGGAGGTGCCGTGTGGGGCCGGGCTGTGCGGGGACACGGAGCACGGGACGGTCCCCAGTGCTGGCTGGGTTTTTCCTGGCTTTGTTTGTTATCCCGAGTGCCGTTGTCAGTTCCCTCCGCGGGTTGTGTTGCAGACGGAGAACGGCGTGCTGTTGCCCTCGCTGCAGTATGCC
This sequence comes from Ploceus nigricollis, assembly GCA_013399945.1. Classification (NCBI taxonomy): domain Eukaryota; kingdom Metazoa; phylum Chordata; class Aves; order Passeriformes; family Ploceidae; genus Ploceus; species Ploceus nigricollis. The sequence goes on from VXBC01007164.1 coordinate 123,930, forward strand.
CTGCCCTTCCTGGACCTGCACGGCACCCCCCGGCTCGAGTTCCACCAGTCTGTGTTCGATGAGCTGCGGGAGAAGCTGCTGGAGAGAGTCTCTGCCATCGCTTTGGAGGGGAAGGTTGAGGAGAGGTTTGTCAGCAGTCTCCTTGGTTCCTTGGAGTGAGCTGGGAGTTCTGTGTGAAAGTGCAGTGGGTGGGTGACTTCTCTAAGGGAGAGTTGGGTTCCTCAGGGACTGAGTTCCAGTGGCTTTGAGGTGGCTACTTTGTTCCTTTACTGCTGCATGGTACCTAGTCTCGTGTTTTTCCATGATTTCAGATACAAGAAGCTGGAGGATCTCCTAGAGAAGAGCTTTTCCCTGGTCAAGATGCCCTCGATACAGCCCGTGGTCATGTGTGTCATGAAGCACTTGCCCAAGGTGGGACCACTGCACTGGCTGGCTTGGTGTGACGTGGTGTGTCACTGGTGTGACATCTGTGGTGTGCCTCTGGCAGGTGGGCTCTGCTCCCTCTGCACCTTCTGCAAGTGTGTTGTTCAGTGTCAGTGGCTGACTGAGGATCCAGTACATTGTTGTATCTGCTAATAGCTCAGTGGACTAATTCAAAAAGCATTTCACATTTTCATAATCAGGCAAGACTATTTCCCTATTTTCTTCAATCCATGCAGCTTCCTAAAAAGTCAAGTTTGCTGGTAGGTGAATTTTTCCACAGCTGATTTACAAATCTCTGACAAGTGGAAGGTAAGACTTGAAGAGTGCAATTAAAAGTAGGCAGGAGGGAGAATCAGATCTGTGAAAGAAAAATCTCTAGGAGTGTCCTTACTAAAACCATCATGTTGCACTCAAGGTAATGGATCAAAACACTGCTGGAACTTCAGTCAATTACTGAGTTTGGAAACATCACCTCAAATCTCAGCACTGGAGATTTAAAGTAGACCTTTTTTCTTCTTTGAAAGAATTAAGGGTGTGTGATTTGGTTGTTGAAGAAGTCTCTTAGGGCTGGTCTACTGCTACAGCAGGTGGGTGAATGCCCAGACTGCCTGAGGTGGGAATCAGGGCATGGAGAGGATTGTCCTGCTCTGCTCTGTGCTGGGGCTGTTTGGGCACAAGATAAAAAAACATCTAAAGCTGTTGGCAAATGTTAAAAGGATGGGGAAGGGTCTGGAGGGGCCCGTGAGGAGCAGCTGAGGGCTCTGGGATGGTTCAGCTGGAGCAGACTGAGGGCAGAGCTCCCCGGGGGCTGCAGCTCCTCCCGAGGGGCAGCTCCCACCTCTGCTCTGGGACAGGGACAGGAGCCAGGGAACGGCTGGGGCTGGGCCAGGGCAGCTCAGGCTGGAGATCAGGGAAAGGTTCTTCCCCCAGAGGGTGCTGGCACTGCCCAGGCTCCCCAGGGAATGGGCACGGCCCCGAGGCTGCCAGAGCTCCAGGAGCCTTTGGGCAGCGCTGCCAGGGATGCCCAGGGTGAGGTTGTTGGGGGGTCTGGGCAGGGACAGGGGCTGGGCTGGGTGATCCTTGGGGTCCCTTCCAGCTCAGGAATTCTGTGATTCCATGATTTGGATGGTTACATGGACAGGCAGGCAGGTGAGGTGCTGCTCACTGTGTAACTGCTCTGTGGATTGCAGGTCCCTGAGAAGAAGCTGAAGCTGGTGATGGCTGATAAGGACCTGTACAAGGCCTGTGCTGTGGAGGTGAAGAGACAGATCTGGCAGGACAACCAGGCTCTCTTTGGGGATGAGGTGTCACCCTTGCTGAAGCAATACATCCTGGAGAAGGAGAACGTTCTCTTCAGCAATGATATTTCCTTCTTGCAAAATTTCTTCAGTCCATCTCCCAAAACGAGACGTCAAGGAGAGGTAAGGACAAGGAAACCCTCACAATATGCTGGTGAGGGGAATTTATCAGCTTTCAGTCAACCATCACATAACCTGGGCTGTTTTCTTCTGCCCACCTTCACTGCTGAAGTTGTTTAGCTGAACAAACTCTTTGCAAGAAACACCAGGCCATTTTCTCCTACACATCCTGATGAAAGCAGCAGGAATTATTTAGCTGTTGTGTAATAAATGGTGAATATTCTAGGCTGTTTATCCACTTTAAAAAAAGAAAAGACAGATTTTTTTCTCTGTTGCTCAGTCTGGTTTTAATTCACTTCAGCTGTTCTGAAGGCTGAACATCTCTTATCACATCAGTTTGAGTATGCTGATATGTTAAATTTGCTTTCTTGGGACCTTTTTTAATGGACATAGCTTAACTGAAGTTGCTGCTTTTTTTTTTTTTTTTAAGGTATGTAGAAAGTAGTAGTTAATTGGCATCCAGAAAAGTTGAATTAAATTAAGGCAGTATAAAGCTTTAATTTCAGAGAGGGCAGCACATCTGTTATGTGAGGGGTTATTTTAGGCCTGTTTTGCTTTCAAAATCATTTGGTGTGAGTGCCCTGGTGCAATTTACTCCAGGTTTGCACTGCAGAGTTGTGTTTTAACCCCAGCTGGACACTCAGCACCACACATCCACTTGGTCACTCCCCTTGAGGGGATGGGGGGGAGAATCAGAAGGGTAGAAGAAAGAAACTAGTGGGTTGAGACAAAAACAGGTTATGGCTGTTGAAGATTTGGTGAACCTCTCTTGAACAAATGCTCTTGGAAATCTTGGGGTAAACAGTTCCTTTTCAGGGCCTCAAGTCCCTGCAGATGCTTCAGTCTTGGTAAATCAGGTAACATAATTAATTTACATTTGTGTGTGTGTAGAATGAGAGCATCTCTTGGTGCTGAGCCCACATGTTCCCTCTGAGCTCAGGTGGTGCAGAAGCTGACGCAGATGATCGGGAAGAACGTGAAGCTCTATGACATGGTGCTGCAGTTCCTCAGGACCTTGTTCCTGCGCACCAGGAACGTCCACTACTGCACGCTGAGGGCAGAGCTCCTGATGTCACTGCATGACCTGGAGATCAGTGAGATCTGCACTGTTGATCCCTGTCACAAGGTACCAATCATATGGGACAGATGGGGGTATTTCTGGACAATTTTCTGGAAAAAGCCCAGAGATGAGTCCTTTCTGTAAAGAGAGTTCAGACCTTAAACCTAAATGTCATCTTACATTCCTTGGACCTTCGGGTGAAAACTTCATCTTGGTTAACCAGCAGTTTGCTTTCATTTCATAACCCATTCATCATTCAAGTTTAGGGTACTTTGGCAGTGTTAAAAGCAATATCTAATCTGACATCTATTCTATGTACATACTGCAAAAATAATAAAGAACCATCAGCTGGCCCCAGGTTCTTACTCCAGGCTTCCCTCCCAGTTGTGGATTTGCTCCATCTGTCAGTAAACTGTGTGTGTAACAGTAAATACTTTGGATATTGAATTATAAGAAAACATGAAACTATTCAAATATTAGGAAGTGACAGATGTGGTAATGTCACAGCAGGATCTTGTTACTGGCCCCTTGTTCATGGTAGCATCACTCTGACCTGGAACAAGGTCTTTCTCTGAAGTAGTTGTTAAGTTTTACATGTATTCTGCCTCAAAAATAGTTCAGTGATACAGCTCTAAAGCAGGAACACCTCCACTGTCAATATTCCTGTATTTAGAGAGTGGGAGTGCTACTGCAATGGCCAAAATAAACCACATTTTTATTTCTAAGTGATGCTGCTTCTTTCTCAGTCTCCTACTTGTGTAAATCCACAGGTGTGCAGGGCAGTGGTGGATTTAATGCTCCTTAATTGCCAGGGCATGCCTTCCCTGGAAGTGGAGAAAGTGACCCCAGGTTAACTTCCCTGGGCATTCCTAACCTCCTTTTGGGATGTTGGCCTTTCTGACCTCTGTGTTAGTCACCAGTGTGGTACTATGCCTAGGCATTAATGAAGCACCTCAATTGCAGGTATTTTGAGGTCATTCTGAGCCTGTTTTCTCTGACATCATGTGTTTTATTGCTGGTTTAATGAGTTCATAAAGCTCCCTCCATTTGCTGACAGTTCACCTGGTGCCTCGACGCCTGCATTCGGGAGAAGTTCGTGGACAACAAGAGAGCTCGGGAATTGCAAGGATTCCTGGATGGGGTGAAGAAAGGACAAGAACAAGTGTTGGGGTAAGGCACTTGGGCTGTTTATTGGGAAACTGAAAATGGATTCCTAGCACTCACAACACCTGGCAGGTGCTGTAGGTGTTAATTCTTCCCTAAAGCCAGCAAACCTCTAGCAGCCCCTCTGTGCAGTCACATCCCAAACATCCCTCAGTGCGCTGGGGCACAACCAAGCACGTCCTGGTGGCAGAGCTGGCACTGCTTCACTTGCCACCCTTGAGTCTCCCCTGTGGCCTCATAACAAAATTCAGGAGCCTTTCTTAAGGAGTCAGAATAACTTTTTATGAATGACTTGTCTGGCTTTAAACCCAGAGAAAATGGGCTGGTGATGTTTGTCAGTTAAAGTACTTCATTAGCTTCAAATGACAGCCCTGCTGTGATCTGGTGCACTTACATTTCTGGAAGCTTGCCCTCACAGTATTTTATTTAGCTGATACTTTCAGATTTTGTCCATTGGTATTTTAAACTATTTAAGAATTCGCTTTTACTTGTTGTTTTTCAAAATCTCTGAGATCTTTCTGTCCACAGCACTCTGGAGATGGTCAAAACTTGCCAGCTCCAAGAGCTGGGGCCACCAGAGCCTCACTACTTGTGGGCTGTCTCCCAGCAGACCTTCAACTGGCTGTGGGAGATTTCGTGCTTGATCTCAGTGCAGAAGACTTTCAGCAATTGTTATTTGTGCTCTTTTACATCAAAACCACCATGAATGTTATTTCTTTACAAGGAAGGACCAGGTTCATCAGGTGCACACAGCTGGATTTGGACCTGTACAATGGGGTTGTTGGTTATGTATGACAAGTGTTTGATTTTTACTTCTTCTCAGGGACTTATCAATGATCCTGTGTGATCCCTTTGCCATTAACACCTTAGCCTTGAGCACCATAAGGCACCTGCAAGACCTGGTTGGGCAGGACACCTTACCCAGGGTAAGCATTGCAGCTTGTGTAGCTAACCTGAATTGTGCTCTAGGTTGACTGACAGCCATCAGGGAAGGACTGGCACCATCCAAGTCTCATTAAGTTCCCAAATTTGGCAGTTGGAACAAGGGAAACATGATTCTTGTCCATTTGCAGCACCTGCTGCAGAGCTCTGCAGGAGCTCTTTGGACATGGTGGGCATTTTGGAACTCTCCAAACTGACCACGAATTCTTTGCATGGCTCATTCTGCCTGGCAGCTGTGCAAATACAGAATAATATGTAGAATCTGTGCCTCCCTGTTTTGTCCCTCCATCAGTTTGTCTGACAGCAGCACCTTTCTCCTGCCACAGTGAATGCCATGGGTTTGCTTGCACAGTTCTGGTCTGGTGGCTGAGATAAAACACAGTTCCTGCAGGTGGAGTCTGAAGGAGGTGCTGAAGGGTTAAAGAAGGGCACCCTGACAGGTGTCTGAACAATGGGAGCCACTTGCTGTTTTATCCCTGAGTTGTTAAATGTTCTTGTTGCATGGAGCAACTTCCTTGTGACAGTTTAAGACTGAAAGTCGTTTGGGTTTCAGGACACAAACAATCCATTCTTACACACCCTTTCTCCTCCTTTCTTCTGCTGAGATGACTTGGTTTGTCCTCTCACACATTATATTTTAGTGCACTGATTGGGCTGGACACATTTTAAAAAGATGTGCTCAGGTGGCTGCAAACTTCCTGGTGCATTATAAATTTACACCCCCCCCACAAACCCTGAGGTGTGGCAGCCCATTTGAGGATCAGTTTTCAATTAACTTGGACTGGATGCCTTTAGCAGTCTTGGACAAAGCTGCTAATCCAGAACAGCTTTGAATATAAACCACTGCTTCCAAATAAATATCTCATGTGAAGATCAAAATAGCTGTTTTTCTTCTCCCCTTAAAATTGGAGGAAAGCCCGGATCTGCTGCTGCTCCTTAGGATGCTGTCTTTGGGACAGGGGGCCTGGGACATGATTGACAGCCAAGTCTTCAAGGAACCAAAAATGGTGAGCCTTTCTGATGTTAAGAATTTAACAAAATTAATCAAATTTAGACTTGTTTATTATTTTACTGCATTCCTGATTAAACATTTGTTCTCCAAATGTCTCATCAGAGCTTTTTTGGGGAAAAAAAAGTGATCACAGAGCAGCTGTTCTGGACATGCTGAGAGTTTCCATTACCCACCTTTTTGTTTCCATGGGTGCCTGGTCCTTACTGTTCTAAATTCAGCCTGTACCTCTGTTAAATACTCCACTGGTTGCTCATTGCTCTCATTTTTCCTGGAGTCTTGCAGACAACTGATGGGTTTGTAGAACACATCTTGCATGAGGAAAGCAGGATTTCCAGGACTGGTCTCAAACTCTGGTAGGAGTTCAGAAGCTTTTCATTGACAAGGAAGATGTTTTTTCCCTCCCAGCTCTCTGTTACAGCAGTTTAGTGTAGTGCCACGTTGAACTGTAGTCTTTCCATGCTTTGGAAATCCTTTCCCAGTGTTACAGGAATCCCTGGTGTAGTTCAGCTGAGGTCAGGAGGGCCAACCCTGGTGTTGCACAGCAGGGCTGTTCCTCAGGAGGAATTTGCTGTTTCTGTTCTGAACTATAAAGCAGTAAATGTTTTATAAACACCTAGGGACACATTTGAAGTCTCCAAAATGCATCCACTCCTGGCTGCTAGGATGTTTAAATTCACCCAGGGAGGGTGTGCATAACACTGGGACTGTAGCAGTGAGAGTGACCAGTAATTCTGAAGGTAGTGCTGTGATTTGTGCTCTCTCATGAACCTATAAGGGAAAATGCTCAGTTTCTTTCCAAAGGGAGTCTCTGAATCAGTCTTTAAAATCTGATTTATTTGTGGTTGTGTTACCACAAATAAGCCTGGGCCATGCTGGGAGTCAGTGATTGTTGGTATCAGCAGTTTGCTGTCACCCTGAACACATCCCATGCCTGCAGCAGTGCTGGGAAGGGCCTCTCAGAAGAAATGCTACACAGTTGTCCAAAGAAAGGGCTTGAGCAGCAGTGTTTCTGTAGTGAGATGAAGTAGAGTTTTCCTAATTAGCATGGAACGTGTGGAAGTGAATTATTCAGGAATTTTGACTGGAACTGGATGTCTGTAAGCTGGTTTTCCTCAGTGTAGGATGAAGCTCCTCACACTGCCTTGCTGTTGTCACAGCACTTCAGGACCATCAGGTGGCATGAAGTGACTGATGATGGCTTTGTTCTCTTCCCTCTGTCCTTCCCTCCCTCCAAGGAAGCCGAGCTGATCACCAGGTTCCTGCCCCTGCTGATGTCCTTTGTGGTGGATGACCACACCTTCACTGTGGATCAGAAGCTGCCCTCGGAGGAGAAGGGACCAATCCCCTACCCCAGCACCATTCCCGAGGCTTTCACCAAGTAGGTGCCTGGCCCCACCCTCTGCAGGGTCTGGCACCAAAGCAGCAGGGAGCCAGCCAGACCTGGCAGGGGAAAACTGCCTGTGGTAAAGGCAAGGCTTCCTGGGATAAGATTCAGTGCTAATTCATCATTGATCTGAACTTTCCCTTTAACAAAACAGGTTTCTCTTGTGCTCCCTCAAATAAAGTTTATCTACATAAAGTAATATTTCCAATAATGGACTATTCTCTCATTGAATATGAGAGTATTTGGTGTTTCTGTTCAGCTTCCCAGGCAGTGAATGCTGAGTTTTGGGTGATATTTGGGTGCAGCTGGATGAGTGCCTATATTGAAGAGCACTATTGTAAATCATAATGTTGGCATTTTTGACACCCACACTCTCTCTGTTGATAACCTGTCACTCCAGGGACATCAGAAAGATAATTAAAACTTCTGTGTGCTCTGCTGTGTTCAGATCTTCCACTGATTTCTAGCACAATTCTTGTCTGTGTTCCAGAACCTGGAATGCTGGGTCCTGGTAGCTGTGCTCTCCTCTATCACAGTGTTGATGTTTGACTTTTGGAAGACTAAAACATTACTGGATTTTGTATAATTTTTGAGTATTTGGGCTTCTTCTAAACCCCATTTTGAACAGCACTTTTATCATGAATACATTATAAATGTTGACAGTTGAATCCAGCTATTTGCTGAATGTTCACTTTTTCTGGAGTGTGGTAGTGAACATAGGGATGATCCATCTGCTCTTCAGTGGGTTTGATGTCAGCCACTGCTGTACCTGCTTGATAACTATCCCAAAAGTACTTCAAACCTCTTAAAAATTAGAAAAATACAGCTTTATTGATGAATAAACTTTGCTTGTGCCTTAACAGGTTCCTGCAGGAGAACAGAATAGCTTGTGAGATTGGGCTGTATTACATCCTTCACATCACCAAACAGAGGAACAAGAATGCTTTTCTGAGGCTCCTGCCAGCACTGGGTAAGTTTTTGTCTCATCTTCTGTTCCATGGCTGTTTGCTTTCTACTGGACACCCAGGAGGCCACTAAACCTGGAGTGACAAGGATGTCAGAGCCAGGGACATAATGGCTCTTCTGGTGACTTAGTTGTGAGTCCTTGCAGGAGTGTTTGGGTTCTGCAATTTTCTGCTGATGTGAGAGTTTAGGGGCAGTGCTGAGGTCAGTGGTTCCTTACCTTATCAAGGCCTCCATTAACAATGAGATCAGTTGAGAGCCATTTGGAATGTATCTGAAGGATAACAGAGCAGGTGCCCCAATTCTGCTGCTGCCCACAGTGATTGCAGGTGGCCAGAAGTTGCTGTGACTTGGCTTTGTGTGGTGGAAAAACTGGTAACAAAACAGGACTGGATACAGCCATAATTTTTTCACCAGTATTGTCTTGTTCACTGACTCCTCTGGGGTGAATTGCAGGAGAGCTCTGGAGCAATCTGCTCCTAATCCTTTGTGTCTGAAAGATCAAAGCCACCTGCCTGGGCTGCCTGTTACCAAAGGAAATGAGAAAAAAATGACTTAAAGGAAGTAGGCTTAGATTAGGTACTGGGAAGAAATCCTTCCCTGTGAGAGGGGGGAGGCCCTGGCACAGTGTGCCCAGAGCAGCTGTGGCTGCCCCTGGATCCTTGGAAGTGTCCAAGGCCAGGCTGGACAGGGCTGGGAGCAGCCTGGGACAGTGGAGCATGTCCCTGATGATGCCAGGGGGTAGCACTAGATGAGTTTTAAAGTCCTTTCCAACCCAAACCATTCTATGATGAAACCTCACTGCAGGGTTTTCAGCAGGAACAGGAGCTGAGTGGACAGCTTTGGCACATCCTTGTCAGTCTCTGTCTCTGTCCTTTCCATGTTTTGTAGTTGAGACATTCAGTGACTTGGCCTTCAGTGACATTTTCCTGCACCTGCTCACTGGTAACCTCACCCTGCTCAGTGATGAGTTTGCACTCGAGGAGTTCTGCACCAGTCTCTTTGATGGCTTCTTCCTCACTGCCTGCTCCAGGTAAAGCAGATTTTTCTCACTGGAGAGAGGGAGTTTACAGAATGCCTGACAGAGTTTTACTGCTTTGAACAACAGTTTAATAGTTCACCAAATTCTTCACAAGCAGTGGAAATATCAGCCTGATGCTGTTTTCCTTTAAGAAAAGGTGTATGTTTTGGGATGAAGTTTTTATCAGCAAATTGGTTATGTCTTGACTATGAATTATTACCTAAACTGCTATTCATTATCCCTAAGTTGGAGTTGCAAAGGAGAATATCCTTCAGGCTTTGCAGGAGCTCTGGCCATGTAGAGTTCACTTCAGCTCTTTGCAGTATCAGCAGCGTGCAAAAATCTGTTGTTACCTCTGGTCAGTCACTCTGGTTTAGCTGGTGGCCTGCAGACAAGTTCAGCCTCCAGAAAGCTTCCCTACAAGTGGCTGAAATTACTGCTGGAGCATAGGAGCATGTGCTGCTGCTTTCTCTACACACTCTATGCTTAAAATCTCCCCCTCCCTCCTCATGGTTATGCAGGTAATCCACTCCTGTTGAACAGTTCCTTGAATCCTTGAAGGTCTAAGGCAGTGTTAATGCTTACACTAAGTTAGCCCCTTCTAGAAGCTCCAATTCTCAGGGGTTTTGGATAATTATAACAAAGTCTGTGGTGGGGTAAATTATTCTGGTGCTGTTGCTGTGGCTTCCTTGTTCTCAAGATTGTGTTTTTTTTTGTCTTGGTTACTGTGCTTTCAAATGGCTCTTGCAGGAAAGAGAATGTGCACAGACATGTGCTCAGGCTGCTGCTGCATCTGCATCACAAAGTGGCCCCAGCCAAACTGGAGTCTCTCCAGAAAGCTTTGGAGCCCACCAAGCAGGTAGGAAGGGAAGCAGGGGAAGGGAATACTGATTGCAAATGAAAGCAGCTGCCTTTCCGGATGTTGTTTAATGGAACACGAGCTCTGCTTTCCAAGTGTACCAAGCTGTGGCCTAATTGCATTGTGGCTTCCTCCTCCTCTGTTGGTTTGTGTTAAACACACAGAGTGAAGGCACACTTGGTGTTCTGGCTAGGATGGAGTGTGACTGTCCTGTTTCCCTGTCCCTGATTCTTGTCCTGCAGAGTGGGGAAGCTGTGAAGGAGCTTTACAACCAGCTCAGTGAGAAACTGGAGCTCCGCAAGCCCAGCCCAGCTGAAGTGACTGAGACTCCCTCCATGGAGCTGCCCCTGCCCACCGTGCCCACTCCAGCCTCACGCTGAGCTGTGCCTGCAGGGCAGGACTGAGGGGAGAGGAGCTGAGCCTCTGCTGCCTTCTGAGTGTCTCTGCCCACGTGGTGGAAACAAAAACAAAGCCACTGAAGCTCCTTCAGGAAACACTGCAGTTCACCCAGCTCACTGGCTCTGGCTGGTTAGAAAACTGTATGCAGTGCATTGCAAGGTTTACTTTTCTTAAAGATAGCTGAGTGTCTTCTTGTAGATCCACTTAAAATCTGACTGTACATTTAAAAAAAAATAACAAAATGCATATTTTTAAGCTTAGCATCCTGTGTTTTTAAACTCTGCTCAGTGAGTGTGGAGCCCTTGTGTGGCTGAGCAGGTGGTGTGGGCTCTTGAGGCTGATCAGGCTTCCTTTGGCCTTGGTCTGCCCCTCGGGGTCTCTGGTTCAGATCCTCAAGAGGAGGAAGAGTCAGAGGAGATGAGCTCCACTGAAACCAGTTCCTGTTTGAGGTTCCAGCTCTTGTGGCACATGGTGAGATGTGCTCCACTATCAGAGGTGTCCAGTGCTGCCACCAACCTGAGCAGCAGTCAGCAGCCTCTTCTCAGATGGGCTTTGACAAAGAGAGCCAGAAATTGAACCAGCCTCTCCCCTTTCCTCCCAAATTTTCTCCAGAGGGGTAGTTTGAAGTGAGTCCTGGAGCCAGTTACAAAGAGCAAGTCTGTGATGTTCCTCAGTGACAGAAGAGGTTGAGTGTACGTGGAGTGAGATTTAGTTTGTGAAAAAACAGAATTGTAGAAATTTTTTGGGTTGGAAGGGACCTTCAGATCATCCAGTCCCAGGCTGCTTCAAGCCCTGCCCCACCTGGCCTTGGACACTGCCAGGGATCCAGGGGCAGCCACAGCTGCTCTGGGCACCCTGTGCCAGGGCCTGCCCACCCTCCCAGGGAGCAATTCCTAATTCCCAATATCCCATCCATCCCTGCCCTCTGGCACTGGGAAGCCATTCCCTGTGTCCTGTGCCTCCAGGCCCTTGTAAAGAGTCTCTCCATCTTCCTTGAGGGCTCCCTTCAGGCACTGGAAGGTTGCATTTGGGTCACCCAAAGCTTCTCTTCTCCAGGCTGGCAGGCCTGTTCTTCATGGCTCACTGTTTCTGTTCCAGTTCTGCTTTTGCTTCTGCCTCAGCTGGAGTGTGCAGGGACCTGTTCAGTACCAACCACCCTCTGAGGACAGAGCCTTGTCCTGATACCCAGCCTAAACCTCCTTCCTTTTTTCCCCCCATCAGCTCTCGTTTCCTGGGACTTGAGCACTCTGAGTGCCAAGTCATGCTCAGGAGACCCTTCTGTTTCCTGAAGCTGTGTCCAAAAAACACAAACAAACACGGTAGTTAACTAGAGGGGTGGAATTCCCTCCCCTTCTGTGTGGTTTTCTTCCTCCTGAGCTCAGAAATGCTGCGTGAGGGCAGTGACACCCCTCCCTTCACCACCTTGGTGCTTTATTTCTCCTTTGGTGCAGGAACTTGTGATATCCTGTAGGGGAACAGGAAAAGTGGGAGATGTTTGTGTTTGACACAGGTGCACTGTCCTGTATCCCACATTTCCTGTGTTCCTCTTGTCTCCACTGCAGCTCCTGGGGTCGGGGTTCCCTTTGGGAGCCTCTCAGCAGTTCTGATACTGGATTTGTTGGAAACAGGACCTGGGTGTAACAACTGGGTCTTTCTTGCAGAGTTTTGGTTTCAAACTGTTTAAACTGTCCTGGTAACTTAGACAAAATAACATCCCATGCTGCTGCCAAACCTTGGCCATGAACCTGCTCAGGCCCATGCTCTGCTCAGACTTTGAGGTTGTTTTAGGATTGTTTTGGGGATTCTCTTGGTCACTTGAGGTTCCCCATATCCCAAGGTTAACATTGTGCTCTCCTGCAGCAGGAATTTGTAGTCCAGGATGATTATTTTTTTACTGCTTGGTACAAAGGCCTGTACCTGCAGAACTGTCACACACAATGGTGATTTTTCCCAGTTTTTTACATCCATGAAGAAACTGAATCCCAGAATATGAGCTTGCCATTCCCAGTGCTGGTAGCAAGTTTGGCTGAGAAGGGGAGAGCTGGGCAACTGAGAGGGAGTGGCTACCAGTCCGTGCTCTCCTGGCCTGGTGCTGCTCAAGAGTGTGAGAAGAGAGACAATTTCCAGAAAACAATTCTAGTAGTGAACATCTCCTTCTGCTTCCATGTTTTGGTAGTGAAAATCTGCTTCCATGTTTTGAGATGAGACAGGTTTCACTCCTGTGCCAGGAATTACACAGACCCCTGTTGTGCAGGTAAACCCTGCATGGCAGGAGCTGAGCTGGCTGCACTGGGGTGCAGGGGCTGGGATTCCAGGGATCCAGGAGTGTGGGGTGCAGGGTGCTGGGTGTGCAGGGTCTGGAATTCCAGGGATACAGGGATATGGGGTGCAGGGTGTGGGATTCCAGGGATCTGGGTTGCCAGGGATCCAGGGATGTGGGGTGCAGGGTGGTGGATGTGCAGGGTCTGGAATTCCAAGGATACAAGGATATGGGGTGCAAGGTTCTTGATGTGCAGGGTCTAGGATTCCAGGGGTACAGGGATATGGGGTGTGGGATGCTGGATGTGCAGGGCCTGGGATTCCAGGGATCTGAGGGTGTGTGGTCTGGGATTCCAGGGATCTGGGCTGCCAGATATGGGGATATGGCGTGCAGGGTGCTGCATGTGCACAGTGCTGGGTGCAGGACAGTGGCTTTTCCCTGTGCCAAGGCCACGATACCCCTTGGTTCTGCTCTGGGCTTCCCTCTCAGAGGAGTTTTCTCCCTTCTGCTCCCACAGCTGCTGTTGCAGAGCCGGTGCCAGCCCAGCTCCGGGGAAGGGAGGTTCAGCCGGGCTGGATTAGGGAATTTTTTCCCAGACTTTCAGCACAGGCACTGCTGTGGGTGTGCACTAGAGGGTGGTGCAGCCTTGCATGCCCTGAAATCCTCCCGGACTGGCACGCGGGGAGCTGGAATCGCTCCCTGCTCACACTTAGAGGTGACAGATTGTCTTTACAACACGGGTGTGATCCCTGTGACATGAACTAACTGTGTATTCTCTCCAAACCCACTTGNGGATCCAGGGATGTGGGGTGCAGGGTGGTGGATGTGCAGGGTCTGGAATTCCAAGGATACAAGGATATGGGGTGCAAGGTTCTTGATGTGCAGGGTCTAGGATTCCAGGGGTACAGGGATATGGGGTGTGGGATGCTGGATATGCAGGGTCTGGGAGTCCAGGGGCGTGGGGTTGCCAGGTACTGGATGTGCAGGGCCTGGGATTCCAGGGATCTGAGGGTGTGTGGTCTGGGATTCCAGGGATCTGGGCTGCCAGATATGGGGATATGGCGTGCAGGGTGCTGCATGTGCACAGTGCTGGGTGCAGGACAGTGGCTTTTCCCTGTGCCAAGGCCACGATACCCCTTGGTTCTGCTCTGGGCTTCCCTCTCAGAGGAGTTTTCTCCCTTCTGCTCCCACAGCTGCTGTTGCAGAGCCGGTGCCAGCCCAGCTCCGGGGGAGGGAGGTTCAGCCGGGCTGGATTAGGGAATTTTTTCCCAGACTTTCAGCACAGGCACTGCTGTGGGTGTGCACTAGAGGGTGGTGCAGCCTTGCATGCCCTGAAATCCTCCCGGACTGGCACGCGGGGAGCTGGAATCGCTCCCTGCTCACACTTAGAGGTGACAGATTGTCTTTACAACACGGGTGTGATCCCTGTGACATGAACTAACTGTGTATTCTCTCCAAACCCACTTGTCGGAACCCAAAATGCTGAACCCACTGAGTCTGACTGTGGAGAGAATTTTTATAAAGAATTCAGGTCTGTGGGTTTTCCTGAGGGATCAGAGGAACTCAGTGAGGCTCTTCAGGCTCAGTTGGGCTGTGATTTACAGGATAACAAGAGGTGGGGGCTGGACAACTGAAGCCATTGTCAGGCATCCTCACACCTCTGAATGCTCCAGAGCATCTGCTCCTCGGCACAACACCCTGTCCTTGGTGCTGTGGGCACTGCACCCACTGCAAAATGGTTGGGAACAATGAATGGGATGTGGTGCAGGTGGCTGGATGGAAGATGGACATTGAAAGGAGTGTCTGATAAAGGCTGGAGCAGATGCTGCACAGCAGAAAATGGAGTTATCTCTCTCCAAGAGTTATCTCTCTCTTTTCTGGCAGAGCTGCTGCATGACTCAGACTTTGCAGTTGCCTTTAGTTTAATTCTGGTGAGTTGTGCATGGTGGGGAATTTGGTTTTACAGGGAATTCCCCTGTAAAAGAGGAGAAGTTCCCCTTATCCAGCTCCTAGGGATGAATGTCTGCCTTCAACTTTGGAAGAGCTGCATCTAGCCCAGAAAATGAAGTGACATGAAAAATCTTGTTAACTCCTGTCCTGGTTTCAGCTGGGAGGGAGATAATTTTTTCTTAGTTATTTAATTACTTTTTCAATATAATTCAGCCATTTGAGGGTGGAGAACATCCCTGATTTTGCCTGTAGGTGCATTAAGGGTGTTTCTGTCTGCTCTAAATGCTATTTGAGCTCTCCTCAGGCTGGGGCTGTCTCAGGAGGTGTGTTTGGAGGTGCCCAGCAGCAGGGCTGTGTGGGGCAGGGCTGGGCCACAGCCTGGACCTGGGTGCTCTGAGTCTCTCTGGAGGCAGAGGCAGAGCACACAGGGCTCTCCAGGGTCTCCAGCCTTTACTCCAGTTTTGGTGGGTGACACACAGATGCTGCTCTCTGTTCCCTTTTGTGCAGCAGTGAGAAGCCTGTCCTGGCACACAAGTGCCACCGTTCCTCCAGCTGTGTCTGTGGATAGGAGTCTTGATGGAGCAGTTTTGCAGGGGGAAGAAGTATTTCTGCACTTTCTGTCTGTGCAGCTCTGGTAGATCCTTCTGTGACCTCTCTGCTCTCCCCACTTGCCTTTCTCACCTTAATTTCCTCTCCAGGCTGTTTTGTTAACGAGGCCCAAGCTCCTTCCCAGTGGCTGTGAACCCCAGGCATGCTCTGGGTGTCCTTGCCAGCACTCCCCTTCCACCAGGCCAGGCTCAGCATTAAAAACAAGGGGCAAATCAGCATCTCAGAGCTTCAGGTGGGTGTACAGCCTGGATTGAGGGCAGCTCCACCCAGGGTCACTCAGTGCTGAGGACACATCAGACAGGGTTGCTGCCACATGGTTGCTCCAATTCATGGACATCCTCTGCATTCCCTGCTCTTTCCCAAGTCCCTTCCCTGTTCTTGCCCTCTATGGTGCAAAAAGGACCATCAGCAAATTGAGGAGAATCCAGCAGCACGTGGGGCCCACACTAAAGATAACAAGGTCAGTCCAGCTGGAAGGAGAACTTCACCAAAGCAGCTGAACCATCTGTGTGGGTGGATTTCAGCCTGCTGGACCTGCCAGGGGAGTTTGAGGAGAAGGACGAGGCTGAACAACTGGAGGCAGTGAAACCTGCTTCCTTTTCTAGCAAAACAATTGCACAAGGGGCAAAGGTGTCTCAGCTGGGCTGACAGAGCTACCTTGGGGTGAGTCTGTGCTCTGCTTCTCCTCATCAGCAGGGTTTGAGCCCAGGGAAGGGGAAAACATCCCTGGGAGATCACAGCCTCACATCTGCCTGTGTTGGAGAGAGCAGCCCAGGAGTGAGAACTGGGATCTGTCCTTCTTCAACAGCTTCTGTGAGTGTCATTCTGCGGCAAGAAAGTGAGAAAGAATCAGCAGGGTTTGGGTTGGAAGGGACCTAAAAGCCCATCCCACCCCTGCCATGGGCAGGAACAGCTTCCACTGCCCCAGGCTACTCCAAGCCCCATCCAGCCTGGCCTTGGGCACTGCCAGGGATCCAGGGGCAGCCACAGCTGCTCTGGGCACCCTGTGCCAGGGCCTGCCCACCCTCAGATATTCCTGTGGTAATTCCTGTAACCAGCCCTCCAGCTTGAGCCAGAATAAACTGTGCTGGTTCTTGTGCTGTTGTCATAAGAAACCAGTCCAGGACTCAAGAGACAATTGTTATTGTAGTTTTAATATTAATTTTTTTCCCTCAGGCCAGCATCAATTTGCTGTGCCAAAGCTGAGTTGCCTGATGAGGGTTAACAGAACAAAGAAGTGGTGAAATGTGTACAAAATCCTGGTAATGAATCATTACCAATCTGATACAAAGCAACCCAGTGATTAGGAATGCAGTTTCACATTACCACTTTTTCAGGCACAGTTGTAGGTAGAAGCAAGTAAATACCCTCAGAAGAAATGTGTCTCATAGCATCTGTTCTTTCTTCTGTTAATTATTGACTCATGTGAGCCTGTGGAAGGAGCTGACAGATTCTGCAAAGCCCCTTGTTCTTTTTAACTCTGAAACTCCATTTTCCTCTCTGCTCTGAGGGCTGAGAGCTGCTCTGGCAATTTGTGTCCACTCTCCTCTCTGCTCCCAGACATGGAAGGAAGGGAGCCCTGGTGTGCTGAGAGAGGAAGGAGAGGGCTGTGGCTGCAGTGCTTTATTCCCCTGAGCTCACACCTTGGTCAAGGTGTCATCAGTGACTTGTGAAACCAAGCCTGGGTGCCAGCAACAACAAAACATCTCCTCCAGTGGGTCACAGGCAGGTTTGTTCCCAGCCCACGTTCTCCAAACCAGCACTGTGGTCTCTGCTCAGTCTCCTCTGAATAATCACAGAATTGCAGAGGGATTTTTACAGGTTCCTTGGAGAGCAGCCAAAGGGCAAGGAAGGGAATCTGTTTTCCATCTCACCTACACCCAGAAGGACAACATTCATGGGCTTTGGCTGTGGAGATGCAGGAAACAGCCCTGCAACCAACAGAGCCCTGCCTGGGGGATTTGGGGACACCAGGACCTCCAATCCCCCTTGGCCAGTGCTGTGTCTAAGCAGAGGGACTTGCACTTGCAGGTGTTTGTGGCCTGACTCTGCCTGGGGGGGTCACTGGACTTTTTGGATGCCACAGGAATTTTGGGCCATGACCTCATGGTCTCTTGCAAGAGTTCCTTGTCCTGATGTTTCAGTTCAGCCTGTGTGTGGGAGGTTTGGTGTTCCCAGAACTTGTCTACCCATGTAGCTGGAGGGATCCTCCAGCCTTTGGGCCCCAAAAGGGAAATGCAGATCATTGTCTTTGCAGTGAAACTCAGGAATTCCTTCTAAAAAGCCAAAAATTGCAGCAAGGTTTAGGTCAAGCCTGATTTACTGTAAGAAAAACCAGTTGTTGCTGCCTTTTTGTGATGCACCTTGGGGGTTGTGAGAGTTCTGGGTCAATGGTGAGCCTTAGGAAGGTGGGTTTTTCCTGTTTGTTAGTCAGCCACAGCACATTCCAAGTGGAAGAATGGGATGATGGATGCTTCCCGGGAGCCTGAAGGAATGTGATTGTTGGTGTTGCAGGGTGCCCTTGGGGCTGCAATGAATATAAATATTAACTGGCACCTACCACCTCTGGTTCTTAAAACCTCTTTAGGAGTAAAGAGACTTAGACTGACACCCAAACTGAGGGAAATAGGCCCTGGGGAGCAGAGGGACACAGTCCTGTCCTCAGGGCCTTTGCTCCAACAATGCACAGCCCAAACAGTGGGAATGCTGCAGCAGCTGGGCTTGCAAGGGTGAAGGGCTGGTGACTACTCAATTATTCTGAGTTTTAATTCCAGCCCAACCAGCTGGACTGAGCCTTGGACAAAGAAGCTTGGCCTCATGTCCACCCTAGTTTTACAAAGGAATTTCAAACCTGCCCTGGCTGCTGCTTAGGAATGAGATGTTGTCATTGCTCAGGAGCTCAGCTGCATCCCTTCTGTGTCTGCTTCAAGCTTCTCCTCTCATGGCTTTGTGCCCCACCAGAACTGGGGCACACTGCTTTGTCTCCCAAGGTTTGCTTTTCATTCCCTGCTCTCCAAAGCCTGCCTGAGTTCCAGGCCCTCTGCAACCACCCCAGGTCCTGCTTGCCTCTCACTTCAAGCTGGGGGAGGTTTCCTCCTTTCCCACAGCCCCCACCCATTGTCATTGCTGTGGGGCTGTGTGAAAGCAGCAGCAGGGACAGGGTGAGGAGTGCTGGCTCTTCATTAAAGCCCTTTGCAGAGCAGTGCAGAGCTGGAGGAGCAGCTCAAGGCTCTGGCCTGCAGGTGAGCTCGGTTTGGTGCCTGTGTTATGTGATAACATAACACAGAACATTTTATTGGCTTATCTCTGGGTACTGATGGTTATCAAACAGGGCAAGAGCCCAGCTGTTAATTGCTCCCAGCCCTTAGGAATCCACAGGGAGTTTGCAGACTGCTGCTGGGTTCTGCCGACAGAGGTTGGACACATGAAGGATCCTCACAGGTGCTTCTGCTCCCACCAGGCTTCTTCAGAACACCAAGGCTGTGCCCTTGGGCTGAAGTTGTGGAATCACAGAATCCCAGACTGGGTTGGGTTAAAGGGGACCTTAAAACTCATCCCATCCCCCCCCTGCCATGGCAGGGACCCCTTCCACTGTCCCAGGCTGCTCCAAGCCCTGTCCAGCCTGGCCTTGGGCACTGCCAGGGATCCAGGGGCAGCCACAGCTGCTCTGGGCACCCTGTGCCAGGGCCTGCCCACCCTCCCAGGGAACAATTCCTTCCTAATATCTCATCTAAATCTACCTTCAGGAGAGGAAACATCAATGTGCCAGGGCTCCCCACTGCTGTGAGGGGTCCTGTACCCCCTGTACCCCATGGTCACCACAGGGGTCCCTCAGCAGAACCCTGCCCTCCCAAACTGGGCTTTAATCACTCTAAAATCTACTCTTTTTTTAACTCATTTGTCCAAGAACTTGCTGCTTGTGGCCAGTCACAGTTTGGGAATCAGCTGCTGTGCTCTCAGCTCACAAATTGTTGGCTTTTCTACTTTATGTAGTATTAAGTATTATTTTTGTTCAGATGTTGGAGCATCTCATCTAACATGAGCTGTTAGGAGTTATTCTGCTGCTCCTGCCCTGGTAACGTCTCTCCCTGTGGGAAAAGCTTCTCTCCCCTGGAACAAAGGAGTCACGTTGGGTTTACTCATCAAAAATTGCATATGTATAAAATATCAGTGCTGTCCTGGGTCTCCAAGCCCTCACCACGTCTGACTCGTGCCATACATCAAACCCATCACCCGCAGCCTGGCAACTCTCTCCGTTGCCATGGGAATAGCTCCACTATCCTTTCATGGAGAACCTCAAATATTCCCATTTTCAGAGCTGCTAGAACACCTCCAGTCCTAGCTGCTTTCATTCACTTGCTCACTCCCCTCCACGAGCTCTTCTCCTCCCAATTTAGAGAGTTACTCAGCACTTCTGGGCTCACCATGAGTTGGCTGAGGGGAAGTCCCACAGCACTGGGACATGCACGTTTGTCTGGGGCACTGATGCTGCCCTGGGGCTGATTTCATGTGCAGATCTATCAAGGAATTAGCATTCCCTAATGTGTGCTAAATTGGTACTTAATAGAAAATTATCAAAGCCCTGGCTACTGCACACTTGTCTGCAGTTACACACCCAAGGGTAAAAGTTTCTGAGGAACCTCTGGCCTCAGGTGGGTGAGGTCAGCTGGGTTAGGTGGGCAGCAGCTTCCCCGTGGTGAGTTTATGGTGGGAGGGCTGTGATGTGTTTGTCACACCTGAATTGCACTGCCCAGCCCTCCCTGTCTGTGTAGGAGCTGTGGGATGGAGGATCCTGGGGGTCCCTGGGTTTGCCCCTCCTCAGGGCCCCCTTTTCTGCAGTTGGCACAGCTCCATTGGGCTCAGGTTTGGTTCTGGATAACCATAAATAGTTATTGAGGGCTTATTATTACACTTATGGAAATATTGCACTGGAAGAACGTGAATTTTGAGTAAGATGATTTTAAAAACAATTATTGGGGGAGCTTTTTTTTTTTTTTGGTTCATACAAGTGTCATAGCAAGACACTTTGTGCTTTTATCCTGCTAGAAAATCCAGGCACAAATATTGCATTGTGTCCATGGAGGAAAAAAAGGGAGAGGCTGAGGGCATCTCAGGGTGGGCAGGCCCTGGCACAGGGTGCCCAGAGCAGCTGTGGCTGCCCCTGGATCCCGGGCAGTGCCCAAGGCCAGGCTGGACGGGGCTTGGAGCAGCCTGGGACAGTGGAAGGTGTCCCTGCCCCTGGCAGGGGTGGAACAAGATGGGCTTTAAGGTCTCTTCCAACCCAAACCAGTCTGGGATTCTGTGGTCTGGTGACACAACCAGATCTCAGCTAGATCCTCCACTCTGAGGGAAGGAGGTCGAGGGGCTGGGAGAGGAGCTGTGTTTTGGGGAGCCTGGATGCAGTGGCCACAGCTTTCCTGCACATCAGGAGCCTGTCAGAGCCTCACACCGGGAAAACAGCAGCTGGAGGTTCAGGTAAGGGATAACAGCAAGGAAAACAAAATAAGAGAGTGAGAAAACAGCAGGAGAAAAAATTCTCAGCTGCAAAATACTCAGTGACACTCCTAAACAAGATTGGCTCGGTGCAGCCCCAAATCCTGAGGCACTGGGAAGAGCCAGCTCGGAGGATCCCCAGCCACTGCCTGGGGGTTTGATTTACTCCTCGCAGGCAGGCAGTGCTCCCTGCCTGTGCCGGGGCTCGGGCACGGCAGCCAAGTCTCCCCTCCACCCCCGAGAGGGGCGGCTGCTCCTGCCGCGCAGGGTGGGCAGCTGCGCTGCGGGCGCTGCGGGCACAGCCGTGAGCCCGAGGGGCACGGGGGGCTGGGTGTGACCGGAGCTGTGCCGGTGCTGCTGCTGCCCGCCATCGGCACCGGGCTCTGATCCCCCGGGGATTTCTCCAGCGCTCCCTCACTCCGCGCAGAGCCCAGCCCGCTCTCAGCAGCCACCTTCGCATCCCCGCAGCTTCCCGGAGCCCTGCCCGCAGCAGCGGCTCCCCCGAGCAAATGTCACCTGTACCCAATGAAGCAGACCCCGAGGTGCCGCGAATGGATCCCAGGATTCTCATTTTCCTCCTCTATGTGATGATCCTGCACGAGCTGGTGAGTGGCTGGATGGAGTACCAGAAGCAGATGGCCAAGCCAAAGAAGCAGGCAGGTCCGGTGTGGTCCTCCAGGTGAGCTGCTGCCTGTTCTGCTCCCAAAGGGGATATTTTGGAGGGGAGGATTGTTTTTGTGTGCATCCACCGGTCCTGATAGATGTGTCTGTGTCTGTCTCATCTGCTGGGCATTATGCACTGAGGGGGGATTAAGGTCTGTTAATCCTTTGAGCCTGCATTGTCTGAGCATCCCGTGCATTTGACACACTTGCAGACAAACGCCTGTCATTTACCTGGGGCTTTTTTTTGGGATTTTTTCCAATGGAAATGTGCTGTAACTCAGCATATTTGCTGTGACTCAGGTTCCCAATCACCAGACCTGGAAGAGAAAAATGTGGGTAGCACAAGGAGCTACGCTTCATGCATGATATTCATCAATGAGGCACAAACCTCCAGAGACTGCTTGCAATCAGAGTATTTCATGTTAAATCACTACCGTGCATGTCACTATCTCCCCGTCTCCTCCCACTCCCTGGGCTGTGCCCACTACACCAATCCCTTGTTTTCTGCCCAACAACAAAAATGAGCTGGAGAAATAAGGGCAATTAATGAAAAATGCTGCATCTCTTTAAAATTCAGACCTGTTCCTGCAAACATTATTTACGTGCTGTTCACATGTAACAGTGTTTGGGGTCATGGTCGGCTTGGTTGGGGTCTTATCAGGAAGAATATCTGCACATCAGATATTCCTTATCTTCCATCAGCCCTGGGATTAGGGAATCACACCCCAAAATCCACCTCCTGCCAGATCTCAGGCCATGGCACAACAGCCCCTCAGAGCTTTGGACCTAAAAATGTGCCCGTGACCCAGTTTGCTCCAGGTCTGGCTGCTGCAGCTCGAGTGCACAGATCTCTCAGCTCAGTCCTTATCCTAATCCTCTGATGTGCATCATTCCCAGCTCCAGTTCCAGCCCCGCTGTGCCTGGTGCTGCACAAACACCCCCAGAGGTGTCTCCATCGATGAAACCCCCAGAGAAGGCAGTGGTGTGAGGATGCACCCATGGCTCACTGGAAATCAGCAGCTCCCAGCCCCTTCATCCACAGCTCAGGAATACAATCCCTGCCTCGATTTCCAGACCAGCAGAGCTCAGCTGCACCTTGTGCAAGTGAAATGATCAGCACTGGGAACAATGCCATGGGTGGAGACAGCACAGAAATAGCTTGAAAGGGATGGGGCTGGCTGGGTTCTGATCGAGGTCAGAGGCAGATTTCCTTGCTGTCTCCAAGGCAGAGTGCAGGGAGGAACTGGGACACAACTTGCACTGAGCTCGGGGACACCCAGATGCCAGAGAGAAAACCTGATGGAGTTATTTGGGTTACTCGAGGCCACCAAACAACTTGGATCAAGCAGCCAGAATAATGTTTTAAGACTGGGGGTTTTTAAAGAGAATTAGGTACCCTGTCAAAACCAAAAATCTCCAAGAGCTGCCACCTCACCCAGCCTCATTTTGGGATGTGAGACCAAGCTGGATGATCTGTGCAGGGCTTCACATCCTGGAGATGTCCTGGAGACATCTCAGCCCTCTCCATCTGAGCTGGGTGTGCAGCCCACCCTGCTGTCACAGCCCTGCTCCTGCTGCTCCTCCAGCTGCCCCCATCTTGGAAAGCAGAACCACCAGGTCTGTGTGGATCACCTGGATAATTCACAGATTGCACCATAAGCAGGTGAAGCTCTGTAACCCAGAGAACTGCAGAATCACAGGAGGAATTGGGATCCTTTCAGTGGAATTAAGAATGTCCCCTGTGGACCCACTGGTTCTGGTGTAGCCTGGTCTCACCACCCCTGCTGCAATAATGTGAGGTGTTCTTGACTGATGAGCCCACGAGGTTTCCAGTGCCCAGAGAGCACAGCTGGAACCAGATGTTCATCCTTCACTTTGGTCCTGGGCTCAGAAGGTGCTCAGAAACAGCTGCCACATCTCCAGCCTGACCATCCATGGAGTTCAAGCCGTGGCTCAGCAGCGGGGAAAAGCTTCCTCATGCCTTGCACCGGGCCAGGACCAGCACAGCACCAGCTCCAGAGTGAGAGCAGGGACCTGGGACACGCAGCCAGCCCAGCCCTGTGGCAGTGGCAGTGCAGCCTCGGCAGGGCTGGTGCCATCCCCAGCCAGGAGGGGCTGGTGTGCTCTGGGACTCAAGGGTTGTAGGATTTTAGGAAGGATTTGCAGACACTGCCAAGGCAGCCACCCAAACCCTTCCTGTAAGAGCTCAGCCCTGAGGTAAGCGCGAGGCAGAGCTCCTTGGATGAGCTGGGTGTGAGGGCACTCTGCTTCCCAGCACAGCCTGGAGCTGGGCCAGCCCTGGGGGGGTGAGGCTCCATCTCCTGCCTGAGTGCCACCTCCCCAGCCTGCTAAAGGTAATTACCATCAAAACCAATTAGGAAATTCAGTTATAAACAGCGAGCTAATTAGGAATTAGGACAGGAGGGTGCTCTCTCTCGACTGTAGCCTCAGCCCAGGCAGATTTCAGGGCTCTTCCTCCTTTCGTGGCTGTGGAATAGTAACAGGCTCTGTTGTGAGGCAGCTTTTTCTCACATTCACAGCTTTTCCACAGCTCGTCTTCCTCCGCCCCTGGAGTGGCTGGCGGCTCCCCCGCCCCGCTCCATTCATCAGCCTCTCCCGGCTCCCTGCCCGCCCTTCCTGCAGTGCTGCTGCAGGGCAGTCCAGCCCAGAATCCCGGGCTGGAAGGGACCATAAAGATCATTTCACTGCCCCCCACAGGGTCCCAGGCTGCTCCCAGCCCCGTCCAGCCTGGCCTTGGGCACTGCCAGGGATCCAGGGGCAGCCTCAGCTGCTCTGAGCACCCTGTGCCAGGGCCTGCCCACCCTCCCAGGGAACAATTCCTGATTCCCAAGATCCCATCCATCCCTGCCCTCTGGCAGTGGGAAGCCATTCCCTGTGTCCTGTCCCTCCATCCCTTGTCCCCAGTTCCTCTCCAGCTCTCCTGGAGCCCCTTCAGGCCCTGCAAGGGGCTCTGAGCTCTCCCTGGAGCTTTCTCCTCTCCAGGTGAGCACCCCCAGCTCTCCCAGCCTGGCTCTGGAGCAGAGGGCTCCAGCCCTGGGAGCATCTCCATGGCCTCCTCTGGACAAAGTTTATTGATGAACGCACTGGGGATCACAGGACAAGTGACTGAGCAGGATCTAGAAAGGAGAGAGGTCTCTGATCACCAGGATCACCATGGACAGCCCTTCTGGCAGGAATGGGGAGGGGCTGTGCTTCACCCCGTGTGAATGTCACCCCAAATTCCTACAGACACAGCTGTGCCCACATCACCCTCTGCCCTGGCAGCACAAAGTCACGTCTGCCGTGCCAGTCTTTTGCCAGCTTTGCAAATCTAGATGTGAAAATGGGCCTGAAGGTGTTAGCCAGGAGGGAGGGGAGAAAAGCCTGCACACAGTGCCCAGGGAGAGAAGAAATGCTCAGGGCAAGTGGGTCTGAGTGTTCAGGTATCCCAGAGGAGCTCCAGGTGAACATAATCCCACTGCTCCTGCAGCTGAGCCAGCTTTGTGGCACTGTCCCATCTGCATGTGCTGTGGTGAATCGTGCTGTGCTTGGTTCATGGAATGTTGGTTCACCCCCAGGATCACCCCCAAGAGAACCCAGGGTGGCAAAAATCCCAGAGAAGAGCCAGGAGTGCACATGGTTTGGTTTAGTGGTTTTAAGGAGAGCTGCTCAAAGACACTGGAGGTTCTGAAGGGGGTTGGTTTCAGTGGCCCCGGGCAGAGGGGACGGTCCTGGGGGCTCTGAGTGTTTGTGGGGTTTATGGGGTTCTGTTTAGGGGGTTCTGAGCTGCACCTGTAGTTCAGCAGCTCTTTCCAAGACCTCCAGCAGCCAGGGCAGGGAAGGTTCCCACCACCCAGCAGGGGCACAGCCCCGGGAGAGGCTCAGCCCCGATCCTCTGTCCACCCTGAGCACAGGGCAGGACCCAGCACTCCATCCCTGGGCAGCAGCGGTCAACCAAAATTCCCTGTCCTTTTAGAGCCTCCAGTGGGTGCAGATGTGCCCCAGGCAGTAACGATGTCTTCTTGCTTTGTTCCTCAGCAGCAGCACCCCCAGAGCAGCCCCCTCCAGCTTCTCCAGGCCCCTGGTGCACTCGGTGCGCAGGGAGCGCTACCGGGACTGGAGGAAGCCGGGCAGGATCATCCGCAAAGCCTGAGCAGGATCCGCTGGGGGCGTGGGGAGGCTGCTGAGCCCGAGACAGCCCCCTCAGGGTCTGCGGCACCTCCCACACGGAGAGCATCCTCCAGGGATCTGCGTCCTGCAGCTTGCCACGGCCGAGAGGGAACGAGCCCCTTCCTCCCGGAATCCATCCCTGCCTGGGGAGGAGACACCACGGAGCAGCGGGACAGCCCGAGCTGGGACAGGGATTTTGCCACCCAACACCACGAAGTGACTTTTCTTTCTTCTTCCCCAAGAGCTGAGTGGATGGAGAGCAGATTTCCCAGGGGAAAAATGGAATTTGCTCCTGCATGGGCAGCCCTGGGAAGACTCCCAGTGGTTCAGGCTCCTCTTCTCCCGCTCCAGGACTCCGTGAGCAGCACTTCCCAAAGTGGCTGGAAAACCTTCAGTGTCCAGTTTGTCACCACTCCCAGGAGGAGCTGCCTCCCCTGGGACACCCAGAAGTCCCAGCACTTTGGGAATGCTGGCTCCCTGTTAAGTCTCATGCACTAAGAGCCTGCCAATTATTTTCTGCTTTTCCTCACCTTTGTTAAATGAGTTGCTCCAGGGAAGAGAAGGGAAAATGTCCTGAACCAATGACTCAGAGTTATGTCACCAAATGCAATTTACTGCAATGTAATTAGCATTTTTGGAGCCTTCCCAGCAGCTGAGGCAAATAAATATAAGAGCCACTTTCTAATGAGCAGATAGGTGGGGAAGGAATACAATTGTGCTCTTTAGACTCTGCTGCTTAGGCATAAAATCAGATTTTAGAGGCAAAAGTCAGTTGTGCATCCTGCAGCCCACAGAGCTGGAATTGTGGAGCATGGAAGGATTCTGACACTGGGCTCTACCAGCAGCTGCCCATGGCAAAACTGCTCCTTATTTGTTGAACATAATGTTTGGCTCAAACACAGCCTGTTTTCCTGGTTGCCAACCATTTGTGAGCCTGACTCAGGCTCACAGACACATCACCAGAAGCAGATAGGAAGGGGAGTCAGAATAGATTATGCATTCATTATCCAGAAGTAGCCATCAGATACATTTGCACATTTGTCTGCTGCTCAGTTGTTTGCAAATCGTTCCTGGTGGTTGATGCTGTGTTTGTTCAGTCACCCAGGGCTGGAATTTCCCAATCCTCTCTCCCAGGCAGGCTGGATCAGTGACTTGGATGTAAATCTCTGCTTTCACCTAGAGGAGATGAAGTTTCTACCTTGAAGTTCATGCCTTGTGTTGAGGTGGTTTTGAAAAGGAGGCAGAAATGGCTGCTAACAGTTTCTGCACATTTCAAAGCATAAATTCTGTGAAATTGTGAAATTGCATTTAAAAAATTGTGAAATTCAGCATAAAAACTGAAATTGTGCCTCAGCTCTGGGACGCTGGGGCTGTTCCCTTGTCCTGATCCATGCAGGTACAAGTGACAGCAGCAGATGGAGATGTCAGGAGGGAAAACACTCAGGAAGTGCTCCTGTGTGCTGGGGGAGTCTGCTTCCCTGGAGTTGGGTGTGTTTGAGGGATGTTCTCCCTGCTCTTCTGCCAGAGCCTGGGTGGGTTTGGGAGCTCTGGCTGTGGAAAAAGGGTTTGAATTAATTCCTGCAGTGGGGCAGGGTAGGGCTGGCCCCAGGGACCACGCTGGGCTCCAGCCTCAGGACAGACAGCCTGAGCAGGGACAGAGAGATGCACCTTTAAGGAAGGGTGAAGGGCCAGGACTGCCTTGCCCTGATGATCACACGCTGGATTTATCCCTGTAAATATGAGATTGTTTACTCCCAATAAACTCTTTTACATGCACAGGGCTCAGACTGTCTCTGCTCTCATTCAGCCCTTCTGTCTCTCTGCTGGTTTTGCCTTTCCCAGCCTGGGACCCAGTGGAGCTGTTGGCTGGAATCTGGTGGTAACCCAGTGTGGATAAAAGCTGAATTTACAGCACAAATGTTCGTGTTCTTATCCTTTATGCAGAGGAACCCAGCCTGGTTTCGGATGGGTGTAGGTTTATTTTGGGTTTTTTAATATTCAGGTCACTCTGCAGCTCTGTTGGAGGAAGTCCTGCCCAAGGAACGTACCCTGGGGTGGCAGCTGGTGATGGTGCAGAGCTCAGGACCCCCCAGTCTGCAGTGGTGTGGAACCCAAAGCTGGGTCCAGACCCTGTAAGGACTCACCTTCCCCTTGGCATTTGGGCTGACCACTGGTCCAGGGTGAGGAGGACACAGCCAAGGGTGGCCAGTGGGCACCTGTGTGCACCTTCAGCCCCCTGAGGGCTTTGGGTCTGGCTCTGCACCCCTCAGCACCCCTGGACACAGGTTTGTTTCCCCCATGCAGGAGGGGGAGGGACTCCTCTGCAAGGAGAGGCTGTGCTGTGATGTCACAATCAACAAGGAATGCCTCTGGACAGGAATTCCCAAAATCCCCCTCGTGTGCTGTACCCAGCAGTGCCTCTGACCCAAAACCAGCACAGCCACTGCACTGGGCTGGGCTGTTTGCTCCAAAAGAGGGCACATGCCCCAAAATACCCCAAAAACCCAAGAACCAGCACTTCATGGATGTGCGGGTCACGATGTGCAGCTTCCCCTGAGGGGGACAGGGGGAAGTTGCCTCGTGTGGCTTCAGCTGGGGCACGAGGCTGTGGGGGCTGTTGGCTCTGCTCAAAATAGACTCTGTGGGCTGCACCCTGAACCACACTTTTGTCAGAAACTTCCCTTTTAGCTTGAATTTCAGTGTGCAGCCCTTTCACAGTGAGTCACTGAAAGCCCCGCTCACCCTGGAGCTGCTCACAGGGGAGCTCAGGGAGGCTCTAAATCATCAAGTTTGGGCCATCCATGGATTGTCCTTCCTGCAGGGACTGTTTCCATCAGGTCCCAAGAGTTCATTGGGATGGAGCATCAGGATTTCACTCTCTGGGCTTTTAGCCTCAGCTGTGGATGTGTCCTGCCTTACAGAGCAGAGAGTTGGTGTCAGTGAAAGCGGAGGCAGCTTCACAGGTTGGGCTTGGATCTGCTGGAGTCCAGACACTGGAGCTCATCTCCTGAACATCTCATCAAAGCCCTCTTGGGATTTCCTTTTGCCTAGGAAGACATTTTCAGAAATTCCCATTTTCTGACCTAGCACATGGTGCTTGTTTGGGGCATTTGGTGTGACCTGGAGACACAGCCCTGCATCCACAGCTCAGGATGCCACCACTGCAGCTTGTCCTGGGCAAACTGCACCCACACCTGCTGGGTCCCAGTGCTGCAGCTGAGGTCAAGCCAGGCAACCCCCTGTTGGTGTCAAATTGTGCCCTGGAGGGCACAGCTGCTCACATTTATTGGTGTCTGCAGCACCTGGCAGCCCTGAGTGCCCAGCTCAGCTGGCACTGCTGCTGTGCCCACGCACCTGCCGTGGGGGCAGGGAAGTGATGTCACTCCAGCAGTTTGGGAAGTGATGTCAGCCCAGCCCTGCTGAGCTCTGCCCCTCTCGATGTTTCCTCTGTGGCTGGACCCTGCTCTCAGCAGGGCCAAGCAGCCCCTTCTCCTCCATCCTCAGCTGTGCTCAGCTCACGGTGTCTCCAAGCCCAGAGGCTCCTGCTTCTGGGGCATTGGGAGCTAAACCCAGCTGCTGCTTCTGCTGCCTGCAGTTGTCTGAGCTGCTGGAGTTTCACTGCTGAAATCTCCCATCCACTGTGGAGCCCGGGGCCCCAGAGCCTCCTCCTGCCCATCCCTCCTTGCCTGGGGAGTCTGAAGGAGCTGCTGCTGCTCTGCCAGTGCCTGCACTGCAGCCTGGCCCTCGTGGAGGACAGGGTAAGTGTCCCCTGGGGCTCTGTGTGCTCTGTTCATGTTCTGCCTTAACAGGAATTGTTTCTAAAGGCAAAGCTTTCCATGGGTGTCACCCCCACAGTGCTGGGGTTTGTAAGGGCTGCAACAGGGGAAAGGGTTTTTTACATAAAGGGTGAGGAAATCTCTGTCCTGCTCAGAGCTGGAGGGCTGGATGTGGGTCCTGATTCCTCCCCTTCACATCCAGATCAGCTCTGATTATAAAATCACAGAATCCCTGACTGCTTTGGGTTGGAAGGGACCTTAAAGCTCCTGTTCCACCCCCTGCCATGGGCAGGGACACCTTCCATTGTCCCAGGTTGCTCCAAGCCCTGTCCAGCCTGGCCTTGGGCACCTCCAGGGATGGGGCATTTCTACTGCTGTTCTCCAGGCAAGTTTGTGGCTAATGGTTTGTGTGATTCCCTTCCAAGTTAAATAAAAAGTAACTTTTTTTTTTCTGCTTTGCCTTGTTAGGTGAAATCCCATTTCAGATTCTGTAGTAATTCCTAGGTGTTTTCATTTTACCACTCAAAATTCTTCCTCTCACTCAGAGTACAGATCCTCTGCCTCTTGCACTGAGAAATTATTGCAAATATTAAAGCTTGATTTCTACAGAGCAGGCGTTGAAGCCAGGCTGTGGCTACTGGGGGGAAATAAAGCCCATGACTTTGGGGATTTTTGTCACCCTGAGCTGGTTGCTGTCACAGTTTTGGGTAGAAAAGCAAGAAAAGCAAGGACCCACTTGTTGCCAGCTCTCTGCTGTGGGCTGGGATTCTGCAGCTTTGGGGATGATGGTGCCAGAAAGCAGCAACAAAACATTCTCACAAAGCCCTTGATTTAGAAAGGTTCACTTTTTTGGGAAGGGCAGTGAAAGACAGAGGAAAGCAAAGGGTTAAAGGCTGCCTGTGTTAGGAGCCACTGTCCTTAGCAAATAATAATCAGCATTCACTGGGCCTCTGGGCCAGACTCCCAAATTTACCAAAGTGGGGGTTAAAGGCCACACTGAGGAAATGCCACCCTGTTCCAGCCAGGCTTCAGGAGGCCCTGCTGGGGACAAAGGGGCTCTCAGCACCTCCTGAGCTGCTCCAGCCCCGTCCTGTCACCATCACCAGGAGCACAGGGATCAGGGAGTTGGAAAGATGATGAATAACATTCCTGGTGCTTCCTTCTGTCTGCTGTGACCTCCTGCACCCTGCAGGCCCTCTGCTGTCCTGTGGAGCCCTGGGCCATGTCCTGGCACCTCTGGCATCGAGGCACTGCCTTCAGCATGAGCTGGTGCTCGCCCTGCATCGCCCTCCCCTGATTTCTGTGCTGGCTGGTGCCAGCTCTGAGCAGCTCTGCTGTCTCATTTCACACCTGCTGGGCACCAGCTGAGTGTGAAAGGCCCAGGAGCAAGCCCAGACACTCCTGGGGGATCTTGTGGGGCACCTGATGGAGATCCAGACCCCGAGCTTGCTCCTCCTGCTCTGTGCCAGAGCTCCTGGGAGCAGCACTGCAGGACTTTGGGGTTTCTCTCTGCTCCTCCAGTGCTGCTGAGGGGTTGTTCCTGTGGGCAGGGATTCCCTGGGCTGCAAGGAAGCTCTGACCAGGCACCTGTACTGGTGGCTGGATCTCCCAAATGTGGGACTTTTTACCCTGCTGAAGACCCAGACCTCGCTGGATGCAAGGGGTGAGCAGGGGAAGAATTTGCAATTAAAGTCATCAATCGTGGGAAAGCCCAGCAAAAATTGCCATGGATCTCCTGCCCGTGAATATTTTGTGTTTTTTCTCTTCCCTCAGGATGAGGGTCTGTGCAGGTGTGAATCCAGCACCCCACAGGAGGGAGAATCACCCACGTTCAGATCCCTGGCTGTCCCCTGGCCACCCAGAGCAGCTCAGGTTGGATTGATCCAAACTGTGGGAGAGAAGGGACTGAAATGAGGACTGGAACAGGAGATGGAGAGAGGAAATGCTCCCTAGGCAAGGCAACAGCTTGGAAGTTGGGGTTGATTTTTAGGATTTGCTGTAAACGCAACCCCTGAGCGTGACACAGGATCCACATTTCACTTCTCCATCCCTCAAATCTGCCTGAATTATCCTTCCCCTTTCTATCCTGCCTCTTTCAATGGAAAACCTGCAGTTAACAGAGAAACTGGGATTTGCTTTTTGCATCAGCAGAGCTGGGCACAGAGGCCTGGCTCTGCTCTGGGTTTCTGGAGAAGGCTGTAGTGAGTGCTGCTGTGAGAGGATGGGAGGAAGTCTCTCCACATCTCCCAAGAGGAGCTGGGCAATTGCTGGGATTTTCATCAAGGTTTGTGTTCCCAGTACCCCATTTTGGGTTTGGGGTCTGCTCTAATGTAACCCTACAAATAACCTGTTTATCCCAGAACCTGGCATCAAGGCCAGGGCAGAAGTGACTGATGGCAGACTTGTTTTCTAACTGGGCTTCTCTGCACTAATTAATTCCTTGATTAATCCCCACCTGCCTGCCTCACTGGGGTTGCTGTGAAGCTTAATTGAATTTGTGTCTCTCATGCACCTGGCAAGCTCAGAGGGGAGTTGTTGTTCCCTGCTGTCAGAACACTCTTGTTGGATAACTCCTGCCACCAGCAAACTGCACCTTGGATCTGGGCTCTTTCTTAGGTGAGGAAATGCTTTTGGGTTAGTTATTTGATGAATAAATAAGAGGATATTTGTATATATCTGTGGGAAAAGTTTCTGTCCCTGTGCCCACATTTGCCAAAGTGGCAGCAAACAAATGAAGCCTCATATTTCAACATTGACTGAGCAAGAGGTGGGGAGGAACTGAACCAGGATAATCCCTTTTTATTCCACCAGGGAGCATAATTCTAATGATTTTGGTACTAAACACTTCTGCAGGTCAGCAGTCACCTTTTGATGCTTAACTAACTGTTCATTAGGGATTCCCTTGGGACAGGCAGATGTGAAACCCAGAATTGTTCCCAGGCATGGCAAAAAACAAGGAATTAAAACCTAGCTACAGTCCTGCAAGCAGTGGTAGCTCAGGCCACATTTAAACCCCAAAATCTACCCTAAGCACCCTCCAAACCCTGTTGTTTCTCCTCAGTTGGAGCAGTTGCTCAGCATTTAGTAGCTCCAGTAAAATCCTTCCATTCCAGACATGTTGGATTTAAAGGAGCTTTTGGGAATATGGTCCCTATTCCCTTTGAGGAAAATGGTTTTGAGCTTGTAGTGTTTTAAGGTGATTTCTTTATGCCTTTCTGAGATGGATTTGTAAGGAGCATGACCACGCCATTCCTTGGTTAATCCAGATGATCACGGCTGGTGGGGAATTAGGAACAGATCCTACAGTCAGAGCTCCGGGTTTCAGCAGGAAGTTAGGGGCGCAAACGCCTCCTTCTGCACATTCCCTGGCTTTCCCACAGCCCTTCCTGCCCAGAAACACCAGCTATTTGCATATGAACACTGATAATGAGCGGCTGGGAGGCTTTTCATGATGTCAGAGCCCAGTGGTCACCGGGGGAGGAGGCTCGAGGCTGCTGCCCTGGGGCTGGGAAAGCCCTGGGTGCAGGGCTGAGGATCGGTCCCAGCCTTGCTGTGGGATGCCAGCCGTGCCAGTCTGGTGTGTGTGGGCAGCCCGAGCTGCCAGAGACTCCTGCCCAGCAGGAACGGTGGCATTTCCCCTCGTTTTTGGGTGGTGACTTGCAAAGGTGCTTCCTGTTGCTGAGCTGGCAGAGCCTGGCAGAGCGGGGCTGGACGTGCCCTGCCAAAACTCACCCCAGGCTGTGGGCAGTGAATCTGTAGAACATTTTTAAAGTTTGATAGGAGGTTTGTATAGTGTGGATTTGCATGACAACTTTGAGATAGGAAATACTGCCTTAGAAATGCCTCTCAGTTGCCCCATCTCTAGGTAAGGAAGGAGCACAATGTATATATCATTATGTGTGTATATCACACAGGCTGGCTGCACCCACGGGATGCTGCCCTGCCTGGGCGCTCTTGGGAAAGATTTATTCCTCCTCCACAGAGCTGTGGAGGTGGAAGGGACCTCATGAGGCCACCCAGTCCAAACTCCTGCTCAAGCAGGGTCAGCTAGAGAGGATTGTCACATCCAGGGTGCCTTTTGAGCATCTCCAAGGATGGAACATCACCCCCCTCAGCCGTCGGGCAGCACCTGGCAGCTCAGGGTGCCATCAGTTTTGTTGGTGGCTCACGTTCAGGTCAGAGTCCACCAGGACCCCCAGGTTCTTTCCTGCCTTTCCCTGGTCCCTCTCTGAAGCAGAACTTTTTATTTTCTCACTGTTGAGCTTTATGAGATTCCTGCCTCCATTCCCAGCCCGTCCAGGTCCCTCTGGCACATTACCCATCCCTCCCAGTTTGGTGCCAACAGCAAAAATTGTCAAAAGGACATTCTGCCCCATCACCCAGATCCCTAAATGTTAATCAGGACAGGAGCCAGGCTTCCTAGGATGGACCCCTGGGATACAGAATCAGTCACTGGCTCCTAAATTTCTAAATTTCATGCCACCCAACACCACCCAACCCCTCCCCCAGTTTTCAATCCACTCACTCTCTGCTCCTCCAGCCCCAGCAGCTCACACCCCAAGAGTGAGGGCTCCAAGTCACCAAATCAGTTTTGCAATGTTGGAGGGGATGAGCTGCATTTTCAAGTTTATTTTGCACCCAGAACAGCTGGAAAATTGACATGGGAAAATCTGCAGGTCAGTCAATCATCAAGGGTGACTTGCAGGGAGCAGAGGCTGGGAACTGAAAGGCCACATGCCCTGTGACCTGCCAGCCAGGACTTTGGTGGCTTTTCCTGCTCTGAGCACAAACAAAAGCAGTTTTAAAGCTCCTGTCCTGGCAAGAGGCCACGGAGTCTGCCAGCACCTCCAGGAGTGCTCGCTGATGGGGGCGGGAGCAGGATAAATATTTACAGGATGGATTTCTATGAAAAGGTGCCTTTGGATGTCCCAGGCATGAGTTTTGGTTAAAAAGCCCCACATTAGCAGAAATCTGCCCCACTGGCCTGTGTGCAGCCCCCATGCTGAGCTGGCTTGGGGTACTGCTGGGGTCAGCCCCCCCAAAACCAGCAAAAAACATCCCAAATCCATTTCTGCTGGACATGGAGTGACCAGTGGCTGCTTTGCACCTCAGTTTACCCCCAGAAGGTCACAATGTTCATTTTGGCCCAGCACCTCCCTGCCCCAAGGGAGGTACCGGCCTTTCCAAGCCCAGCCCAGCTAAAAAATGATGAGCCAAGAAAACCAGTGCCAGCCACGGCCATGAGATTGTCACCCAGGTCCTCCTGGTTTCTCCTCCTCCAGCCACCTGGCAAGGGCTCATCCTTGTGCCTCAGTTTCCCTCCCTGCTGAGGACCATCACCCATCCTGAGGAGGGGGAGCTGTGTCAGGGGTTTCTCTCTCTGCTCAGGGGCTGGGGATGCTGCTCCCATCCCGCTGCTGGGGCCCTGGGGGTGGCATGGAGGGTGAGCACAGCTGGAGCTGGGAGGTGCCCCGGGGGGGAGCAGCCCTGGCCAGCCCTGGGGTGCTGCTGCAGCCTTGCTGGTGATTTGTTAAAGAAATATGGATATTGACCTAGTACCAATATCCAACTGAGACGGACAAAAACTCTCTACCAGTTTAAAGTTAGAAAGTGTATTTTATTTTATTTTTTAAANTAGCTCCTCTAAAATCTTTAAATTCCTTAAAGTTTATGTTTCACTGGGAGCACTGGGACCTGCCTGGTGAGGGCCAAACACGGAGTTATTCTGGCTTTCTGCAGAGGTGAGTGATGGGGACAGGGTGCCCACGGGGCAGTGGGGCTCAGCCCCAGGGGCCTGGCACTGTCCCAGCAGCAGCTCCAGGTGGCTGCTGAGCTGCCCAGGGCCACCAGCACAGCCCCTGCTCCCTGGCTCCAGCCTCGTTGTTTTTCCAGGCCCACTCCCAGATGGGGCAGGTGGTGGCACCAGGGATGGGAAGTGGGTGGCACCTGGGTGAGGGCACCTGGGGTGTCCAGGGCTCCCTTCTGCCCTGGCCTCACAGCCTCACAGCCCTGGCTGCCCCAAAGCCTGCTGTGCCCAGGCGTGGTGGCACCTCCGGGTGGCCGGGGCTGTCCCTTCCCAGCAGGATGGCACGGGCAGTGTCACTGTGGCTGATGGAGAGATGCCATTCCTGCCTGGAGACCCCACAGGGGGCACAACACAATTCCCTGCTTTATGGCCCCTTTTCCTG
Organism: Ploceus nigricollis; assembly: GCA_013399945.1. Taxonomy (NCBI): domain Eukaryota; kingdom Metazoa; phylum Chordata; class Aves; order Passeriformes; family Ploceidae; genus Ploceus; species Ploceus nigricollis. Next base: position 159,684 of record VXBC01007164.1, read on the forward strand.
GGCTCTCCCAGTGAGCTGCTGTGGCTCTGCTGTTCCTCCCCACCTTCCCCTGTCCCTCCTTCCTGCCCAAAGCTGGCTCAGGTGTGAGCAAACACGTCCAGGCAGGTGTGAGGGACAGGGGCACTGCCCAGGGCACTGCCCAGAGCAGGTCCCTGCCCTGCCAGGCTGGGATGGGTGGCACAAGCCCCAGAGTGGGTGTAGGGTGCCCACGAGCCTCCCGTGGCTCTGGGTGGGATCCCCAGTGCTGTCCCCTCCCTCTAGGCTGGGCTTTGTTGTGTTTTGGTGTCTGGGGGGTTTAGTGGGCCCCAAGGAGCCCAGGGACACCCCCACCATGGGGTGGGGGATGTTGGCCTCCCCCGAGCTGCCCTGGCCCTGGAGCAGCCTCCTCTTCCTCCTGCCTGGCCAGGCTGAGGAGGGCCTGGGGCTGCACAGGGGCTGTTCCCTGTGCAGGGACCCCGTGCCCCCTCACTGCCACCACCCGGCCTGGTCACCCCAGCCAGGACACCCCTGCACGTGTGTCCTGATTAAATGAGGAGCTGTGTCCTCCTCCTCCCCCCTGCCACGGGCAGGACCAGGGCCAGGGGTGCTGGAGACAGCACAGCTGTGGAAGTGTCCCTGTCCCCAGGCCAGCTGGGGCTGTGTCAGGGCAGGGCTGTCCCCACAGTGCCACTGGCTGGGGACCACGTGCCCTGAGGTGACAGTGACATCTGTCCATGGGCTGGCCACTGTGCCAGCACCATCCTGTCCCTGCTGCTGCTGCTCTGCACGCAGCCAGAGCTGCTGAAAATCAGCTCCTGGAGGAGGAATTGAGGTGTCCTGGTCTGGAGGAGGGGCTGCCCCAGGCTGGCTGCTGTGGGGGGGACATGTGGCCCTTCCATGCTCACCCAATGTCCCCATGTGCCATCTCCAGAGCAGGGCTGGGGCAGCTGGAGAGGGCTCAGTGCAGTGCCTGTGGCAGGAACAGGGGGTGGGGCTGCTCAGAGGGGCAGGGAAGCACCCCAGGGTTTGCCCTGAGCTGGAACAGGCTCCTGGTGCCACGGAACAGTAAATCTGACTTTCCTCTCTGACTTTTCCTGACTCGTTCTGTGGTCACTCGAGCCAAGAGGGCAGCAGAGCCTCTGCCTTCAGCAGCACCGTGGGCACAGGGAAGTGACACCTGTAAGGGGACTGAGCCCATCAGGGACATCCCAGAGCTCTTTCAAGGGGTAATTAGTGACTTTGCCGCGTGGAGAGGTGAAGAGGGGGTGATTTAAGGTGTGAGGGCCGTGCCCTGGTTGTGTGGGGAGCAGTGAGGAGCTGGCAGCTGTGGAGATGCAGGTGAGAGGGGAGCAGAGCCAAAGCTGCTCCTGGCAAGGGGATTTCACTGCCAGGATTTGGGCAGCTGGAGAGGGAGGTGCTGCAGGGCTGCTTTGCTCCAGCCTAGGGGGTGAAACAGGAAAGGGGATGGGGGCACTGACTGGGCCACTGCTCCAGCTGCACCCAGAGGCTCCCAGGGAGCAGCTCTGGGTATGCTGGGGTGTCTCCAGCCTTGCTGGGGTGTTGGACCCCACTGGCCAGGCTGGAGGCTCAGATGTGGGGGTGCAGAGGGGGCTGCTGTGCATGGCTGTGCCCCTCAGGGCTCATCAGCCCCACATCACTGGTTTGATGGGTGGGGTTTGGCTGCTGAGCCAGGGTAAATCCACAGGATCTGTGATGTCCCTGCTCTTGCTGGGCAGCAAATGAGGGTGAGCAGGTGAGGATGTGGGGCTGCATCAAGCAAATCTTGGGAAGAGGACCCCAAGATTTGGGCAGTGGCAGAAGCTGCATTTGGAGCTCGGTGTTGTCCAGAGGGGATGGTGTTGGGAGCTCAGGATGAGCATCCAGGGGGTGATAACTCTGCAGTGGCTGCTGCTGTGGCAGCAAAACAAACCTGTGTCAGCTTAACCTCAGCTGGGAAAGGGATGGGAGCCAGCATGGGTGGGGATTCCCTGCTGGAAAGCAAAAGGAATTAAACAATCAGAAATGAAGTGCTTAGAGAGCGTTTTCACCCAGAACAAGGGATTTTCTAGGGCTCTGATTTGGTTTAAATTCACATTAATGCCCCACCAAAGGGAGCTTCTGGTTCTACCTTGATAGGATCTGGACTGAGTTTCAGCCTCTGCAGTTCAAGCCCAGTGCCTGAAGTGCTGAAGCACATCTGGCTGCTTTGCTCTGCAGGAACCTGCTAGAATTTACCTTTCCTTTGTAAAGAGGCCTGCAATGAGCTGGCAGGAAGGTGGTTTTCCCTAGAAAACAAACCTTTTGCCCCCAAAATACCCACCCAGTTGCACCAGAGGCCTCAGACGTGGCCCCCTCCAAGGCAGGCTTGCTCTGTGTATCAAAGGCCAAACCCTGAAAGCTCTAAAGTGGCCTTAAAAGTGCTTAATTCATTTTTTTACCCTTTAAAAGCCCCAGCTCCTGAAATCATGTGATTGCAAGGAGATGACATTGCTGAGGAAAGCACAGGGTTTGAGTAAGCACTGAGAAAACAAAAACCACCAGCCAGGAGTCTCCTCCTCTTTTCTTCTGAAAAATCCCCTCATGACTCGGGCAAACACGGTGGTGCTGGCTGGAGGGCTCAGTGTGGGCAGGGAGGGAAGTGAAAGAGCTTTGCATTCGTGTAAGGCTGCAAAATGGGGTTGCCAAACAGGATACAGGCTGGGAAACCAGCTGGGCAAGGAGGCTGTGGCTGCATCAATTGCTGGTGCTGATAATTGTATTTACACTAAAAGGAGTTATCTTTTTGGTGGTTCACTGCTTGTTTAGACTCTGCTCTGAGCACTCTGCTGCTATGGGAGCTTTGGTGCACTGAGATTTTTGATATTTAGTTTTGCTGAAATAAATGCTGCTGGTTAAAATTTGCCTCCCAGGATTCTGGCTGGAGCCTGGGGAAGGATGTCACAGAATCACAGAATTATAGAATCATTAAGGCTGGAAAAGACCTTTAAGATCACCAAGTCCAGCTGTGAGCCCAGCACCACCACTGTTCACCACGGAGCCATGTCCTCCAGAGCCACATTCACACATTTCTTCCAACACTTCCAGGGATGGGTGACTCCATCAGTTCCTTAGGCAGCCTGTGCCAGTGCTTTACAAGCTTTTAAATGAAATTTTTTTTCTTAATATCCAACCTCAACCTCCCCTGTGCAACTTTCCTCTCCTTCTGTCACTTGTCCTCTCCCTGAAGCCAAGAGCTGGGTGGGAGCCTGTGGGCTCCTGCTCCAGTGTGGGGAGCTGCAGCTCATGGTTTCTCTCTCTGAAGAGATGAGAAAGTGGTTCCCCCGTGAGTCAGAGCCTGCTGAGGCCTCCTCTGCAGGGATCCCAGGGAAATGGGTCCCTTTTGCTGCCCTGGGGTGCCCTGGCCCCACTGCCTGCTCCCCCGTGAGCTGGGGCAGCCCTGCTTTGTGCCCACAGGCAGCTTTTCCTCCCTGGCTCTGAGTGATCCCAGGGAAGGTTTGGGTGAAATTCAGCCCAGCTGGTCACCTGCCCAATGGGTTTTGTGCTCCTGCTCCTGCCTGTGCTGCTTTTCCTGCCCTGGCCATCAGCTCTTTGGCTGGAGTTGTCCCCTGGCACTTTGGCTTCCTGTATCACATGCCCCCTCCTTTTCCCCCAGTTTATTTTCCTGCAGCCTGAAGTGACTGTCACAGTAAAAGTAAATTCAAAGAAAGCCTGTTAGGGGGAAGCTGTTTGGGGTTTATTCTGCAGGAGTGGGGCTGCACAAGTGTCACTACAGGACACAAGAAAACATGTGTGAATGCTGCAGTAGAAAGGTGAAAAAGAAGGGATTTTATTTTTTTGACTCTAGTATTTATAGTTCTATAAAAGTGGCAGTGGATTGGAGGGTGAAGGTGCCACCTCTCCAATGACACTGGATAAGCTACTAATTATTAGTTTTCTCTACTTTTATGAAGGAATGCAAAACAATGAGTTGTTTACAGAAAATGTGTGAGAAAGTTTGTAATAAGAATGAAAAACATCAGAAGGCTAGAAGATCTTAAAAAATTAGGGTGACACACAAGGATGCTCAGGGCAGCTCTGCTGAGCCCTTTCTGCTGCCTTGAAGCAGAAAAGCCTTACCCTTACAAGTGTACACACACCCCTGAAGCTGAAAATAACCTCCAAAATGCTGCTCAGCCTGGAGAAAAGGAGGCCCAGAGTCTTTTCCAACCTCACTGATTCTGTGATTCTGTGAAAATACTTTATAAGAGCTTTCTGCAAACAGACCCCAGTGCAGCTCTGTGCTGGGAGGGAGCCTGGCCTGCACTGGCAGCTCACACAGAGCTGGGAGGCTGCAGGGGAGTCCCTGCAGGGTTCCTGATCCCTGCAGGGTTCCTGATGCTGCGTGGAAGGATTTCAGTTTATCAGGGTTACTGCCGGGTGCTTTGGTGGCCACTGAGTCTGTTTGGGTTGGGACTGTGGCTTTCCCAGGTGTTTTCAAATATGACATAACAAAATCATAAACAATGATGAGTATGTGCATATATATATGTATTTATAGGTCATATATATGTGTATTTATATGCCATATATATGCATATTTATATGCCATAGATATGTATTTATATGCCCTATATATGTATTTAAATGTCATATATATGTATTTATGCACCATATATATGTGTATTTCTATGTCATATATATGTATTTAAATGCTATATATATATTTATTTATACACCATATATATATGTATTTCTATGCCATATATATGTATTTAAATGTCATATATATGTATTTATACACCATATATATGTATTTATATGTCATATATATGTATTTATATGTCATATATACGTATTTATATGTCATATATATGTATTTATATGCCATGTATATATTTACATGCCATATATATATGTATTTATATGTCATATATATATGTATTTATATGTGTGTGCACAGAGAAAGATATGGCAGCAGTATTTGAATGAAGGCAAAGTGGTTTGGGTGCACATCTAAGGAGATTTGCTGTTGCCTAAATGTGTTTTAATTATAAAGGAAAACTGTCAGTTGAGCAGTTTTGCAGGAAAAGTGTAAAAGTGGGTGTGTACTGGGGACAGGGGGATGCCAGCACAGCTCCTGGCACTGGGTGCTCTCTGCTGGACCCCTCAGAGTGGCTCTGACCCACCTTGGCCACCTCCTGCCCCATCCCAGCACCCTGCACATTCCCAGCTCGTTCCCACAGCCCTGCTGGAACCTTCCCCCACAGCATCCCCCTGGGCTCCTCAGCTGGAAAAGTCCTCTCTCCCAGCGCAGTGCAAGCAGCAGAATTCCCACCTGCTCTGCCCCCAGCCCTGTAATCCCTTTATGGTGTTTGTGCCGGGCTCCTCCTGCCGATCCTGCTCTTTGCCTTCCCTCTAATCTCCCCACCGAACTGTTTGGCAGGACAAAAGCCAGCCCGGGTTGGTCACACCGGACCTGGGGAGAGGGAATGCTCTCCCCGGGGCTCCAGGGCTCTGGGAGGTGCTTTGGGGGATTAACAGCCAGGGAGGAACTGCCTCAGTTCTGAGCAGCATCCTGAATGCTGGAGGATGATTTAGAGTAAAACCCGAACTCTTCATCCCAAAATCCCTGCCCAGGGATGATCCTGCTTGGGCAAGTGTGGGGAGGGATGTGGCAGCCAAGGCCCAGCTCCTGCCCTGCTGCAGCACCAGGGAAGGTGTAAGAAGTCACCCCATGAGGTAAATTAGTCCATGTTTAACCCCTTTGTGGTAAAACATATTGTGTTACTGCAGATTTTCAATCTGAAAAATTTCATAATGATTTATTACTGTCCTATCAAAGCAACAAATATCTTTGGTGTATTTTGGCAAGGCTGGAAAGTGCTTGGGCTGATAAAGCCTCGAAGTCAGAGAGATAAAAACTGGAAAAAGTATTTAGAGCTTGGCCAGGTCTCCAAATTGATCCAAGAAAATACACTGGGAAGGGATCAGCCCTGCTGCATCCTGTATCCCTGTGGGCACAGGGTGACATCCTAGGTGGCACCAGAGGTGATGGTTGGTCCGGGCTGGAGCAGCACAGCAGAATCAGCTTCTCTCCCTGCTGTCCTCCATGTGGAGAAACCCCTCTGCTGCAGCTCTGACAGGGCTTCACAAAGTCCTCTGGAGATTTATCTGTGACCTTTTACTTCTCCAAGGACACCCCTGCTCCTTTTCCTGCCCTCGGCTCCGCCGCCCGCCCGACCTTGGGCCAGTGACTGATTCCCTGAGCCTCGTGGTTGTTAATATTTGCTGTACCTGGCGTGGAGGGGAGCAGGCAGGAGCCCGCTGATTGCAGAGCCTGGGCTTGTTTGGGGGAAAATGTTATTCCAGAGCCTCGAGGACCCAGGGTGTGAATTGTGCTCCCTGTTGTTGTTGTTGCTATGGAAATGGCTGGAATTAGGCTTGGTGAGGTGAGGCTTGATCCCAGGAAAAACTGACTAAGCAGGTGCCCGACTTTATATGGCAGAAACACTTTTTCCTGCTTACTAAAATGCTTTTTGGTGTGAAATAATTGTGTATATTTGGCAAGCTGCCCCGGGGGCGGTGTTTGGGCAGGGATGGTACCATGGCACTTGGGGACCTGGTGTAGTGGTGGCCTTGGGGTAACAGCTGGGCTCAGTGACCTTTTCCACCCTTAGGAATTCTGTGATTCCACTCCTGTGCCCCTGCAGGCTGCTGTTGTCCCTGCTGTCCCCAAACACCACAAACCCACCGTGTTTGCTCTCCTGGGGCAGGTGGGCTCTGACCAGGTGAGGGATTATTGGTGTTTGTTCTGTCTTCCCCTCTTGGGTGTTTTGGTGCTCAGTGATTCCAGCTGCTCACAGAGGAGCTCTGCTTCCCAATCCAGGTTACTGGGTTAACTCAGCCTGGATTTTGGTTCATTTCTCCCTGGGTTTGAGCCCACTCAAGCTCCGGGGTATTTCTGCACAGGTGGGCACATCCAGGAGGGGAGCCAGAGCTTTCACTCGGAATAAAATGAGCCTCTCCCCCACCAGCTGAGTCAGGAAGGTGCAGGGTCTTGGCGGAACCCCCCTATCACAATAAACACACCGGTGCTGGTCCCGCTGTTTCTGAAGGATGCAGCTCCCCTCTCCTCGGGTGCGGTTTGCAATCCTTCCCAAGGGATGCGGATCCATCTCTGTGCTTTCTGCTCAGCATCAGCTTCTCCAGCCCTGAGGCCGGTCCCGCGGGCCCCAGCTCCCCAGGCGGGATGGAGATTGAGATGGAGATGGCAGCAGGGAGCCGAGGACCCGGCGGAGCCGCTGACGCTTCCCGGCACGGCGCCGGCTCGGTGTTGCAACGCCTCCGGGAGAGGGCTGCACACCCAGGGGTGCATTTCCTCCTGCCCTGGGACGATTTCCAAACAAGAATGAGGAAATGCTGAGCTTTGCAGCCACATTCGTGGATGTGTCCCTAAAATACCCCGCAGAGGGAGGTGGCTGCTTTCGAGCTGCACCCCAGCTTCAGTTGCAGGAGACCCTGAATGTCACCGGGGCAGCATCGAGGACACGGGGGAGACCTGTGTGGTTCTGCCACCGCTGCTCCAGGGACCTTGGGCACATGCCCGTGTGCCAACCTCCCTCCCAGGCGCTCTGCTCGGGGCAGCACCCACGACTTGTGGCGCGGGTGACGTCTGGGCCACCCGCAGCCCGCTGCCACTGATGTCACCGTCCGGTCACCGAAATTGCTAATTAAGTTTTGCTTCTCCCGCTGCCAATCTCATTTCCTGGTTCTTGTGCAATCCCAAGTGCTTTCAGGTTTCTTCCCGGTTCTTTATCTGCTTGCGGGACCAAAACATCTTCAGAAGAAAAACAGCTGATGTCTCGGGTCAGTGCCCGGGGAGGAGACGTCCTGTGGGGGGCACAATCAACCGTGAAGCAGTTTTTTTAGCAGTTTTTTTAGCTGCCCTGGTGTTCTGCAGAAAAACATTCCCGGGGGTGAGTCAGGCAGCCACAAACTGTTTTAAGAACCGGGGGAATTAACAAAAATCCAACTGCTTTAGAGCCCAGTCATGCCTTAAAGCCTTTTCTCATTTTGTAACATCGGAAAACTGCTTAAAACCCGCGGCTGGAGAGCCGAGGCGCGCTCACCCCGCCGGGTTTGCCTGGGCGGGAAGTTGTTTGGAATCTTGCCCTCCTCCCAGAAAAAAATCCGGGAGTGTTTGAGATAACCCCGGAGGCGCCGGCACGGGCTGTGCCCGTGCTGGTTGTGCTCTGGCACGTTTGGGGTCTGTCTGCTCCGACACGTGGGAGCCTCTCACGCAGGATCTATGGAAAACTGGGAAGGCAGTGAGGCGTTTAATTCACCTAATTGGATCTGCGTTCGGCTCAATAGCTGGAAATTGCTGCTATATTGAAATGATCGACTCCAATTCACACCTGTTGGCTGAGGATTTTTAGCTGACTGTAAATCACAGCAGAGCCTTGCTGAGCGTGGGTAGTTTGGGAGTTTAAATAGACTCTACTACGCGCTGGTGCTTAAAAATTGTGCTTTAACTCAGCGGTTTGTAGATGGGAAGGGCTGAGCTAGGAGATTGCGGTGTTTTCCCAGCAGCTCTCCCTGCAGCTCGCAGCCTTTCCTCCCTTGAAGGAAAGCCTTGGGGGCAAACCCAGCCCTGCAGCCACGGGGCGGCTGAAGCCGGGTGGGAAGGGGTCGTTCCTGGGGTGTCCAGGGCAGGATGGGGGGAGAGAGGTAGTGGTGGGGCTGCCAGGCATCTGGCTGCCCCTGTCCCTACGGATTGGGCTGCCCCTGTCCCGGGAATCTGGCTGCCACTGATGTCCCCAGGACCACCCAGGCACCCAGATCCATTCCATCACACATCCACCAGCCAGGTTTTGGGGTGCTGGGGGAGCACAACCCAGCAGCCTCCCCAGCTCCGCCCCGACAGCAACTCAGCAGCGCTGGGAGAAAAACACCTGCACGAGGGCAACCCTACACAAATAAGGGGCCAAAAGGGATGATACACTCAGAGAGAGAACTGGAGGTGGTAAATATAATTTTCAATGAGTAACACCTGTTTTTTTAAATAAACAAGAAGTTATTTAGCCAGTAACTCACTACCTTTTAAGCAAAGCGGTGCTTAAGCCGTGCGATAGCTGTCTTTCTAAAAGTAATATTTTAATAAGAAAAGTAAACAATACTAAACATCCTCAATGGGTGTCCCGGAGGTGGAGGCCGGGACCCGGCGCTGCCGCCCCGGGGCGGCCTGGAGGAGGCAGCCGGGGGGACCGCGGGCGCCTTTAAAATGCGGGCGGAGCGGCCGCAGGCAGCGCTGGGGCCGGTGAGCGCGGGGGTGGCAGGTTCGAATCCCCCTGGAGGAGGCAGCCGGGGGGGGGTTGGGGTGGCTTGTTTTGGGCTGGGAGGTTGGTTTGTAAAATACCCGTGGGGAGATGGGCAGCGGTGATGTGGCACTCACCTGTGCGCCCTCGCAGGGCCGTCGCCATGTCGGTGTCGCACAGCTCCAGGCTGAACAAGCTGGTGCGGGAGCAGTACATGCGGCTGCCCCAGGATGGCAGGGTTCAGGTCACCTACGTCTGGATCGACGGCAGCGGCGAGGGCGTGCGCTGCAAGAGCAGGACCCTCGATAAGGAGCCCAAGAGCATCGAAGGTAACGCGGCCGTTTGTCCCTCGGGTGATGGGTGGTGTGGTGGAGGGCCCTGAGCATCGCTGGGAAAAGTTCTGGGGTGCTTCGGGCGGTGGGAGCTGGGACGGGCTCTCGCAGGTTGTGTGGCACCAGTGATACGTGTTGTAGCTGTCTGGTGGGGTTGCCCCAAGCAGCAGGGTGAATATCCAACCTGCGTCCCTGCGGTTTGCTTAATCCGTTCATCTCTGCTATCAGTGCTGGGTGGGAAGGATGAGCTCCTCGCCCCTTTCCACAAGGCAAACAGGCATGGAAACGTGTCAGCATCTGGATGGGGTTTGTCAGAGGGAGGTGGAGTGGCTGGGACTGATCCTGGCCGTGCCTGATGGTGCTGGGGTGGGGTGAACACGCTGATGCTCAGGGAGCACTGATGAGCTCCGGGGATGTGCAAGAAAACTTTTGTGGCTGACATCCCATGGAACTCGGCACCCTTTGGGTGCTCCATCCTGGATCTGAGCCGCCAGCACTTGGCACAATCCGTATGTGGACCTTTTCCCAACCTCACTCCCACCTCCGTCCCCCTCCTGCCTCGCAGATGTCCCCGAGTGGAATTTCGATGGCTCCAGCACGGCACAGGCAGAGGGCTCCAACAGTGACATGTTCCTGGTGCCGGTCTGCATGTTCAGGGACCCTTTTTGTCTGGACCCCAACAAGCTGGTGCTCTGCGAAGTGCTGAAGTACAACAGGAAACCCGCAGGTGAGCACCCCGAGCTCCCGAGGCTCACCCCCTCATTATTTAGGGTGTCACCTCCCCCTGAGGCCGCCGGCCCTGGGGCGCAGCTGAGCGCCGAGCACTTGGCCCGAGGCTCCGAAATCCAAGCGCTGGTGGCGGTGGCTGTTTGCAGGAGCCTGTTTTAGTGGCACAGGGCGAGGAGAAGAGCAGTGAGACGTGGAGTTCGCTCACGGCACTCGCCAAAGGCGTCTCCCGGCTCGTGAGCCCGAGTTCGCCCAGCCTCGGGGAGAGCAGGAGCTGGAGCTGCGGGATTCTGATGTGCCGAGGCTGTGGTTGCTCTCCTCGCTGGTGGGAAGCTGCAGAAAAGGAAGGAGGAGATGCTGAGACGGCGTGTGCTCGCTCAGAGTGACCTTTTGCAAACTGCCCCAGAACGCGCGGCTCTCGGTCTTATCACCGAGTCTGCAGTCGCAGGAGTCTGCAGTCCGTCTTGTCCCTGTGATAAAGCCCCAGACACAGGAAAAGGAGCCTGTTTGCAGGGACGCGCTGAGGGGCTCCCGGAGGGGTTATTTGCCGGCAAACAACCGGATATTTGCCACTCAAGCAGGGCTGTGCCCCGCTGGGTGTGAGGGGGAGGGAGAGGGCATCTGCGGGTGATGCAGCTCTGCCGGGAGAGCAGCGGGCAGGGATGGTGAAAGACGGGGCTGATTCCTCCTCCAGCAGCGTCCAGACACGGGTGGGGGACGTGCCTTGGTTGAGATTCCTGCCCGGCAGCTCCTCCACTGCAGGAGTTTGTAAAGGGAGCCCTTGGGGCTCCTGGGGCAGAGAGGGCACAGCCCAGAGCCCTGATGGTGAGAGGAGTGCACCCTCCAGCTCTCCCCGTGGTGGGTTTCCATGGACCTTAAGGGCTGTGTGGGGAGGAAATTCTTACCCTTGCTCCCCATGTGCCACTGCTTCCCTCCAGCCCCACACTCCATTGTAGCTGCTCTGGGGTTTTATTGCAAGTTAGGGCAGAATGTGCAGCCTGGGGCCTGCCTATCCCTGTCACAGCAGTTTTTCAGCCTTTTTCACTGCTGTCTTGGTCCAAGCTCTCATTCCCCTTGCCTGGCTCGTTCATGTCTGGGCAGTTCTCTGCTCTCTGTGTTTTCCTGGCAAAGCCCCAGTTGCCTTGAGCACCTCAAATGGCCAAGGCAGGGCCAGCCAGTCTGGATGCTAACCAAAACCATGGAGCTGCAGAAAGATGAGGATAATTAAGATGAGGCTGGTAGAAGGAGGATGGGGGTGAAGGAGTGGTGGAAGCCCCTGTTCCCAGGTCTGCTGAATGCCTGTAGGATGGGGCTGGGGTAAGGCTCCTTGTCTCTCAGTGAGTAAGAGGAGGAGGATGGACCATCAGCAGTGGTTTGGGGAACAGGGTAATTAGACCCTCTTGACCTGTGGCCTGATGCTCTGGTGATGGAGTAACTGTGAGGAGGAATTTGGTGAGCAGGAAGGGGGATTCACTCATGATTTCCTTAAGGCTTCTGTGGGAAGCACTTGGCAGTGGTGGAGCCTCAGTCCTGGAGTGGGATGGAGCAGAGTGTGGTGGGTGCTGGCTCACAGCAGGGCTCTAACCCGGACCTCTCTGCCCCCAGAGACCAACCTGAGACACACGTGCAAGAAAGTCATGGACCTGGTGAAGGACAGCCACCCCTGGTTCGGGATGGAGCAGGAGTACACCCTGCTGGGCATCAACGGCCACCCCTACGGCTGGCCCGACAACGGCTTCCCCGGCCCGCAGGGTAAGAGCTCCCTCCCTGCCCCAGCCCAAAATCTCCCCTCAGCTCCCACCGTGCTGCCTGTGGGGCGCTGGGAGGTGGCAGCTGGCCCATCCCCAGCCTCGGTGCAGCTTTGCCGTCGGGGATGGCCCCAGGTAGGGGCTGTTTGCCGGGAGCACCTGGTGCCCCGTGGCTCACGTGAGCCGCGCCGCTCCCGCCGGACCCTGCTTGCACAAACAGCTCAGCTGCACGACTTGTTTGGCAAGGGCTGGAGAGCTGGGCTGGAAAAACCTCCTCCCCTTGGCTGTTGGGAAAAGGGCTTGGCATGGCGCGTTGTGCCCTCCTGCAGCAGCGAGCCAGCCCCTCAGCTGCCTCCTAGGAGAGAGCCAGAGGTTTCCCAACCTGATTTTTTTGTGGACCCGCTGCTTGCAACATCTCCCTTCCCCCCGGCGGGGAGAAGATCTTTGCCTTACCTGTTTGAATGAGGAAGATATCAAACCCCAGCGTTGGATTTTCTAGCTGTGAACAATGCCAGCTGTTGTCAGAACAATCTCGGACGCTTGATGTGCTCAGATGGTGAGGGAGGTGCCCCTGGGCAGGCCAAACTTTTCTTATCTCGAGGCCACCTCCCAGTTGATGTGTTACAAGTATTATTGAGCTGCCAAGATAAGGCTGAGGTTTCACAGATGAGCTGCTCACACTGCTAGTCCTGGAGCTGGGGTCGGTGGCTTGATGTCCTGTGGAGAGAAACATTTTAATTCCCATAAATTCTCTGCCCATGGCAGCAGGTACCTGGGAGTGTGGGATTATGTTACAATGCTGTTGTTGCTCCCTGAAGTTTTCCTTGGGTGGTGACTCCTTGTTCTTTCCAGGCCCCTATTACTGCGGGGTTGGAGCAGATAAGGTGTACGGGCGTGATATCGTGGAGTCCCACTACAAGGCTTGTCTCTATGCGGGGGTAAAGATCTGTGGCACCAATGCCGAGGTGATGCCCTCCCAGGTACGTGTGGATGGCCCCAGGCAGCCCATTCCCAGTGATGGATACGAGTTATGGTGGGGCTGGAATAACCCAGCAACTCCCAGCTCCTCTGGAACTCCGAATCCAGTGACTCCTCACATCAGTTTTGCTTAGTTGGGAACAGTTGCACTGCTGGAATGGAAATGTGTGTTTGATTTTCTCCTAACTCACTCTGAGCTCCTTGCACAGCTCAGCCTGAGCTCTGGCTGCCGGAGCAGAGCTGGGAGCTCCGCTGTGGGAGCAGGGATGTGGGGGACAGCAGGAGCTGGGACAGGCTGCAGGAACACCATGTGGAGTGATGGGGTCTGAGCCCTGTTCTGGAGCTGGGAACTGGGAAGCTCGGGTGGGACACGACCTTGGGGAGCAGTTGGGAGGATTTGGGTTTATCTAGGCATGAGCAGCAGGGAGCCCCTGATTGCATTAGGCAGGTGACCAGACTGACTGACTGCGGGGCCTGCAGTCCCTGACTCTCTTGCTGCTGATGTGGTGATAAGCAGGGGCTTATCAGCAGTGGAGCTGAGGCAGGACTTTTACCCACCCCGCTGTTTGCCCCAAATTCTTAAGGGTCCTTCTTGGCTGCCTTCCGCATCCCGGGCTCAGGCTCTTCCATGCCAGCAGCCACAAAGACGTCACCCTGTGCTTAGTAACCGTGGGTGGTGCAAGCCTGGCTCCAGCCAGGCAGGGAGCAGCCCTGCGAAGGACTAACAGGCTCCTCGTTAATCCCCTGCTCTGTTTGCAGTGTGGGCTGGGGGTCCTGCTCGCAGCAGCTCCAGCATCAGTCAGACATGGTGTTTATTTACCTGTTTTGATTTAAAACCCCTCTGTTTTTGCTTTACATAGCAATGAGCAGTTTCTTCCCATTTTTTTGTATGCCAAAGTTGTCCTGTTGCTTGCCTCAATGCTCCCCGTCCTTGTTGCTGATTCCCAAGGGTGACATTCAGCCACAGCCCAGCCTGGGAGTGGCACGGATGTGGTGGCTGGGGAGGCGCCCACCTGCCCATCCTTACCTGTGCCTCTGCTTGCCCTTCCAGTGGGAATTCCAGGTGGGCCCGTGTGAAGGCATTGAGATGGGGGATCACCTCTGGATGGCTCGGTTCATCCTGCACCGTGTCTGCGAGGACTTTGGGGTTGTGGCCACTCTGGACCCCAAACCGATGACCGGCAACTGGAACGGCGCTGGGTGTCACACGAACTACAGCACCGAGGAGATGCGCAGAGAGGGGGGCCTCAAGTGAGTCCTGAGGGGTCTCAAGGGGAGTCTCAGGACTCAAGTCAGTCCTTGGGGGCTCCCTGGGATGTACCTGGGAGGTTGGGGGTGTCCTGGGCAATATGGAAGTATCTCCCCACCTGTGTGGCTGCACCAGGCAGGGCTGGGGTTGACCCAGCTCATTATTTTAAGAGCAGCTGATTATATGGGGGATCCCCTGAGCTGTCCTTGTCCCTGCACAGGAGGAGGGGGTGACACCCCCCCAATGGACCTACTGAACCCCTCTCCTCTCCCACAGACACATCGAAGCTGCCATTGAGAAGCTGAGCAAGCGGCACGATTACCACATCTGCGTGTACGACCCGCGGGGCGGCAGGGACAACTCCCGGCGCCTCACCGGCCACCACGAGACGTCCAACATCTTCGAGTTCTCCGCCGGCGTGGCCAACCGAGGCGCCAGCATCCGCATCCCGCGCCAGGTCGGCCAGGATGGCTACGGCTACTTCGAGGACCGGCGGCCGGCGGCCAACTGCGACCCCTACGCAGTCACCGAGGCCATCATGAGGACGACGGTGCTCAACGAGACCGGGGTGGAGACCAAGGACTACGCTGACCACTGAGGCACCAGGGTGGGTGGAGGTTCTCGTGCCTACAGTAGCTTCTCACATGGGATTTGTGCCTGTGCGGTGTCTTCAGCTGCAAGCTCAGACTCTTTAGGAACCTCGCTTCTGGTCTTGTGAAACTTCGCCTTAGAAATATGTATTTTATAGCAAGAGGGAGGGGCCCAACCTATTTTCTCAACCACTTTGTTTTTTCTGGTTCCTGGTTTTAGGTCATGAGGTTTTTTTTTTTAAAAAAAAACTTGGATTGAATTTTTTTTCCCCAATGGACTTTACACTGTCATGTACATAGATTCCAACGTGGATGCTGCAGCTGCTGCTGTTTGCACCTGTGGAGGGTGGGTGGTTTTTTTCCATATC
Organism: Ploceus nigricollis; assembly: GCA_013399945.1. NCBI lineage: Eukaryota > Metazoa > Chordata > Aves > Passeriformes > Ploceidae > Ploceus > Ploceus nigricollis. Next base: position 174,950 of record VXBC01007164.1, read on the forward strand.
TCTGTTGCAAGGAAATGATAATAAATAATTCTCCTGGCTGCGTGGCAGCTGGGTTATGCTGTGTTGAGTGCATTTTCCTGTAACTCCTAGAGCTCCATGGAGTTTTTAATTTGGGTGGTGCTGGTGGGTTGCAGCTACTGAGCAGCCTGGGCAGGAGCTGGAGGAGCGGAGATAGTGGAGGATCCTTGAGACAGGTGCCTGGAGCTGCTTTGCCTCATTTTCTGGACCAAAGGCCATCTCCTTCCATCGTGATCCCAAAGGCAAACAGAGCAGTGCAGGCTGAGCAAACAGCGGCCGGAGCAGCAGCTGGCAGGCGTTTACACAGGGTGTGTGCTGCTGAGTCAGCACAGCCAGCCCGGCCCCAGGCACAGCCAGCCCAGCCCTCCCCTCTGGGGACACCTTTGGGTGCACCAGGGGACCCTGGAGACTTCTCCCCTGCTGCCTTGGTGAGCCACAGGGTCAAGGTGCAGCTCCTTGGGTTGGAGTTTCTTCACAAGGTGGAGGTCATAGAGTTATTTATAGAATCACAGAAGGGTTTGGTTTGGAAGGGACCTAAAAGCCCATCCAGCTCCACTCCCTGTCCCTGGCAGGGACACTTTCCACTATCCCAGGCTGCTCCAAGCCCTGTCCAGCCTTGTCTTGGACACTTCCAGGGATCCAGGGGCAGCCACAGCTGCTCTGGGCACCCTGTGCCAGGGCCTGCCCACCCTCACAGGGAAGGATTTCTTCCTAGTATCTAATCTAAACCTACTCTCCTTCAGTTTGAAGCCATTCACCCACACCCTATCAAATTCATGTAGTAAAATCCTGAGGAAGGGCATTTCAATGTAGATGGGATGTTAACACCATTTCCAGTCCTAGACCCTTGGGTCCCTCTGCAATGCAGCTGTGGGGTGCTGGATACAAGCACAGGGGACATCCCTGTAATCCCAGGGACATCTCAGACAGGTCGGACCTCTGGGACTGACGGACAGGATGTGCTGCAACTGCAGTCACCAGCAGGGAGTCACTGCAGGTGAGAAGAAGCAGCAGTGTGGACAGAGGGCATCCAGTGCAGTCATGTGGATTTTGAAGCTGGATTTATGTTTATCCTTGAATCTGACACAGGTGACAAGCTGGGCTGCAGGGAGGCCTCTGAGTCCCTCCTGCAGGGCACAGTGCTGCCAGTGGCACAGGGAGTAAGGGCCATGGGAGGTGGGAGATGCTCAAGTCCCAGACCACAAAGCAGCCAGGAGCCCTCAGTGCCTCTGAGCTGTTCAAGAATAAATGTAACCCAGTCCCCACCCTAAAATGGAAGGATTTTCCTTCCAGAAGTTGCTGTTTGGGATGTTTAGCGTTTTTCATCAAAACCACAAGCCTGTCTTGTTTTCCTCTCATTTCTATGGTATCTCTAATGGGTAATTTGAGCACTGGGACAATGACTGATGGATGCAGCTGGAAAATCAATAAAGAGCTAAATCTGGAGTGGAGAAACTCCTGTTTGCTTCCCTGGCTGTACCAGTGGCTGAAGTACTTCAGCTTTCATCACACTGTGCTGTACAGACACTGTCAAATTTGGGAATCATGTCAGTTCACATTCCCAGCATGGGAACATCTGTGGCTGGACACAGCACCGTGGGACAGCCAAACAGTTGTGTCTCTGGCTCTCACCCTGTGCTTCCCCTGCAGCCAAGCACCATCCTCTCCAGGGTGGGCTAGTGAGGCTCCAGGGGCTATCCAGGAGCTCTCCCAAAGCCACTTCTGGGGCTTTTCTCTGGGCTGGGTTCAGTCCTGTCCCCACATGCCAGGAGCCACTGTGTGCTTGGAGGCGTTCATGCTATCCTCTGCCAAAACACAGATCTTCTCACTGGTGCTTTTTTGAGGTCAAACTGGGCCAGAAAACACATGTCAGGGTTTTGGTTTTTTCCTAAAGCAGAAGGGAGTCCCACGCACAGGGCCTGTAGCACAGGGGAAACAAGGACAACGGCACATTCCCACAAGAGGTTTTTCAACAGTTTTGCTGTGTTTGCCACTGTTGGATGTGGATTTTTGGGTTCAGTGAGGTGCTGGGGATGGAGCCAGCTATGGGGCTGAGACTTGGGGTCATGGCAGGGGTTACAGTGTCCCCATCCCCATCCAGGGGTTGGACAATGCTGGGAGGAGATGCAGCCAGCATCACCTGGTGCTCTGTGCTGGACTGTGATGGGTGGGAGCAGTGCTGGGATCCCAGCTGGGATCCAGCCTGGAATGGGGCTGCTGAGGCTGGGTCACTGTTATCCAGGGCTCTCCTGAAGGACTGTCCTGGGTGGCTGGGTCACTGTTATCCAGGGCTCTCCTGAAGGAGCATCCCGAGGTGGCTGGGTCGGTGTCACCCGGATCATTCCCCAGGAGCGTCCCGGCTGTCACCGCCCGGGCCGGGGGTGACAGGGACATTTGGGGGGCTGGTGCCCTCTGCAGACGCGGACAGGGATCGCAGGGAGCAGCGCCCGTTTTGTGCTGGGAAAATCCGCCTGGGTCATCGGGTCCCTCCGTCCCCCAGCATTGCCAAGGCCACCACGAACCCATGTCCCAGGTCCCCATGTCCCCACATCCACACGGCTTTTAAACCCTCCAGGGACGGTGACTCCACCGCTGTCCTGGGCAGGGCTGGACAATCCTTTTGGTGAGGAAGTCTTCCTTAATATCCAAGCTAAACCTCCCCTGGCGCGGCTTGAGGCTGTTTCCTGTCATCCCTGTTATCTGGGAGAAGAGCCCGACCCCTGCGCGGCTCCACCCTCCTTTCAGGTGGCTGCAGAAGGCGCTGTATAAACATGGATCCCTGCCTCACATATTTTACTCTAATAAAGATATTTGATAGCCAGAAATCCAGCAGCTGCCATAATGCCAAGAGAAGTGACTATGACTAAATGACAATCTGATCCCAGATTTGATTTGGCTTTCTTACACCCTTACAGAATTACAATGAAATACGAGGAGGTGAAGGAAAATAAATCTGCTTAACGCACTCCAAATAATTTCTTGCTGCTGAAAAGCAAAATTCAAGTTAGTTAGATGGGAGGAGATTGCAACAGAACCTTTGCCTGCATCAACCAGAACTGTCAGCAATACTTTTAGGGAGAAAAGCACCACAGCAAGCCAAAACATCAAGCTCCTTTGGTTTAGGCTCTGACCATGCCCACCTGCCCCCAGGACCACCCTCACTCATGAGGCAAATACAAATCTTCTATTTCCACATAGATAGTGGCAAAGAAAAACCCCTGTGGGGCTGTATCCATTCCCCATGCCAGCCCTGGGCTGCAGGAACCGAGCTGGGTGCTGCTGAGGGACACGTCACCTCTCAGGAAGGGCTGTCCCCAGGGCTGTGACCCAGCAGATGGATAAGAGACTCCGAGATGTGGCTCCAGTGGGTGACCAAGCTGGGACACATCCCCATATCCTCATCCAGACATCCCTGGGGTCCCTTCCTTCACCAAGCACCCCAGGAAGGTGCTGCAGAGAGGCTGCCCAGGGTGGGTGAGCACCGTGGCCACCCCATGACAGGGAGCAGCAGTGCAGAGGTTTGCACGTTTCTCCCTTTTCAACTCTCTTTTTACCACTATAAATTCCATTACTTTGAATTTAGTGAAAGCCTTCAGGATTTATTTTTTTTCCAAGCCAGTTATAAAAAGGACATTGGAATTACAGTTCCAGTGCTAACAATAGCATTACTCAAAGCTGCTGCCGAGAAGTAGGGAGCTCTGGATAGAATAAAGACCTAAACTAAAATGTCAATAATAACTCCTTTTTTTCTCTCCCTGTCTTCCAGCCCACACAATCTGCTTGGGTCCCTCTATCTTAATGAGCATTAAAATGGTTTCAAATTAGATCTACAGAAAATTGAATTTTTTTTCCCCTCAGAAGCTTAGTCTGGCCTTTAAAGGCCACTGATGATATTTTGGTTTTGTGTAAGAGCATCTTTGATCTCCAAGGCTCTCAGCTCACAGAGAGACACAGCTCATTACCAGCAATTTGTTGCTGCTGAAATGTGAGTGGAGGGGGACAAACACCACGCAGAGAGAGCCAGGGAGAGCTTTGGCTGGGGGTCTTTGGCCCCACACCCCACTAGCCCCATGTGTCTCTCCTGGCCCAAGCCTGGCCCCCAGGCTGGCAGGTGGGTGGTCACCAGGCTGGTGCTGGGTTTGCAGCCAGCTGCTCTCAGCTTGGTTTTATCCCCAAAAAAGTGGGATTAAAGAGCCCCTGAGCCCAACCTGAGCTCCAGGTGGGCTGTCTGAGGAGTCCTTGGGGACACTCCAGGTGACAGCTGAGATGCAGCAGTGACCTGGCAAGGCACACTGGATTTTCTTGTATTGCTTGTGCTGAATCCCTCTCCACATCCTCAGTCCCAGGGGCTCTGGGGAAGGGGTCAGGCTGCCTGAGACCTGCTGCTTCCTCACTGCTGGGAAGATGCAGCAATCAGACCTTCCAGGAAAGCCCGTTACCATGGCAGGGCCTGGCTGCTGCTGCTGCTGCTGCTGCTGCAAAAAGAATAAATCTAGATGGTGCAAAGCTGAGCAATCCTGAGCACTGCAGTGCCCTGGGGCAGCACTCGCTGTCTGGGAGGTGTTTGTCTGGCACAAATGGCCTCAGGGTGAGCAGCCTGGGTTAAGTTGGGGCTTGTACCTGGGTGTAAGAGGAGCCACCAGGCCTGTTCTCCTGCTCCTGGGAGAGAAGGCAGCAGAGGCTGTGACAGTGCACAGCAGACCAGCTCTGTCCCTGCTTGTCTCAGTCACACTGGGATGGGCAGAGTCCCCGTGAGGTCACAGCAGCACTTGGTCATTGGCTTGAGAAAGTTCTGCAGCTGCCCCAGGTGTTCCTAGAGCAGCCTCATCAAAGGAGTCCTTAATGACCTGCAGCAGCTCCCTCTACTCACCCCAGCATCCTCCTGAGCCCTCAGTCCTGCTGCTGGGGGAACAGGGCCAGGAAAGCCAGCACAAGCACCACCAGCTGCAGGCTGAGAGCTGCATGGGGTGTCAGGCCACCAACAGGTGTTAATGGCTGTGAGCAGCCTCACCTGGATCCCAGCCCGTGGGCCCTGAGATGTTCATTTGTGCTCTGCCAGAACCATCACTCCCTGCTCCAGCTGAACTGGGGTGTGTGGGTCTCCTGTGTTGGTCACCCAGACCTTCACCCATGGGGACTGCAGAGCTGCCAGGAGATGCCCAGGCTGTGCCTCCCCCTGGCTCCCTCACCAAACCTCATCCTGACCTGCAGGTTAATTCTTCTGGCTTCATTTCAGACCTGCCTTGCTGTAGGGAGCTTTCCTGATGATCTGGACTCCTGGATGAACAATCCTGTCCTCCTGGATGGGTTCCTTGGGAATAGAGGGACAGGCCTTTGCTGGTGAGACTCTGCCCTGTAGCTGAGGGGTCTCTTCTGGTTTCCTGGACCTCTGGGAGCCCCTGGCCCTTGCTGTGCCCTGATGGGTGGGAGAAGGGGCTGTACAAAGGAAAAAATCAAGTGTTGGGTGTGGGGAATGAAATTTCTTCCTCAATCCTTGTTCCTGCAGCTGCTGAGGAGCAATGCCAGTGATGGGATGTGCAGAGGATGATGAGCTGCAATTGCCATAATGCCTTTATCTTTTGATTTAAAGTTCTTTGCAGCTTCTGCAGGTCCTTGGGCTGCAGCAAGGGAGGCCAGCAGTGAAATTGTATCAGCAGAGCTGCCCAAGAGGAGGAGGGAGAGGCTGGGCTGTAGCTGCAGCCAGGCAGGTGTCTAGTGGAGAGATGATCCAAACCCAAACGAAGCTTTCTCCTGGTATTTGTAGATGAAGCTATTTCTCCTGGTGCTTCTCTAGCCTGGTACCTGTAATAACACAAATTGAATGCATTTGTTGGCCTTGACTCCCATCAGGGCAGGTATTTTCAGTGGCTGAAATGTCAATGCAAGGCAGGTTCTAGAAGGACTCTGTAAAAATAACTGTAATAGGGCTGGGATTGTGATGTTTGCCCATGGCAGGAGTGTGCAAAGGTGGTGGGTGCTGTTGGGAAACAGCTGCTAGTAAAATAACTGGTTTAATTCTAAGCTATCTTCAGCTCCCAGCATAAAGGGAGGGTGGGGAAATAGAAACTGTGATATTATAGTTCAGGGAAAGTAAATTTTGAGAGAATTGGCAGCAGCTGATCTATAAGGAAACTCCAGCCCTGAGGGATAAGATCAGTTGGGGGAGATGTAGCTGGGGTGATTGTCTTGTCCTGGAGTGAGCTCCATGGAGATGGACTCATGCTGTGCCTGGGATGTTTTCACCACACCCACGTGTTCTCAGGGAGCTGAAGCATGCTGTTAACAGTTATCCTGGCTGTATTAATTCAGGCATAACAAGTTCTTTCCCCTCCTTGTCCTCAGACCAACATCCCAAGGTTTACTAACGAGCCTTTCAGTGCTCAGCGTGTTTTCTCACTGCCAAAAATTTGGGGAAGGGAGAGGCTGTTTGGGTCTTGTACATCCCTCACTGCTGCTCTGTCCTCCTTTGCTTTCTGACTCATGCTGTTGAAACAAGCTGACCTGCTCCTGGCTTTCAGTTTAATGGATGAACCTCTTGGATGTCTGTATGTGGTCTCCCACAGGAAGGCTCTGCCCTCCTGACTGCACCCACTGGGTGTTTCTCTGCCTCCTTCTGCCAGGCTGCACCCTCGTACCTGCCCTGGGTGCTGGAGGTTCTCACTGTCACCCCTCATGTGCTCCTTTTGTATCAGGACAGGTCCCTGGGGCAGCCCAGTGACTTCAGCTCCCACTTTCCAGTGGGAAAACTGGGTGGTGGTACCTTGGCTGGTTTCCCCAGAGAGGCAGATTTGGAGGAGTGGACAGGGACGTGTAGAAGCTCATCTTGCTCTGCTCCCACCAGTGTGGGAGGAGTGGAGGCTGGCAGAGTACTGAGGATGTTCTGGTGGCGCTTTCCATCACTGTCCCCATGGTGACAGTGCTGGCTGCCTCCCCAGGTCCAGCCCTGGGCCACACCAAAATCACCTGTATTTCAGTTGTCACCACCCTGCAGCCCCAATGGACCTGTGAAGGTGGGATCAGCAGTTTTCCTCCATGCAGAGAGCTGGGGCTTGCTGGCAGGAGCAGTGTCCCAGGGGCTGCTGATAGAACCTGTCACGAGCTGCTCCATCCTCTGGGGACAAGTGGGTTTGATTTTTGGCAGTTGGCTCAGGGACACAAAGGAAGTGGCTGCATAGGTATCACTGCTGCCTGGTCACTGGGTGAGAGCACATTGCAGACCTCCCCTCAGCTGCTTTACCTGCCACCAGCTCAGCTGGCAGTGGCACGGGCTGGGGGTTGTGCCACGGGCAGGGACCCACCTCAGGTAAGCAGCACTGTGCCAGGGTGTGGATGGGGAAGGCATCGCTCCTGTCCTGGCAGTGGAGGACGTTTTAGTGCTGCCTCCTGCTCTGGCCAGGGCAGGTGTGTCAGGTGTGACTCACCTGCCGCGTGACGGCTCCGGCTGGCCTGGAGCGGTGACCTTTGAGTCTGGCTATTAGCTCATGGAAACCCAAATAATGACTTGGGAAACGGAAATATCTGGCGAGGGACAATCCCCGGGCAGCCCCGATGGGCAGGGATAGGAGCAGCAGGGTGTGTGGGGGGGAAACACCTCTGCTCTCCCAGCTTTTTCCCCCAGCATCCGTCTCTGATGCAGCCAGCCAGCAAACTCCTTTGGAAAGCATTACTTCACAAAGAGAAATGTGCGTGGCTGACGGTGCCCTCGGGCAGAGCCACAGCGCTGCTTCAGCAGCTGCTTGGGCTGAGGCATTAACTCCTTCCCCTGCGTGCCTGGCTCGGGGTGGTTTTCTGGTCCTTGTGTCAGCACTGCTGTGGTGCCATCCTGTCCCCTACCCAGGCCCTGGCTGATGGGGAGGGCTCTGCATGCAGCCAAACACCACGAAGGGGTGGTTTTGTTTGGAAGGGGACTCTTGGCTGTGTCACCAGGTGTTGGCTGGGCTGTTCACTCCACTGGAGCCACTCGCATCAGCAGGTAGAGGGGGATCAGTGTCACCCTGAGCCTTGCTCCTCTGGGTGCATCTGCTCCTGCACCAAGCCACGGTTTGGCTCAGACATCCTGCTCCAGGATGTGCCAAGAGGGCTGCTCTCTGCATGCCTGCAGCAGCAGCTGCTGGGACATGTTTCTCTGTGCTGGGGATTGCTGTATTTTGCTCTGGACACATGGAGTAACTGGTGAGGAGCAGGAAAATGAAGTGTTTTTCTCAGCAGTGGGGTGAGGAGCTGAGAGAGGGAGTGGGGCTATGAGCTGTCACAGGCAACCAGGTGTGGGAGAGGAGGAGGCGTGTTTGTGGGCACCCTGCACCCCAGGGGTCTCCAGCTGTGTCACTGATGTGACCCTTGGTGCATCATCTCCTGTCCCCAGACACCTCCTCCTGAGTTGTGTGGAGAATTGAGGGATTTCTTGATGACTTTTGTCCCTGGCATGTAGGTCAGGGGCCATGCCACAGCTTTTGATCAGCTAGAATTGGGACATCTGGGCTGCTCAAATGAATTAATCCTAGCAGGGGGCTGCTGAGCCACACAGAGATCCAATCCTCTGGCTGGCAGTGGTGGTGGTCTCATGCCACCATTGTTGTCACTGGCTCTCTGTCACAGGCTGTCTCCCCTACAGCCAACAAAGTGGGAGTGTTCCTCAGCCATTTCTGGGAAGAATTCAGTGGATTTAGGTGAAAGTCCTGCAAGAGGTGTGATTGTAGACTTTGCCTGGGAGTGGCAATTGAGATGTCCCTTCCCTGATTATGAGTCTGTGGTGGAGAAGTGACCTCCCCACTGGGAGGGATGGGATCAAACATCAGGAGTGTGCGAAGAGAGCTGTTGGCTGGGGCTGTAGTGGATCACTGTCCTGGGCAGCCGTGCTGAGATATTGTTACAGGAGGAAAGGGAAGTAGAAAAACTGGGCAGTGAAGGGGAGGGAAGGCACAAGAGCCAGGTCAAATACAGGATCCAAATGACTTGTACCTCAGATGGGGTCAGTGATCTCGTGCTGCTGGACCCTCTGCCTGCCCAGGACATCTCTTGGGATGGCAGAAAACGAGGGATGGGACTGCCCTGCTCCCACAGCACAGTGTTTCCCTGGAGGAAACCTCATGATCCTTTGACCTCAGCCTGCTCCTACATGTGGAAATGCAACTGCTGCTTTTCTTGGCCCTCATAAACATGATGTCATTCTTGGTGTGGTCCTGTGCAGGGCTGGGAGTTGGACTTTGATAGTCCTTGTGGGTCCCTTCCAATTCAGGATATTCCATGAGTCTATGAAATGTCATTTTGCAGTGAGGGAGAAATGCAAAATCCTGAGTGGTGCTGGAGTATGAGAGTTCAGCCTGTGGTTTCAGTTTTTTCTCAGGCAAGGTCCCACTGGGATCACTGAGGTTGAGTGAATCCTCATATTCCCACACCCTGTAAGTTGTGCAAACAAACTGCCACCCCTGCAGATGCTGAACCCCAAAGGGAAGGGAGGACAAGCATCCCATCATCCAATCCTTCTCCCCAGGCCCACACTGAGCAACGGGAACTCTTCCAGCAAAGGAGAGCAGAAATCCAGGCAGTGCAATTAGACTTATAATAATAGTAATTAATGCCTTGTCTCTCTCTAAGGATTTGTTAGTGAGGCTTGCCAGGTGCTGGCTGAGCATTAACTGATCACAGCCACAGCACCCACGTGAAGGGGATGGGTGCCAGCTGGGCCATGGGACCTTAGTGCTTTGGCTGGGGACTTGCTCTCCTTGCTTGCATCTTTCTCCATGGTTTGGAGGGGAAGATTAGGAGGAACTGCTTTAAGAATCCCAGAGATGAAGGTTAATGGACGGGAGAGAAGACCAGGTCAGGAGCACCCTGTGTGTTAGCCAGGAGTGCTCATCTGGCCCCAGTGATGTGAGCTGAAGGGCCTGTGTGTGTGTGCAGGGGCATAAATGAGCTCTAATGCATTGACTCCTGTCTGTGCACATGTCTGTATGTGGGAGGCTGCTCCTGCACACACGTTTCAGTTGACACAAATGCCAGTCTGTGGGCTTGCACAGACACAAGCCAGCAAATAACATGGGGGCTGGAGAAAATGCTTTATAGGGAGGGAGAGGCTTGAAGAGCTCAAACTGCTCCGTTTACCACAGACATTGAGAGGTGTCTTTATTCCGGTGTGTAAACACTGTCACAAGGAGAGAGGATGTGGCACCAAAGGACTCTTTAACATCAGAGAGCAGCAGAACAAGAAGCAAGGGCTGAAGCTGCCAAAGTTGACCTGAAGAGCAGGTGTATATTCTGGCACAAAGGGGATAAGCAGTGGAAACAAACTGCTGGGGGGGGGCATGGCAGGGTTTCTCTCGCCTGGTGAAGGGCAGTCCCTCTGGTGGTGCCTCAGCCAAGTTACTCCATCATCAGGCACTCAGTGTGAGGGTGAGCCAATGTTATTTGTTATGCTGTTAAAGCCACTCACATTTCAGCCTCTTTCTTACTCTTTGAGTGAGGCCTGGGGCACAGTCTCAGGGTACAGGTTGGTGAGGCATCTGTGGGATGGAGCCCAGAGCAGCTGCCTGGCCTCCCTGCAAAGCCCCTGAGCAGTGGTGCCTCCTGGCTCTGCGCTGAGCGTGATTTCTGATTGCTTCCTGCTCTCCTCATCCTCCCAGGGGTTGGGCTGCGGTGGGCTGGTGGCCCTTGTGTCTGGGAGGCTCGGTGACACCAATAGGCTGGTGGAGTTCCAGCAGCAGTGGGGAGCTGCTGCAGAGTCCCAGGACATTGTGCTGGAGTTGCCCAGAGCAGCTGTGGCTGCCCCATCCCTGGCAGTGTCCGAGGCCAGGTTGAACGAGGCTTGGAGCAGCCTGGTCTGGAGGAAGGTGTCCCTGCCCGTGGCAGGGGGAGGAATGAGATGGTCTTTAAGGTCCCTCCCAACCCAAACCAGTCTATAATTCTATCACATGTTGATCCCAGAGATTTGTACACCACTGGTGGGACATCCAACTCCACCCTCGGGGAAGCTGCCTGGGAGTTGCCTTGCAGATGAACCCACAGAAGGGGGACAGAGGACTTTGGCTGTGGCCTCCTGCGAGGAGAGAGACGGCGTGCAGGGAGGTGTGGCTGAACGGTACCACCTCTGACTGAACTGCTGGAAGGTGTCAGCCTGAAACAAATGAGTAATTGTTGTTGCTGTTGGTATCAGATGACGTAGTTTACCCGTCAGCAAATCAGCTGAGAAGCGGTGAGGCACTGAGTGAAGCAGGGAAATTATTTAGAAAGGTAATAAACCTAAGTGTAATATAAATATATTAGGGTAATGGATTTTATGAACACAGGAATACAGAATGGCTGTCAGTGTTGTAGGTAGCACAGGGAGCCCTCCGCGGCAGTTCACATCTGTGTATTTTAGTTCAAGGGAAACTTCAGAAACCTAAAGGTCAACTTCCACAAAGCTCTGCTGCTTTACTTCCCCGTCCATCACAGCCGCTCCGGTGCCTGCCCTTACGGGGTGTGGTGGGCTCACACAAGTCACGCCCTCGCCAAACCCAGCAGGAGTGGGGGGAGAGGTTGGAAATACAAAAGCAAGAGAATTTGAGGACGGAGAGATAGGCTCATCTTGTAACAAGAGAGCAGGAGAGGTTCTGGGTGTTCCCCCGGTGCCGGGCAGCAGCTGCCAGGCTCGCCCCTCTCCGCTGCAGCCACGAACCGCGGAGCGTCGGGCGGGTGGAAACGACCTGGAAACACAAACGGCCCCGGGGTACCGTGCTGCTGCCTCACCCGGCCGCGCTCCCGTCGTTAACGCGGATCAGTCACGGCCCAGCTATGCCCAGGCATTTCCGCGCTGCCTCTCCCTGCGCAGCCCCAGTGCAGGGGAAACTGAGGCACGGTCAGGTGGGGCTGTGCCTCCTCCGTGTCAGCATGCACAGCTGGAAACTCCTGGAAAGACAAGAGGAGAACAAATTCAAGTGACAAGCAATGTCTGTGACTTAATGATGGAGGCTTGTGTGTCTCACACTTGCAGCCCCAGCTGAGCCCTCCGTGGGCACATTTTTCCCACATGTGACACCACTCACAGCTGCTCTCACAGAACCTGTGCTTGAAACTTGTCTGTGCTGCTGGCAAAGCACAGCTCAGGTGCTGCAGGGGGGGGTTTATTGATAATTTTTTCCTTTTAATAACTACTATGTTCTTTGTCAGAAAATTTCATGTTCCTTGAAGTTAGGGGAATGTGGTGACATCTGAAAGGAAAATTTTATTCTAGAGCTTGTCTTGACATTTGTTTTTCTTCTCTCTTTTTAAATTTCCCTTTTAATAAGGGGAAAAGGAGGAAGGGAGAGCACACAGAATGCAGAGGAAGTGAGATTTACCACCACAACAACAAAACTCTTCAAAACATTTCTTTATAAAGCAAAACAATAGTCAGAAATATCAGAAAGCAAACCGTGGCAGTTTACCAAACATCCTTAGCTTACTTTTTTTTTTAAACTGCTCTGAGTTTTTACTCCAATGACTCCTCACACAAGCAGATAAGAGGAATGACTCTGAGGTGAGCAGGGAGGCAGGAATGTAAATACATGTTTTGACTGCAATGAGTAAAATCCTCCTGAATCCGACATCACTGGGGGAATGATGGGTGCCCTGGCACTGCAGGCATTGAATACATTGAATTATAGAATCACAGACTGGTTTGGGAACTGAAAGATCATCTCATTGCACCCCCTGCCATGGGCAGGGACACCTTCCACTATATCCTAGGATGCTCCAAGCCCTGTCCAGCTTGGCCTTGGACACTTCCAGGGATGCAGGAGCAGCTACAGCTTCTGTGGGGAACCTGTGCCAGGACCTCACCTCCCTCTAAATAAAGATTTTTCTTCCTAACATCCAATCTTACCCTGCTCTCTGTCACTTTAATACCACTGCCCCTTGTTTTGGCACTATCTACCAATATACAAAGTCCCTCTCTTTCCATTTTTAAAGCCTTTTTAAGGTACTAGAAGGCTGTAATGGGGTCTCCCTGAAGCCTTTTCCATGTTTCAATGATATCCACCCAGCTACATTTTACAGACTGTTCTACCCAGTGTAGCTGTGATCCAGGGGATGGATCAGTGCTGTGGCATCGCTGCTGGCCAAGACATGATGAGGGACCCTGTGTATCTCAGCACAAATCCTTGCAGTACTGTAGCTGTGCCTGGGTGCTTTTGTTCAGCTCCTGGTGCAGGAATCCTTTTTACTCACGTTGTGACCTTGGGCGAGCAACTTTGCTGTGCTTAAAATTAACTTCTCTGCAAACAAGGCGCATAAATCTCCATGTCAGGAGAAGCTGCGGCATGGCACAAGGGCCTCGGGTTTGGTGAAGGGTTTTTCCACTCTGAGTTGTCACATGTGTGGTGTTCCTCTGAGGCAAGGGTGCCAGTGCTGCCCCAGAGATGGGGTGGCCCTGACTGTGCCTCAAATCATGAGCCTTTGGCCACTTTCCATGGGGGAAAAGGGTTCAGTAAAATCTGCTGTAGCTCAGGGTGTTTTCACCCCACCCCACCCGCCCCCCTTCTCCTAATTTGTTTGGTTTTGCTGGCAGAGCTAAATAGGGGCTGCAGAGACTGATGAAAGAGGCTGCAGGCTCATCTTACAAAATAAAAAGGCTGGAGCAAATTGGCGTGCCTAGCCTGGGAAAACAGAAGCTAAGGGCAGCACAAGGAGAGCGGTGTGCGGATCCCAGGGTACGCCCTGAGGGAGGAGATGAGCTGCAGAAAGCCTTGGCACACGACTGCTGTGTGTCTGTAGCGTGTGACTACACGCAGCCTGGAAACGAGAGGTAGCTCTTAAGCAGGGGAGGAGGGAGGGCCTGGAAAGGCTTCCCAGCAGGAGCCCTGTGTGCCCGGAGCACACGAACTCCTTTGTGCCCTGGGAGGGGTTTCAGGTTGCCGCAGCCACCAAAAGGCAGCACGGAGAGTCCCACAGCCCCACATACCCAGGCTGGTGTCACTGCGGGGCCGTGGGAGGATGTCTGTCTGTCCAGCCAGGTCCGGGCTGGGTGTGCTCTGCAGATAAACAGCTCCTTTTACACTTATTCATTCTGCCTGTGTACACAGCCTGCTCGCCAGCGGCCGGGAGGTGCCTTTTCCCGGTGCTGCCTTTGGTGTGGGTTTTACAGATGGTTTTTATTCAATCAGGCAGAGATGAGGGGGGAAGATGGCAAATGTATGAAGTGTGCTGCTCATCCCCGGCTTCCTAGGACACCCTGACCTTCACCCACTGATCCACAGAGAGCATGGGGTCATCACTGACTCCTCAGCCCCAGTCTCAGATGGCTGTTGGGTCCCTTGTATTTGCCTCTTACTGAACACTTAAAGCAACTGGGGTTATAAAAACAGGAGCAGGGAGAGGTGACAGCTGGGCCCGGAGAATTACAGGGAGGAAATGAGATTAGAGGGAGCAGGGATCACCAGGAGGCAAGATGGCCCCATGCTGGGCAGTCAGCTCCTTCCCTCAGAGCCCAACCCCAAAACCAGTCCTTTCCCTCACAGCCTGACCCCACAACTGCTCCTTTCCCTCAGAGCCCGACCCCACAACCTGCTCCTTTCCCTCACAGCCTGACCCCACAACCTGCTCCTTCCCTCAAAGCAGTCAGGGATTCACCAGCTTCTCTTTCCCTCACAGCTCAGCCCCACAATCTTCTCCTTCCCTTCCAGCCTGACCCCACAAGCAATCCCTTCCCTTCCAGCACAGCCCAACCCCTGAAGCTGCCCTTTCCTCCACAGCTCCTTCCCATAGTAGTCAGGGCTACATCAGCTACCTCTTACTTCATACCTGACTCTATAGCAGTGAGGGATCCATCAGCTACCCCTTCCCTCACAGCCTGCTCCTTTCCCTCAGCCTGGCCGCACAATTGGCCCCTTCCCTCGGCACTCAGGGACCCACCAGCAGCCCCCTGCTCGCGGCCCNCCGCAGGTACGAGCGGAGCCGGCGAGCGGAGCGGAGGAGAGCGGCCGGGCCGGCGCGGCCATGGGGAAGGTGCAGCTCTTCGAGATCCGCCTGGGCGACAGCCGCGTCGTCTACAGCCCCGGCGAGCCGCTGGCCGGCACCGTCACCGTGCGGCTCTCGGGCTCGCTGCAGTACCGAGGTGAGCCCGCGGCCTGCCGTGCCCTGCCGTGCCCGCCGCCCGCGG